>JAYKKI010000132.1:0-600000 GCA_039881145.1 Druceiella hillmani
GTTTAATGTCACCATTAAAGCAAAATACCTTTCCCGGTTATCGTTAAAATGGCTAATTAGCACGTTAATAGCAGCGGAATTTTTTATTAGTAAATCCTTTAACGCGAACCCTTCTAATGATTATTAATGAGACGACGCAATGTACGGGAGAGATGTGGGTAAGGGCCACACTAGACTGATTATCACCATGTGATAAAAAAGATTTAGCATATGCGGGGAAAAACATTTATTTATTTATAGATTATTTTTCCGGACCCATGTAATAACATTTAACAGTATAAAATCATCGTGTGTCATTGCATTTAGGTACACATATTTTAATATATATATATATATATATATATATATATATATATATATATATATACATATATATATATATCTAGGAATTCAAAAAATATTAAGAGAATAACTAACAACCTACTAAAAATATCTTAAGCGACAACGATGTAGTTGCATATAGACTAAATAACGTTGGTTTTCCAGAAGTCAGAGTGTAAGTGTAACGTCAATTAGACAACGTTTGACGTCACACTTACACTAAAATTTTACTTACATCTAAACATTTAAATATAAAAACAGATTTCTTGTTATTTAGATGAGATTTACGCTCTAATTTGTCAGTGCACTGGAATAGAAGTGAATTCACGAAACTTTTTGCATATAGAGTGTCGTTGGGTATATTGAGTATAGAGCTTTAAACCAGATAGCAAAGAGCTGCAACTACAAATACATATAGCTGACAGAATAAATCACACTCATGGGTGCGTGTAAAAAACAAATGAACAAAGAAAGCAGGAACAATTCTGCATAATTTATCAGGGCAATTACGTAAAAATATGGATGCTGGATAATGCAAGACCAAGCCGAAATAAATAAAAAAACGTCATTGAAAACAAGCGTAGATAGCGTAGAAAGATATAAATAAAATTTAATTTCTAACGGATGTTAATATCAAAGCAATAAAAAAAAACAAGGAGTGTCGTAGGATATCCGGTTGAAATGAAGTTCTTTTCGCTTTTTGTTATGATTGTTATTGTTTACAGGAATAAAAAATATTTCAATATAATACATCATTGTGAATTATAAGGTATGAAAAAGTAATAATAGCAATGAAGCGGTCCTATCAACACCGTTTAATTAAATAAAACTTTCATAATACTACACCTTTAAATAAAACTTGTATAATAATACAGTATTGCATGATTTAATTTTGGTATCAGTTAATATATGTGTAAACTTTTAAAAGATGATGCTAAAATTGAAGTTTAAAATTGTTTTTATTTATTTACTTTAAATTCAATTTGGAAATATTTAAATATATTTTAAAATAAAACTTAACAATTTTAATTAATATACTGGATTGTTAAAACAATCTATATAAAGTTTATTTAATAATGAAAATAAATGAATTTGCAGAAATTTTATTATAATTTATCAATTTTAAGAATTAAATAAATGATAAAGTAATAATTTTGTAATGCAAATAAATATAAACCCAATTGGAAACAATCTGGCAGATGATTGGCTTAAAATGATTGGCTTGTTGCGTAGAGCACACACTGCTGATTTTTTCCCCTTTTATACTGTTTAATTAAACATGAACTTACGCAGTTTTATTAATTTCTTTAAATATGTTAAATACATATTTAAAATATATTGGAGCAGAAGCAGATCGCAAATAGCAAATACAGGTTTAAGTTATTAAAAAAAATAAAGGTCTAGCTTGATACGTACAGGGAAATATCCCATAGAGATATTTTAAACACAAACACACCCACAAATACTATATATATATATATATATGTATATATATATATATATAACATATACATTTCAATTAATTGAAAGTCGGAAAAAACACAATACTGCTAGTTATTACCACACATACCACTTTAAAATCGCTAAAATTTGGTGTGACACTTCAAGAAAATATGAAAACTTATTCGTAGTCTACGTTAACTGCTATTACTTCAACCAAGCTACAGAACCTTTACACTGAGGAACATTACAAACTTTTGACGGTCGTCTTGTTTCTGTTGTTGTCTCCATGCATATTTAACTCCTTAACGGAACTACGGAAGATAGACATCAAAAGTTTACAATATTCGTGATCGTAAAAGTACTGTGGCAAGACTCTGATGTATGTCAGTGATCATGAAGAGCGGCAGTCGATGTCGAGCATGGCGGTAGCAGCACACAAAATATATTCCAGATCGCATTTAAAACAAGAGATGTTAATTTATTTATTTTATATTTATTTGCGGACTTTTATGTTTATACTCGATACATATGATGGGCATTTTGCCACGAGTGCAATCTCTTACAGCCAACCAGAAATCGAATCCGACCACACTAGACAAGTGGTCGGGAATCAAACCCGGATTACCAGTGCGCCTCGCCCTCAAAGGCTGTATGCCTTGTGATCAATTAATTAATTAATTGTTATTAATAGAAGACTATTAATAACAATTAACTAATTTGTTGTTCCTGATCAATGAAATTTAACTCGATGCGATATGCAAAAAAATATCCTTGGATTTCATGAGTGATGAAGTGAAGTACATTGAAAAATTATTTTCTTTATTATATATATATATATATATTTATATATATATATATATATATATATATATATATATATATATATATGTGTATATATTAAGTAAAAACTGCATTTCAAGCAATTTTTTGCAAAATTTCATACATATATTAATAAAACTATACAAACTGTGACGTTGTGGCCGGTGGGCGGATATAGCGACATTAGAATTGTTTGTTGCTTCACCAAGAAACACAAAATATACATTTTTTTCGTATTACTGAATTGTAATTTCTAGTGAAAAGTGGCAACATTTATCAACATTCATACAGAAATCAGTTTTTGATATAGATATCAAAACTGACATACAGTAATGCGCAAATGATAATAATAAAAAACACAAATATTTAAAAAGTCATCTGCAGTTTTTTTATTAATTTACACCGCTATAACACTAACGACTAAATCGACACTAATACGTCTACATATATGCCAAAGTATAGAAAGTGTTTCTAGGTAAAAATTTCTGTCTAAAAAAAGTGGTTTCCAATTTATGGAAGTTTAATATTTTCATTCTTTTTTATGTACTTTTATATCTTTGATTAAGAAATTGGATTTCCAAAAAAATATTTTTATCCACTGAATGTTCAAGGAGTTTCGTGAGGGATAGGAGAGGATGTGGTAAGAAATTTAGACTTCTCTGGCCCTAAAGAATTGTCTAGTAGATTTAAAATGTATGCAGATGGTTGTGAAATTTTAAACGATATCAAGAATTATAGCCGAATATCCGTCTGTAAAATTTAAAAATGTTTTTGAAGTCAAAGGCCAACACCAAGCTCATATTTCCCTAAAAATTAAAATGTTTGGTGTAATATTAGGGTTTAAAAAATGTTGTAGAATGAAAGAGGATCGAAAATATTTATATTAATTACGTGCAATATATTTTAGTAATCAAAAAATCAATAAACAAAAGGTAATTTAGTTAGTAAAATTTAAATATCTAATTTACTGAATTCTCTTAAACTTTTTATCGACGATGAATTTGAAATGTAATCTTTGTAATTCGATTTTTCCCATTAAAATTCTAGGGATATCCCTGAAACAAAACTAAATTATTGGTACAAATTAAAAATCAAAATGTATAATTGTTAAGCAGTAGTTTGGCAAAAAAAAAAGAGAAAGTTTTTTTACTCTTAAAATTTTCAGGCTGAAAGACGAAAACTCGTAAAAATCAAACCTATAAAAATAGTACCAATGTAAACTTAGTTACCAGCTTACAAAAAATATATTAAACAACTATAATGCAACATATCAGATAGTAAGCGAACAATAATAAATAAAACCATTACTAATAAACTTTGAATAAAATTACGACCATCTAGCAGGCGCACGGTCAGCTTGCTTGAGACGCCATAGATAATAATTTTTATGAGAACCGCGTTGACATTTAAGAATGAAGGTGAAGTTAGCGAAGAGCAAAAATAACGTCCGTGTATCGCTCTCGATCACTAGATGTGTATATGTGGGAATAAATAAAAACGCACAGGAAAATTATTTGTATTTTTTAAACCGAATTGTAAAAGGTGTTATTTTCGTAGGGCACCATGAAAGTCGCTTTAACTACTCCTTTAAAGGTGGCCCAAAGAGGTAAGAGGAAAAACTGTGGTACTCCATATATAGAATTCTATGAGAATTTTATTGTTTAAATTAAAATTTATAAATGAAACTGACCGATGGGGGTAAATAATCGCTCAATTCCTATCTAAATTATTTCTTGCCCTTTGTATGTTCCGATATTAAAAAAAATAAACAAAATTGATGTTTGGCTTTTGCAACATGGAAAGGGTACAGTATTTCATATAATTGTTTTTATTTTTATATAAATTATTTTCGTAATGTCTACCGCAAAATATTTACTATAAAAATTGACCCGATTTTTCTTTAAAAAAAAAAATATATATATATATTTGTATTGTAAATATATATATATATATATATATATATGTGTATATATATACATATATATATATATATATATATATATATATATATATTTACAATACAAATATATATATATATTTTTTTTTTTAAAGAAAAATCGGGTCAATTTTTATAGTAAATATTTTGCGGTAGACATTACGAAAATAATTTATATAAAAATAAAAACAATTATATGAAATACTGTACCCTTTCCATGTTGCAAAAGCCAAACATCAATTTTGTTTATTTTTTTTAATATCGGAACATACAAAGGGCAAGAAATAATTTAGATAGGAATTGAGCGATTATTTACCCCCATCGGTCAGTTTCATTTATAAATTTTAATTTAAACAATAAAATTCTCATAGAATTCTATATATGGAGTACCACAGTTTTTCCTCTTACCTCTTTGGGCCACCTTTAAAGGAGTAGTTAAAGCGACTTTCATGGTGCCCTACGAAAATAACACCTTTTACAATTCGGTTTAAAAAATACAAATAATTTTCCTGTGCGTTTTTATTTATTCCCACATATACACATCTAGTGATCGAGAGCGATACACGGACGTTATTTTTGCTCTTCGCTAACTTCACCTTCATTCTTAAATGTCAACGCGGTTCTCATAAAAATTATTATCTATGGCGTCTCAAGCAAGCTGACCGTGCGCCTGCTAGATGGTCGTAATTTTATTCAAAGTTTATTAGTAATGGTTTTATTTATTATTGTTCGCTTACTATCTGATATGTTGCATTATAGTTGTTTAATATATTTTTTGTAAGCTGGTAACTAAGTTTACATTGGTACTATTTTTATAGGTTTGATTTTTACGAGTTTTCGTCTTTCAGCCTGAAAATTTTAAGAGTAAAAAAACTTTCTCTTTTTTTTTTGCCAAACTACTGCTTAACAATTATACATTTTGATTTTTAATTTGTACCAATAATTTAGTTTTGTTTCAGGGATATCCCTAGAATTTTAATGGGAAAAATCGAATTACAAAGATTACATTTCAAATTCATCGTCGATAAAAAGTTTAAGAGAATTCAGTAAATTAGATATTTAAATTTTACTAACTAAATTACCTTTTGTTTATTGATTTTTTGATTACTAAAATATATTGCACGTAATTAATATAAATATTTTCGATCCTCTTTCATTCTACAACATTTTTTAAACCCTAATATTACACCAAACATTTTAATTTTTAGGGAAATATGAGCTTGGTGTTGGCCTTTGACTTCAAAAACATTTTTAAATTTTACAGACGGATATTCGGCTATAATTCTTGATATCGTTTAAAATTTCACAACCATCTGCATACATTTTAAATCTACTAGACAATTCTTTAGGGCCAGAGAAGTCTAAATTTCTTACCACATCCTCTCCTATCCCTCACGAAACTCCTTGAACATTCAGTGGATAAAAATATTTTTTTGGAAATCCAATTTCTTAATCAAAGATATAAAAGTACATAAAAAAGAATGAAAATATTAAACTTCCATAAATTGGAAACCACTTTTTTTAGACAGAAATTTTTACCTAGAAACACTTTCTATACTTTGGCATATATGTAGACGTATTAGTGTCGATTTAGTCGTTAGTGTTATAGCGGTGTAAATTAATAAAAAAACTGCAGATGACTTTTTAAATATTTGTGTTTTTTATTATTATCATTTGCGCATTACTGTATGTCAGTTTTGATATCTATATCAAAAACTGATTTCTGTATGAATGTTGATAAATGTTGCCACTTTTCACTAGAAATTACAATTCAGTAATACGAAAAAAATGTATATTTTGTGTTTCTTGGTGAAGCAACAAACAATTCTAATGTCGCTATATCCGCCCACCGGCCACAACGTCACAGTTTGTATAGTTTTATTAATATATGTATGAAATTTTGCAAAAAATTGCTTGAAATGCAGTTTTTACTTAATATATACATATATATATATATATATATATATATATATATATATATATATATATATATATATATATAATATATATATATATATATATAATAAAGAAAATAATTTTTCAATGTACTTCACTTCATCACTCATGAAATCCAAGGATATTTTTTTGCATATCGCATCGAGTTAAATTTCATTGATCAGGAACAACAAATTAGTTAATTGTTATTAATAGTCTTCTATTAATAACAATTAATTAATTAATTGATCACAAGGCATACAGCCTTTGAGGGCGAGGCGCACTGGTAATCCGGGTTTGATTCCCGACCACTTGTCTAGTGTGGTCGGATTCGATTTCTGGTTGGCTGTAAGAGATTGCACTCGTGGCAAAATGCCCATCATATGTATCGAGTATAAACATAAAAGTCCGCAAATAAATATAAAATAAATAAATTAACATCTCTTGTTTTAAATGCGATCTGGAATATATTTTGTGTGCTGCTACCGCCATGCTCGACATCGACTGCCGCTCTTCATGATCACTGACATACATCAGAGTCTTGCCACAGTACTTTTACGATCACGAATATTGTAAACTTTTGATGTCTATCTTCCGTAGTTCCGTTAAGGAGTTAAATATGCATGGAGACAACAACAGAAACAAGACGACCGTCAAAAGTTTGTAATGTTCCTCAGTGTAAAGGTTCTGTAGCTTGGTTGAAGTAATAGCAGTTAACGTAGACTACGAATAAGTTTTCATATTTTCTTGAAGTGTCACACCAAATTTTAGCGATTTTAAAGTGGTATGTGTGGTAATAACTAGCAGTATTGTGTTTTTTCCGACTTTCAATTAATTGAAATGTATATGTTTATATATATATATATATACATATATATATATATATATAGTATTTGTGGGTGTGTTTGTGTTTAAAATATCTCTATGGGATATTTCCCTGTACGTATCAAGCTAGACCTTTATTTTTTTTAATAACTTAAACCTGTATTTGCTATTTGCGATCTGCTTCTGCTCCAATATATTTTAAATATGTATTTAACATATTTAAAGAAATTAATAAAACTGCGTAAGTTCATGTTTAATTAAACAGTATAAAAGGGGAAAAAATCAGCAGTGTGTGCTCTACGCAACAAGCCAATCATTTTAAGCCAATCATCTGCCAGATTGTTTCCAATTGGGTTTATATTTATTTGCATTACAAAATTATTACTTTATCATTTATTTAATTCTTAAAATTGATAAATTATAATAAAATTTCTGCAAATTCATTTATTTTCATTATTAAATAAACTTTATATAGATTGTTTTAACAATCCAGTATATTAATTAAAATTGTTAAGTTTTATTTTAAAATATATTTAAATATTTCCAAATTGAATTTAAAGTAAATAAATAAAAACAATTTTAAACTTCAATTTTAGCATCATCTTTTAAAAGTTTACACATATATTAACTGATACCAAAATTAAATCATGCAATACTGTATTATTATACAAGTTTTATTTAAAGGTGTAGTATTATGAAAGTTTTATTTAATTAAACGGTGTTGATAGGACCGCTTCATTGCTATTATTACTTTTTCATACCTTATAATTCACAATGATGTATTATATTGAAATATTTTTTTTTTCCTGTAAACAATAACAATCATAACAAAAAGCGAAAAGAACTTCATTTCAACCGGATATCCTACGACACTCCTTGTTTTTTTTTATTGCTTTGATATTAACATCCGTTAGAAATTAAATTTTATTTATATCTTTCTACGCTATCTACGCTTGTTTTCAATGACGTTTTTTTATTTATTTCGGCTTGGTCTTGCATTATCCAGCATCCATATTTTTACGTAATTGCCCTGATAAATTATGCAGAATTGTTCCTGCTTTCTTTGTTCATTTGTTTTTTACACGCACCCATGAGTGTGATTTATTCTGTCAGCTATATGTATTTGTAGTTGCAGCTCTTTGCTATCTGGTTTAAAGCTCTATACTCAATATACCCAACGACACTCTATATGCAAAAAGTTTCGTGAATTCACTTCTATTCCAGTGCACTGACAAATTAGAGCGTAAATCTCATCTAAATAACAAGAAATCTGTTTTTATATTTAAATGTTTAGATGTAAGTAAAATTTTAGTGTAAGTGTGACGTCAAACGTTGTCTAATTGACGTTACACTTACACTCTGACTTCTGGAAAACCAACGTTATTTAGTCTATATGCAACTACATCGTTGTCGCTTAAGATATTTTTAGTAGGTTGTTAGTTATTCTATTAATATTTTTTGAATTCCTAGATATATATATATATGTATATATATATATATATATATATATATATATATATATATATATATATTAAAATATGTGTACCTAAATGCAATGACACACGATGATTTTATACTGTTAAATGTTATTACATGGGTCCGGAAAAATAATCTATAAATAAATAAATGTTTTTCCCCGCATATGCTAAATCTTTTTTATCACATGGTGATAATCAGTCTAGTGTGGCCCTTACCCACATCTCTCCCGTACATTGCGTCGTCTCATTAATAATCATTAGAAGGGTTCGCGTTAAAGGATTTACTAATAAAAAATTCCGCTGCTATTAACGTGCTAATTAGCCATTTTAACGATAACCGGGAAAGGTATTTTGCTTTAATGGTGACATTAAACATATATGTCGTTCGCCTTCCGCTATTCTCTATTATCCGAAAAGGTTTCGTTTAGACTTTGCAACATAGAAAAGCAGATACATTATGGATTTTAAGTACCAGAAAACTTAAAATTTTACCGAATTTAATGTAGAAAACGTCATATTTTTTTCAACTTAAAAGTAATTATCGATTACAATAGATTTGTATGAAATGTTATCCTCGTATTTCTCAAATTAAAAAAGATTAATTACTAATAAACAAAATATTTTATTTCCCAGAAAATAACGTTTTATTCATCGATTAAATAAGCAACTCAGATAATTATTTAGCTTTGAAAGAATTACCCGCGGAAATATTTTGCGGAAATTTTGGCGAATCTATTTTTAAATTGAATATAAAACCTTCCTACGAAATTTAAATTGTTTTTAAAGCTGATCAGAACCAGGTATAGTTACAATAATTCATAACAGGTATGTGCCTAATAAAAAATGTTGTGTGGAAGTACAATATAATTTCAATCGTCAGCCCGATAGGTATGACTTAGATTTTCTAAGTCAAGCCATCGGGTTGGCGGGCACGCCTGCGTGCGGATAGATGGGCAAGAAAGAGGCTTAAGGTTATCACAGTAAAGTATTCACTCATTTAAGACATTTGCTAATTAAACTGTAAAAATAAAAGAAAAACTTTATTATTGAGCAGCTAAATCTATTGGGAGCAGCTGCCAAAAATCCGACCGCGCATTATTCGACTGAACGTCCTGCGGAGTTGCTGAATTTAGTCTGGTAACGTACTACTTCCGGGGCCAACTATAATATTATATGGAGCGTTATTGCTGGGATAGGAAATTTTGTAACACACATGCTGAAAAAGAATATCACTTGGCATAGAAGTGAAGTGTCATCCGTCTACAAGTCAAGAAGAAAACTGAACAGCAGGTCACTACTGAGGCTTGCGCTTTATATAAGGCAAACTTGGAGAGAAGAATTAATCAGACAGGGTACGCCTAACTTTTCGAATTTTTACAATTAGATGCGGGCAAGGCGCAGCTATAATTAAAGCTTATTACCGAGCTCTCGGTGGATCTTGGTACCCGTAAACTTTACATCCCGTGTGTGCAGAAACAATACAACCCTACGGGATACACTCCGGGCTTTGACCACTTTCTCATTCTGGAGAAGGAACCCGAATCTAGGGCTGCAATTGTCCTGGAATGAAAGGAGGATTTCCTCTTATATTTAGAATGCTTATCTTATGAAGATTACCTAGTTTTCCAAATTCCCCTCAGAAAACTATAGCTAATTGTTACCACTTCACAGTGCATATTTTTAATACTCAGTATCCATCCTACAATTTTATGATAATTTTACCACCTTAATGCCGTTCTGCGCTTCATTTGACAAAAGAGCAATCTTGCCGACGGTTGTTGAGACGTCCAATCCTACGTGAGAAAGTCGTGGATTTTTTTTCCACCAGAACGCTCTCCTACTGTGCAATCTGTCTAAAATGCCGGCAACGTTTTTGGCACCCTTGGGTTATTCTCTTAATGTAGCCAAATTCAAATCCTCAGTTATCTTCAGGCCAGTTTTTTTTATATTATTTCGTAATTTTGTATGTGGAATATGAATTAAATACACAATAAATTGTCTGGAAATAATGTTATTCAAGGTTCGATTTTTAAAACGACAGTAACTAAATTACAAAAGTAAAAAACAAAAACTAAATTACAAAGATAAAACCCTTCTATCCCGACTATCAACTGGCAGTTAAGTTACCATTTATTAATTTTATTGTTCTAAATGTTCCCATGCAAAATGGCAGATGAAAAGTGAATGAGATAATATAAATTTGTCAAAAAAAAGACAGCAATTAAGCTATAAATAGTATACGGAAACGTAAAATCCAGTTATGTAGTCCAGTTTCAGTTAATTTTTTTGTATTAATATTCTAGTTTGTTTTGCCGTTATTTATGATTATTCTTCTTTACTCACGATATAACCTATATACATTAAAAAGTTAATATATGCATAATTACTAGGAGGATGGAATATTTTTAACACAATTTTCCCTAAGTGAATTGCCGCTGTGCCTAATTTAAGGCAAAGAAAACAAACGTTTGGATCTTATACATTCGTGTCTAGACATCTCAAGTGACAAAGGTTATTCGTAGTTTGTTTTTAAATATGATACAAAAATAAAATAACCAGTATATTTTGAATATCTATCCGTATTCAAATAAGTATAGTCGATATAAATCTTAATGTTAATTTGAATTCAAGTTAATAAAGTCGATGATATGTGTACAAAATTATATTGAAATAAATATCACGTAATAATACACTAGTCGGTGGATGTCCTCCCAATTAGTGTATTTATTGTATAGAAGCAAAATTAAACTATAATAGAAGTTTTACTTTTGTTGCGTAGAGCACACACTGCTGATTTTTTCCCCTTTTATACTGTTTAATTAAACATGAACTTATGCAGTTTTATTAATTTCTTTAAATATGTTAAATACATATTTAAAATATGTTGGAGCGGAAGCATATCGCAAATAGCAAATGCAGGTTTAAGTTATTAAAAAAATAAAGGTCTAGCTTGAAACGTACAGAGAAATAACCCATAGAGATATTTTAAACACAAACACATCCACAAATACTACATATATACAATATATATATATATATATATATATATATGTTTATATTTATATATATATACATATATATATATATATATATATATATATATATATATATATATATATATATATATAAATAATAAAAATATAATAAAAAAAAACTGGTCTGAAGATAACTGAGGATTTGAATTGGGCTACATTAAGAAAATAACCCAAGGGTAACAAAAACGTTGCCGGCATTTCAGACAGATTGCACAGTAGGAGAGCGTTCTGGTGGAAAAAAAATCCACGACGTCCTCACGTAGGATTGGACATCTCAACAACCGTCGGCAAGATTGCTCTTTTGTCAAATGAAGCGCAGAACGGCATTAAGGTGGTAAAATTATCATAAAATTATAGGATGGATTCTGAGTATTAAAAATATGCACTGTAAAGTGGTAACAATTAACTATAGTCTTCTGAGGGAAATTTGGAAAACTAGGTAATCTTCATAAGATAAGCATTCTAAATAGAAGACTCAATCCTCCTTTCATTCCAGGACAATTACAGCCCTAGATTCGGGTTCCTTCTCCAGAATGAGAAAGTGGTCAAAGCCCGGAGTGTATCCCGTAGGGTTGTATTGTTTCTGCACACACGGGATGTAAAGTTTACGGGTACCAAGATCCACCGAGAGCTCGATAATAAGCGTTAATTATAGCCCCACATCGCCCGCATCTAATTGTAAAAATTCGAAAAGTTAGGCGTACCCTGTCTGATTAATTCTTCTCTCCAAATTTGCCCTATATACAGCGGAAGAATCAGTAATGACCTGCTGTTCACTATTCTTCTTGACTTGTAGACGGATGACACTTCACTTCTCTGCCAAGACACGTTTGCAATTTTTGCCGTGATATTCTTTTTCAGCATGTGTGTTACAAAATTTCCAATCCCAGCAATAACGCTCCATATAATCTTATAATTGGCTCCGGAAGTAGCAAGTTACCTGACTAAATTTAGCAACTCCGCAGGACGTTCAGTCGAATAATGCACGGTCGGATTTTTGGCAGCTGCTCCCAATAGATTTAGCTGCTCAATAATAAAGTTTTTCTTTTATTTTTACAGTTTAATTAGCGAATGTCTTAAATGAGTGAATACTTTACTGTGATAACCTAAAGCCTCTTTCTTGCCCATCTATACGCACGCAGGCGTGCCCGCCAACCCGATGGCGTGACTTAGAAAATCTAAGTCATACCTATCGGGCTGACGATTGAAATTATATTGTACTTCCACACAAAATTTTTTATTAGGCACATACCTGTTATGAATTATTGTAACTATACCTGGTTCTGATCAGCTTTAAAAACAATTTAAATTTCGTAGGAAGGTTTTATATTCAATTTTAAAATAGGTTCGCCAAAATTTCCGCAAAATATTTCAGCGGGTAATTCTTTCAAAGCTAAATAATTATCTAAGTTGCTTATTTAATCGATGAATAAAACGTTATTTTCGGGGAAATAAAATATTTTGTTTATTAGTAATTAATATTTTTTAATTTGAGAAATACGAGGATAACATTTCATACAAATTTATTGTAACCGATACTTAATTACTTTTCCGAGAAGTAGAACGTTTTGTACGTTTTGTAGAGACGTTTTGTATATTGAATTCGGTAAAATTTTGTTATGTTTAAAATTTAAAATACATAATATATCTGCTTTTCTATGTTGTAAAGTCTAAAAGGAAACTTTTCGGATAATAGACAGAAGCGGAAGGTAAAAGACACATATGTTTAATCCCACCATAACAGCAAAATACCTTTCCCGGTTGTCGTTAAAATGGCCAATTAGTATTAACGTACTAATTGGCCATTTTAGCAGCATATAGCAGTTTTTATTAGTAAATCCTTTAACGCGAACCCTTTTAATGATTATTAATGAGACGACGCAATGTACGGGAGAGATAAGGGTGACACTAGACTGATGACCACCATGTGATAAAAAAGATTTAGCATATGAGGGGGAAAGAGTTTTGTTTATTTATTCGACAATTTTCCGGACGCATGTAATGACATTTAAGAGTATAAAAACATCGTGTGTCATTGCATTTATATATATATATATATATATATATATATATATATATATATATATATATATATATATATATATATATATATATGTATATATATACACACACAATTAATTACGATTCACAAATACATAATATTTTGTATACTTCATATCTACGTAAAATTAAAATATGGATTTGTATCTTCATTTATTTAGGTATTCAAAAAATATTAATAGAATAACTAACGACTTACTATAAATATCTTAAGCAACAACAGTGTAGTTTCATATAGACAAGATAATAACGTTGGTAGGCCAGAAGTCAAAGAGTGTAAGTGTAACGTCAAATAGACAACGTTTGACGTCACACTTACAGTAAAATTTTACTTGCACCCTAAATATTTAAATGTAAAAACCGATTTCTTGGTATTAAATGAGATCTACGCTATAATATTCAGTGCATTGGAATAGAAGTAACTTCACGAAACTTTTTGCATATAGACTGTCATTGGGTATATTGAGCATAGAACTTTGAACCAGATAGCAAAGAGCTGCAACTACAAATACATATAACTGACAGAATAAATCACGTATTGCATGTAAAAAACAGATGCACAAAGAAAGCAGGAACAATTCTATATAATTTATCATAGCAATTACGTAAAAATATGGATGCTGGATAATGCAAGACCAAGCCGAAATAAATGAAAAAAGTCGTTTAAAACAATCGTAGATAGCCTAGAAAGATATAATTAAATTAAATTTTTAACTAATATTAATATTTAACCAATGACAAAAGAACAAGGGGTGTCGTGGGATATCCGGTTGAAATGAAGTTCTTTTGGCTATTTGTTATGATTTAATGTATATTACCTACAGGAATAAAAATATTTCAATACAATACATCATTGCGAATTATAATGTATGAAAAAGTAATAATAGCAATGAAGCGGTCCTAGCAACATCGTTTAATTAAATAACACTTTCATAATGCTATACCTTTAAATAAAACTTGTGTGATAATACAGTATTGCATGATTTAATTTTGGTATCAGTTAATATATGTGTAAACTTTTAAAAGATGATGCCAAAATTTAAGTATAAAATTATTTTAATTTAAATTAAATTCCAAAATAATTAAATTAAATTTTAATTTATTTTAAATTTAAAACTTAACAATTTTAATGATTATAATGGATTATTAAATTTATTAAAACAATGTAAATAGAGTTTAATTAATAATGAAAATAAATAAATTTACAGGAAACCTTTATTTGTAATTTATTACTTTTAAGTAGTAAATAAATAATAAAGTAATAATTTCTAGTGCAAATAAATATAAACCCATTTAGAAACAATCTGCTTAAAATAGAAAGCCAGCAGATAAATAATTCGACATACGCCTTTAAATACACAGGCTTATAAGGGAGCAAAACTGTGGGTTGAAATTTTACACTCATTTTGGGCTAGCCCTCATTCACCAAACGTGTAACGTGCCATAAGGGACTGCGTTCCAATAGAAATATGAAAACATATGTGAGAATTGATGAAGCAATAGACCATATTTGTTTGGAGGAGTATACTCCTTAATCATTATTATGTAAGTTACAGCAGCTATAAATAAGTAGAGAAAAAGAAATTGTAAAAACATATTTCAAACATCGGAAGCTTCCGACTTATTTATGCTTCATAAAAGGACATTTTAACTTAACGAATTTGAATAATTAATTAAAGTAATTTATTTCCGGCCTCATTTAAGGTGTAAGCTCACTAAGTTACAGCGCGCGAGATACCATTATCTGAACCGTATATATCGACTATTTTTAATGTAGTCAAACTGTACTAGAATATTTATATCATACTGTAAAAGTTCCATCTTAATCGGATTAGTATCTTCCTAAAATCAAACGAAAAAACAAAATATTTTTATTTATAATATTAGTAGGATCACAGCACCAATATTTTTTTGAAAAAAGTTAAAATATCTAAGAAAGTTAAAATATTTAAAACGCATTTTTACCAAGTAAGGAGCAGAATTATTTTGCTTGGTGTTTTTACTAGCTTTATTACATCCTTCAGATTAATATATGAATTATGAGTATTGTAACTATGTAAGAAAATATTAAATATTAAATGTGGTTTACATTTATTCAATATTTCCGTAATTTTCCTTGTACTCCTAATTCAAAAAATGAAAAAATAAGGAAAAAAATAAGTGATAAAACGAATACACCAAATCTAAAAAACAATTAAAAACTTTAATATATAAAATACGCACTTTTTCCATTTGGAGAGGGGAAGTATTTCTTTTCAGTTTTTAACTAGTTTTATCAAATATTTCCGGTTAGTATATGAATTATGAGTATTGTAACTAAGTGAAAATATTAAGTACCGAATGTGAACGTGATTCAATATTTCTGTAATTTCCCTTCTATATGGAAAAATATGCAATTGGAAAATAAGTAAAAATGATCGCATATATCGTGTGATAATAACAATTTATTATTTAATGATTGTGTATATATTAACTATTAATTAATGATCGTGTAATCGTGTAATAACAATTAATTATAATTTTAATTTCAAACGACGTCATTGAGTATAGAGCTTTAAGCTTCGGCAACGTCTCGATACAATTGGAACGATCAGCTTGTCTTAACAAGTTGCTTATGGCAATGAATTAGGCTAAATTACGTTCAATGATTGAATCAACATTTAAACTTTGATTTACTTTACTAAGTATTTTATTCATTTATTTTAAAACAATTTTAATAAAATTGCTTTTGCTTAGAAAATGTATTCAAATTGTAATTTGTTGTTCAATTAAAATATTTTAATTTCTATTTAATCCATTTTAACTAAAAGGACAATAGTCGAAAATATCACGCAACAGCAGAACTCGTACTAAGAAGAAATTTTTCACAACGTAAATATACCATTTGCTATATCTTTCACAGGCCTTAAAATATTGTGCACACTATAATAATCGTTATGGTTCTCTTTTTCGTTTCCTTTGCGTAGGCCTCCAATAACCCAAGTTATTTCACGATTTTCGTAAAATTGTGTGGAAATAAGTCCTCTCGCCAAGCGTTTTTGCATATTTTGTAGTGATTGAAGATATATTACCTAAAATAATAAGAAAATATTTTTGTACACTTATAACTAACCCGTTTAAATAACACCCCATTTTAAATATAGAATTAAAAAAACTGTGAGCGGGACTATGACGGACAAACAAATACGTGCGTAATTTTATAAGGGTTTCTTTATTTTCTTTTCAGATTTAAACCCTAAAACAGAAAACTCTCAAATAGTCATATTCTTTATAATCATTATAAATACGTAACTTATATCGGATGCACTTTTTGGATTACGCTTAAAAATTATCTTACTTAGGCTAACATGAATGCATTTATAATGAGTATAAAGTAAAATTTTAGCAATGTGATTAAGATTATGAAAATTTATTATTTAAGGCTTTTTTTTTTTTTTAATTTACACAATAAAAAGTTTTTACTACATTATTGTCTAATCTAAGTGCATTAACATTTATGAGACGAATTTCGGACACAATTTTGTAAAACTATTTTAGACTATTTTAAATATCAGTACAAGAGCATATAAAACAGAGGGTAAAGTGGTACAACTCTGTTAATAGAGCCATAACAACTTTCAAAAAAAGACTACACATCTACTCAAAAAAGCTGTCAAACGCGAGTAGAACTCATACCACGGGGATTCAGTACAGATTTCAGTACTTATAAACCTTAGAGAGTACATAGTATTTTTAGTAAATTATTTACCAATATTAACTTTTTACCACCTAACTATATTACAACGTATTAAAAACTGTGACTTGCAGTCGTAAAAACTTGGTACATATTTCAAAAGATATAAGATTTAAAATAACCGATGTAGCTTTCTTCTGAGTCAAACTTTACCAACCTCATTTTTGGGGCGGAATTTCGTCTTTTTCATTCATATTTCAAAAATTTTGTTTTTATCATATACAAAACAAGACGAAAAAAAATTCACATTTTTATTTACTTCCTCTTTAATCATTATAAGAATATTTTGAAAAATTTGTGAAGTTAAATATGTGGGCTAATAAGATGAATTACAATGCCCATTTTCTCAAGTCTCTGGATGATATGATCTCTAAGAAAATCTACTCGGAAAATGAAAAAAACCTAAATGTTTATTGGGTATTATATCCTTCGTAGACATAAAATCATGGGAATTATTTAAAAAATTATGACATCTAGGATCATTGCTATAGTTATCCTACAACCATTTATGGATTTATAAAAATCCAATTTATTATAATTTTAAGTTGGATACTGTTAGAAATAAAGGGAAAGAGTTCTTCTAATTCTTTCCATATTTTTTCATCTGTATCTGAAGATGCAATACCTGAAAAAATATTTTTAAGACCCTCATGACTAGCCCTATCAAACAATACCCCGCACTAGAGATGGTAATAAAAAAGAAATTTCAAGTAATTAATTTGACTTTTTTCAAATTTTTGAAGGCATATGTTTGTTTTTTTAGCTGGCAATATCTTTAGATTAATACGTTTTATCACTGTGTCAAATTTCAAGTTACGACGTCAAACAGTTTCAGTGAAAAATTACTATAACATACATACAGAAGTATCTGTGATTAATTTTATCACGTGATTAATTTTATAATACTTCCAATTTTTCTTTTAAGATACAGGACCCTAAAAATCATCTAAAGCCTTCCTGAAACTATTACTTATCACACAAAATACACTGGATTAAATGCAGTGTTCACTATACAGCAGGATACTTAAAGCGGAACTTGCTCGTGGCCTCCGCTCTCACTTCCTGAGTTGACAGGATTAATTGTCGACGAATAAGTCAAGGAGGACATCATCATGTTGAATAACGATTCGGGCATAAGTCGATTCAGTATTTTTTAGACTTTTAGACGCTTAATATTTGCATCATTCACATTTAAATTAATTTTTTTAAGTATATTTCTTGTACATATATATTTTTGCATATATATGAGTATATATTTCTTTTACATATTGGAAAAGCAAAATGCAAAATAAATTAAATTTGATTTGATTATTATATTCCAAGTATGCACAATAACCTTTAATATTGAAAAGAAATTTGGTAAATAACGTTTAAATTATATTAATCAATATATCTTGGATTCTTCGAATCCGTTTGGTAGTTTTTGAAACGTTAATTATCTACCATAAATTTTATTTATAATTAAGAATATGAATCTGTTTTAATGTAAAAATATATCTACTGAAATAATAAATACACAATTCACGGTATAGTACACGCTTAAAATATAACTACTGAATAAAACAATTGAGTAATTAGTGCCTGAGTATATCGGGTACAATAAAGCCAAATAAATTTTACACAGGAAATGTGATAATTTTTTAGTAGATGTATTTTCATAAATACCTGATCTTGGTACTACACTAATATTAGTAAATATTACTTTTATCCGAAATCGAGAATAATATTTCACTAGGTTAAGCGGTGTTTTAGAAGCATACAAATGAAATATAATATAATGGTAGATGGAACAGACAATTCAGTAGATCGACCTACTGTGTCTTAAAATGCATGCAATGCATGTATTAACAAAATATACATGCCGGACATACTTTATTTAATGTCTGTGTCGTTACAATGTAAAAAAATAACCTATTTGAACTTTTGTTTTTCTTCCTTTTCCAAATAATTTTTCGTTCTCACGTCATTGCCATTTATAAGTTGTGTTTGATACCTAGTTAGATACGTATGCAAGGGTACCTTAAATATACCTACAAAAATTATTGTAAATAAAATAATAAATAATTAACGTTCACCAAACATCTACAGCTTATATTAGATTTGAAACCATAACCTTCTATTGCAGCGTCCACGACAATTAATTTAATTTTAAAAATTTCCTCTCCAGAGTAAAAATGTGTTATGTTTAATAACATGGAACAGATTCTTATCAGACAGGCCATGTAATACAAATTTATATTAATAAACAACGTAGAGATAGTGAATGTAAGTGATTGAGTGAATCTTTCCCATTATCATAGACATGCCTCGAGTAATGGTGATATATATTGTAATTATAGCAATAGTTTATAGTTATAAAGAAGACAAAAGCAATGGAATATTAAATGAGTACTTTAAACACAATATCTATTTGTTGATCCACTTTTTCTGATGGAGAACTCCTCCCTTCATCAAATTTAATTATACATAAAAGTAAAATCATCTGGTATAAAATACATACTTTAGGTGTAACCGTTTATTACCTGATTAATCAGGAGCGATTGTATAGCTTACAATATAACGCTATTAATATGTCGGTCAACCAGCATTGCACAAGCAAAAATTTATACATTATTTAAAATTAGATTAAATGATTGCGGGGATGGAATTTAAATGTAATCAATCCATTTCTAAGAAATGAAAGTTGTTAAATATCTATTAAGAGTTCATGAAAAACACATAGGATTAGATCTGTTTTTCAAGAACTCTTAATATAGCTCATAATTTTATATAGCTCACATTACAAACATCCCAAACATTTAAAGAACCTTCACTTTAATTTCTCATTAATTTCACATAATCAGTAGTAAAAATATATTCAAACCTTACATGTTCGGTCGTTGTTTATCATGTTCTTCGATACTTATGAGTTAAATTCTTCATGATCCATAGAAATTGTCAAACTAAATTTTTCTGTAATTTTGAAAACCACTTTTAATTTGTACTAACAATTTCATTAACGTTCTAAAACGATCATAATGTATTCATTAAAAGTTTTACTGTGCGCGTGAGCTGTTAATCTCTTTTGAATATGTACAATATATTATTAAAATGCATTTTTATAAAATTTGTAGTTACGTGTCCGCTTCTTTTCATTTTTTCCGAGTATTACAAAAAACCTTCTGGACTGATCAAGAGCCATTGTAACGTTAAAGCACGGTAAATAAAGATAACATTGATTCAAGGATTTTCCAACCTTTTCAAAAATGTATATTGCCACTAACCAACGAGTACATCTTCTAAGTAGTAAAAAATCATCCTTACTACAGACAAAACTACTTAAAAAAAATATGCCACGCGATATTTCCAAGTGCTCCCAAACTTCCTAACTTACGGCGCTCGACTGTACCGAATTTCCGTGATTTGCCGAAACTTACTGTTTTCTGTTTTGATGTCCCTCTGTTCACGTAGCAAATACTTTCAGGCAGAAACCATATAATATGTACAAATTTTATTTTACGCCATGCACTGTATCCGAAGGTATTTAATTTAAAAACCGTAACTTTTGCCACATTTCACGAAAAAGTATATCAAATCTTCATTTATTGGCCATCAATAGTCCTGAATACATCGTATCTTTTCATCGTAAAAGCGCCGTTGCTTGTCTTTTTCCTTTTGGCATGTCAAAATTAGTCCATTTTGTTGGAAGTGCATATTATATTAAATATTGATCATATAAGAATTGTTATTAAATTAATTTTTAATTTATCATTAGCTTACTACAATTTCTTGCATACCAACCAAAAATGTGGTCTTCAAATTTATCAATGCTTATTAAAAGTCAAGGGCGTTATATTTTTTAGGTTGCTACTTTACGTGTTATGTATATTTTATCGACCATATCTATATTATGTAATATTGCAATATTCTGAGGATACTTACATAATAACGATGAAAGAGTTGATTGAACTGAACATGTTTTTCTAATAAAAATATACAAGATTGAATGAATCGATGTATAAGGTTATATTAGTATCAATAGCTGCTCCTCCCATTCCTCTTCTCTGTAATACGATTTAGGTTTTGATGAAACACAGTAAAATTGTTCCTATTTTTAAGGTGGGCTGTACGAATGACCCTACGAATTATCGCCCAGTCTCTGTGTTACCAGCTCTCAGTAACATTTTTGAATAATTAATGTTAAGGTAACTTCTCTGTCATTTAAATAAACATAGGATATTATATAATTTACAGTATGTATTTACCAGAGGTAACTCCACGTAAAATGCTGGATTTAATTTCATTAAAACCATTTTCGCAGCTTGGGAAAATTCCCAGAATACTGTTGGGTATTTTGTGACCTCTCAAAGGATTTTGATTGCGTGGTTCATATTACACTTAGTAATAAACTAACCCATTGCGGTATTGAGGGAATGGCAATTGATCTTATTAAGTGCCATTTGACAAATCGGAAACAACGAGTTGAAATGAATGGTGCTGATTCGAAAGGTCCAATTATGAAATTGGGAGCACCCCAGGGCTCTTTACCATTTTTGTTCCTTGTCTATAATAATAAATTACCATTCACGGTAAGAAATATGTGCGATATTGTTCTTTTTCCAATGACACCTCTTTAATTTTCAAAGATATAGGAAATAAATAGACTTAGCAAATATTAACGAAACTCTAAAATACTTTATTTAGAGTTTCGTTAATACTTGTTAGGTCTATTTACTTCCTATCTCCTTTGAAAATATAAATGATTTTTAGTAAATTTCACCTCCTAATATGATTAATGGCAGTGCAATTTTTAATAACATGGTACTAAAGTTAGTACCCACTGGCCCTTTCCTGGGTATTACTCTTAATCATAAGTTACTATGGGCTGGTCATATACATTCTCTAGCTAGTAGTTTGAGCTCAACTGAGTTTGAGGTTAGAAAAATTAGGCAGTTGACTGATGGAGTGACGGCCAGGTTCGTTTATTTTCCATATTTTCACAGTATCGTGTGATATTATGCTGTGGAGAAGTGCGGCAGATATTAAAAGTATTTTAATTCTGCAAAAAAGAGCAGTTCGACCCATATATAAAATTAAATCTGGATAACCAGTACAATTTAAAAAGGCAAATATTCTGACCGTGCCGTCGTTATGTATCTATGAAAACCTATTGTATGTTAAAAAGAATTTAAATTTATTTGTTAAAGGGTCTGACATTCATATTCATAATACAAGAATAATAATAAAATTCATTGTATTAAATTTAGATAACAAATTATTAATAAATATTTCCTGGGTAATGGCGTTCGCTTTTTTAACAAGATACCTGAGAATATAATAAACCTTCCCATATCAAAATTTAAAAAGCATATTAAACACGTGCTTTATTCAAAGGCTTATTAGAGCATCAGGGACTATGTTGAAGATAAAGATGTGTGGAGGTCATTACATACAATGTAGTCATACAATATAGTTTAAAACGCACATTCTGACCTTCATTAAGAGGGATTTGTAGATTTACATATAGACAGTAAGGACATTTATTCATAAAAATTAGTAGTTAAATCGTAACATGTCAAAAGAGACTAATAATCCTACTTGAAAAAAAATAAAATAAATAAATTGAAGTTAGAAGAACTGCTCCGTCCTTTGCGTTAAATTATAACTTGGCTTGTGGAAAATTTAAATTTAATCCTAACTTCGATTGTTTCTTTATAGCGTAAAATTTTAGTGGAAAATTTGATTCTATAATCGTTACAAAATTTTTACTTTAGCATTATTTGTATTGCAATTAAATAAACTAATTTTGTGTTACAAATAGTGTCGCGTCTTAAACAAGGAGAATGAGTGATTTGGGTATTATATTTATTAAGCTACTGGCGTCCAAATCACGTACACCTCTATAAAAGTACATTTTCCACTTTTATATTTTAAACCTCAAGCTATTTTTAAGTTCATCAGCAAATAAATTAGGATCATGAAAAGTTCTCAAATTTCCATACGTTTTTTTTAACCAAATGAAGAGCAAAATATTACCATAAATATTTTAATTTCATTCTTCTAACTAACAAACATGAAATTCTGAAACTGGAATTCAAACTACATAACGTTAAACTAGGATAAAGAATCATACTCTACTTGCTATTTTTCACAGTTTTTGATGACTCCTTTCCGGTTTGATTTGGGAATGCTAATTTGGAGACCTTTCAAAATTAAGTCAATTTTGGTTTACAATGAAGTCACGTCGACTTGAATTATAGCGAAGTAAATCTTATTTTGAGATGAGTATGAAATTAAGTCGATTTCTAATTGATATAAGTTCGGTAAAAAAAATTCATATTCTGTTGTTTTCAAACTAACTTGAAATTTAAAAAAATGTAAACTAAACTATCACTTAAACTAACATATCAAAAGAAAGGTTTGTATGCCTGTGTGAATATGTAGCAATATGAATCTTTATTACATTAGTAATAAAAGTTTGTAATCGTTCGTTACCATGACCATCAAATAACAAATTGCTTGGTTGTAGAGGTAACAGAAAAATTGAAGGGAGAAACCACTTACAAATAAATTTTAATCAATATATTACATGAATACTAAAGTACCTACAAAATATGAGTTTTCTGTGTATTAAATTAAACTTCGTGAAATGATGGCACTTATCTCTAGAGGTATTTAATTAAAATAAAAATAATTGACAAATAATGCTAATATTATTATGCGGGACTTGGAATAAATAATATGTTTACGATCAATTGGGTTTGATAATTTAAAAATAATCTGTCTGTCTCTCCTTTTTGACTAACAAATAATTGGCTTACTTTTTGTACTTACGTTGCTTTCTACACATTATATTTACACATATACCCAAATATCGAATTAGTAAAAATATTGTCGAAGGTTCAACACTTGTCATATTTAACATTTATTTAAAAAGAAAACGACTTATATCGCTAAGTATTTAATATTTAATATAATTAGAAAAAAATAAGTAAATATAACATGAATACAGAAATTACAAATATTTGGAAGTGTTCTTTTACCTGCTTCCATATAGTTTTATAAAAAAAAATATGAATAAACATGTCACTCGTATATTTTACACAACGAGCACCACGTATAACATTTTTTGAAAAAATATTAAAGATTATATTAAGAACTTTGTGCTCACTTCCCATTCTCCATTTTGGATTCAAATAATAAAACAAACAAAATGTCCAGAAATCTTCCATACAATTACACAACTAATGACCTGCATGCTATATTGATAGCGGAGCCTCATTAAGTTCATTAGCTCGAACGCGCAGTTCATATTTACGCTGCACCACTGCACCCACGGAATGTTCATGAGCACATACACATTCATCATAACTGCATTTATAGTCAGTCCTGTTGACATGTGTGGTGTAACGTAACTTCATTTTTCATATTGCAATTATGTGAATAATTCAATAATAGTTTGGGTAATTCGACGAAGAAGAAGTCGTATTAAAAAAGTAGATTCGTTTAAAGATTTTAGATAATTCAGATATGTTCGCAGCGTTCTACACTACGAAATATTCGGTATCAAGGTAAAGTAAATTCTAAGAACTTTACAGTCTGCTTAATCATTAACGTAACTGTTTTTTTGGGTATAACACAACTTTAATGGGTATAACACAAAAGATATAATAAACTCTTTTTCTCTTCGAAATCAAATTGAAGTCTTCGGTCAATTATAAGCTCAGTTAGCGCAAGGAAACTCGGTTTATTGACCACTTACGGTTTGTTAATATAAGTGAGCATTAATTAAATTCCGTTTCACCCTGGCGAAAGCAAAATTTACGACTTCCTTTTTTTCTCCTTCTTGTTGTTTACATTTATTTAACGAATAGGGTATAGACAATGTCGTAAATATTTACACAAGATTTAAGCAATTTTATAGCAGTTTTAAGGTTTTATTTTCGTGACATATTAGAAATAATGGGCTCAATGAAAACTTTGAAAGTATCTTTGAAAATCAACGTTGGCTGTAAAATTTTCGGAGGGATTCCCTGTGCGAACATAAATCTCTTGCACATAAACACGTCTAAAGTCAAATAACTGGAGCGGGGAGATAAAATTGGGAAAACTTCGTAGAGTTTCTAAGTAAAAAATTCAAGTTTAAATAATTTATAGAAAATACGTCCATGTAAACAATTCCTCTCACTCTCACTTATATGCCGTACTTTGCGTCATATCGATAAATCATTTATGCATATTACCGTAATGCTAAAAAAAAATTATAACATCGATTTCTTTATAAGTTATAACCCAAAAAATTTTAATTTTTTTCGTATGAATGTGCTTTGAAATTACAAAAAGATTGCTAGAATAAAAAAAATATATAGTGCTAATATTTCAAAAACGCTCATTTTTCCATCTTTAAAACATTTATAAAAAAAGAAAAGCTTTTGAAACGATCTAAATCCATATTAAAATTAAATAAACAGACTTTATGTCCCAAAAGATTGCAAAGACGTGTTATTTCATTTTATTGCAAATTAAAGTAATCACATATTATATAAATTTGTATGTAAAACTTTAAACTACAATCCTTTGAGTGCCCAATTTTGAAAAGTTTGTTAATAAATTTGCAAAAAGTTTTTAATTATTTTAATTGATCAAAAATATTTTAGTCAATTTTACTTCCAAAATGATCTTTTCGATGTGATGTTATTTTCTGTATCACCTTCCCACACTGAACTTAGGAATTTATATAGACGGACAGTCAAGAAATTAAAAACAATGCGGAAATTTTGAAACGAGTTGATGAAGTTTTTAATAAAATTCTTGTGATAGATTTTCGTTCACCCTATATTAGAGAAACAATGTTAAATGTTACGATAACCTGAATCTTTGAATTAAAACTAAACACAGATATAAAATAATTTGTAACAAAGAAAATATTTGTCCCAGATATGAAAGAAGAAAACTAATGCGTAACTTAACTGAAGCAAGTTAATAACGAATAACATATTAAGAAAAATTTACTGAAATTAATCCTCATCGAATTTGGCGGTAAATGCCGCTGTAATGATTTGTGTGCAGTTGCTAAATCAAAATGAAAATGTGTTAAGAGAGCAATGCTACAAATCCGAAAACCGGTTTATTGAGAAACTTGTCATTTTATTGATACGAAATTGTTTGAAGGAAAACGCTGCGGCGTAGTTAGAACTTCCAAACATTTAACGAAAATATGATTTAATTAAAGTTTGATTAAACATTCACTAGGATAAAATATATTCTAAACGAGTCAATTTATCCAGCAATTTTTGAAATGTTATGGAAACTTATTGAATGTATGTCGTATAAAAAGAGCATGGTGTAAGATCTGCTGTTCTGATGATGAATATTGACGAGTAGAAGACAAATAAAACATGGAGGTTTTACGAATAAAACATTAAAATTCCGCTTAGGATAGAGAGCGAGAGAAATTTCTAAAGAAAAGAAAATATTTGTAGCTAGCTGTTTCAGTGATTTATTGGCGATGACGTTCAATTATAAAAAGCAAAATTTAAAATTAAAAAAAACCACAACATTGATAGTCGTAATTGAAAAACCATCAAATATTTTTTTTTAAAACCCTCCCGACCAAAAGAAAGTAAGAATATATTAATATAATTACAAACCAAATAAAATCCGTCGAGGCTGCCATTGCCATTTCCTTTCTCAATATCAATAACAATATAGCAGCATAGAAAAGCTATTTGGGCACCTAAGATAATTTCAATTAGTCACGAACTGATAAAACTGCAAAATTTTAGGTATAGGCAGGCATAATAACTTCAACGGATTTTCTTGGGTTTGTAATTATATTTATAGGTTCTTACTGTATTTTAAGTCTAGAGTTTAAAAAAATTATGTAATCGTTTTTCAATTACATAGACTACATCCGTCGCGAATTTTTTCAACACTTTTAAAATTGTTTTTTTTTTTATAATTTTTGTAGCTAAATGGAAACATTCGCTTGCAACAAAATATTGCAGCGCCCTCTGGTGAGCTATCACCATAGCACCCATTTAAGAACCATCACCGATTAGTACTAAATATTTCGCACAAACCCGTTTTTAAACTAGTTAAACCAGTTTGGAGATAAATGAGAGAATTCGTTTGCGACGAAATGTTTATTGCGGCATCCCCTGGTAAGTAATCACCTTAACACCTATCTAAGAACCATTGCCAACGAATCACAAGTAGTCTATAGAAAACCGTATCTAAATTAATCAAAAAATTTTGGAGATAAATGGGAACATTAGATTGCATACAAAAACAACCAAACAAACAAACAAACAAGCTCTCACCCTAAACGCACATACCTTCTCCGTTTCGTCTTAGGAAAAATAATCTAAACGTC
This sequence comes from Druceiella hillmani, assembly GCA_039881145.1. Lineage (NCBI taxonomy): Eukaryota > Metazoa > Arthropoda > Insecta > Lepidoptera > Hepialidae > Druceiella > Druceiella hillmani. The sequence continues at coordinate 27,941 of JAYKKI010000132.1, forward strand.
TTAGCAAGAATAAAACGTTAATGAAAAAACAAAACAAAAATATATTAAAGACTTAAAGAACTGAATTTGCGTAGTTTTCGACCGCGCGACTGTTTTTTTAAACGATGACGATTGAATTATGGAATTATTAAATAACTGAACGATAAAATTTAATACAAATAACAAAAATATTTTAGGGGAGCTCACTAAAATTTCTTTACTATGTTTAAAACATTATGAACAAGACTTTTCTCGTTTTTTCTTTTTCATTTTCGCTCTTATTATATTTCAACTTCTTGGCGTTGCGAAGAAATTAAATATATTTTTAAGTTGTTCTCTTGCTCTTTGCAAAAAAAAAACAGCCAGCAATTTTTCATCCACGGGATTTTGAACAAAAAGATCAGAAAAATGAGTTCGATCAAAAGTATTAAAAAATTATAGATATTGGGTTCATCGTACTATTATGGCCTAAACCGGTATAAATACGAAATTCACGCGCCGGTTCTGCGAGAATTCTCCATCTACATTATTTTAAATCACATGTATTTCGACACAATAGATATTTATGTGTATCTCGATAAAAATGCAATTTGTTCACGGAATTTAATTATTTACACTATAATTACAAATTTCACAATAAAATAAGGAAAAACTGAAAGTACTCCTTTTATACTTTAAAGTAATCTTGGCATTTTCTTTCTAAATACAGGGTATTTTGAAAATACTTTAAGAATTTCATTTATCAAGTATCAGAAATATTACACGTGAGAGTTAAAGGTGGACATAATAAAAAATAGTTTAATTTTTGGGAACTCTCACCTCATTGTTTAAGAAACCAAAAATATGTCCAACTAGAATATTATTTTCGACCGTGCTCCACCAACCTAAATAGATTAAAATACTTTTAACTCCTTTTTGGTGTTTAACTCTATGGAAAACTCTTCAAATTTAAATTATATAAAATTTTATATATGATTATCTGGAAATATACACTTTTCAGAAATTCATATTTAAATTTTTTTTGCAACTTTCTTTAATAAATTTTAAGAGCTATGGTCTCCAATATACCAAGAAGAATTATAATAATAAGAATTATATTATAATTCTTCTATAAGATAATATAATTCTTCTATATTATATTAAGAATTATAATAATAATGCAGTAGTTTTGCTTTAAATTTACAAAGAATTTTCATATATCCCCATCTCAGTAAAGCTGAATTCACAGATATATTTTTTACGTGCCTGCAACTTTGATAATTTTAAAAATATTTGAACTGTGACTGATGACTAGACGATAAAGCAAGTCAATTAGTGATTCAATGTGGTTTCAAAGAACAACCGAGTTGACCACGAGTATGAAACTATGATTGATGAGATTGGAAAGTGGTAAATAGGATTGACCATAGTTTTGCTCAGGTCAAACATAAAGAGGATATATATTTTTCAAGCAACGATAAAGAGGATATATATTTTTCAATTTACATTTTGCATGTTTCTCTTGTAAATATTTATTTATAAACAATATTATTCACTGATTTGACCAAACTCCGTTGGAAAATGTTATCCTATTTTCTATCCATATACTTAAGGACATTCAATTACTGTAGTCATAAACAACATGCAAAAGATAATAAAAAAAGTCACATATTTATTGACCAAGTCACGTTTAGAATAAATTTGATCCAAGATTTTTCTGGCGTGGTAAAGAATAAAAATGATGTCGTAACCAAGACGATTATTTGTAAGATTAAAATAATGTTACCAATAGAGAGATCGATTGAAAAGTTGAGGTATGAAAGAAAGACGAATAAATACAATGATAAAAACAATAAATACAGACCAACACTCTATAATTGGTATTTCAACTCCGTGTTAAATGCGATGTCAAATTTCTATACTCAATACAATTTATACTTAAAAGTGAGCCAAATAAACTATATATATATATATAGGATTTATTTAAGAAAAAACTGTCAACTGCATTCAATCTTCAGCTTACTGATTTTTTGGTCCTTAAATTTATAGCGTTTCGGGGCATTTAGTGAATAGGATTATGGCATTTAATGATTTAGGATTATTTTCTAATCGTTTTAAAAGTAAATTACCTGCCATCATGAATTGATATGATTAGTGCCTTGAAATCTATAACTCTATATAGCAGCCCACAAACTTAACTTTTGATTTGGTTTATCTTACAATGGACCCTGGGCAACAAGCTTCATAGCTATTTTTAAGTAATGACTTATTTTTTTCCCAATTTTCGATCGCGGATTAATATAAATTAAAAGATTCTATGGTGCCCCTTTCCAATGTTCGAAATTTAGATGCGGTCTACTTTCCTAATAAGGTTACATTTATTTGTTATAAAGTACTCTCGAGAACTACACAATGTTAACAGTATTCAAGCTTTATTTAAGCTTTCGTTGAAAGTAAACTGAGCACGGGCTCAGTTATATATAAGTAGCTTACCTCCTTATCCTGGAGAGGATGGACAAATGATATGTTATCTAATTTCGCTACCTTTTGCACACGGTCGCATATAATTGTCTGCAAGTAAGAAGTGTATTTCACTTGGTACTGCATTTATTTAAAATTTTATTTGTTTGCATCGAAAACTCGTTACTATTTAGATTGTTGCTTAAGATGCTTGAGTAAATATATCCACTCTCTCAAATACTGCGTACATTTACAAACATACGATTGCAGTTTCCTAAAAATTTCTAACATCGCTATTAGAACATGGTGAATTTTATTATTTCGGTATCGGATTTACTTTCTCTTTTCAACATGCGCCGCTGTTCAATTCAAGACTATTGAACAAAAATTGTGTGGTTTTTACGTGACGTACAGCCCACTTACTAATTAATGGGAATAAAGGTGGGTCATAATTATATTGATTATATGTGGTTTTAACAATTTCTTAACTGACTCGAGGTCTCCACAATAAATTGTAAATTGAGGGAAGTTTTTATTTGTAAAAATAAACACGTAAATATTTGTTTGCTTATATAATCATATCTCGTGAAAATTATTTCTTGTTTTTCTCTTTCTTTTCAAGGGTCCACTTATAACATTTTTTGTAAAAATGAAGGTGTTTTTTTTTCATGTTGTAATTATATTCATTTGCTGACAATTAATTCAATAGGATGCACTCAAAACTGCGCATAAATATTTTTTTTATTAAAACTGAATCCCCAAATAAAAGCATCATGGAAAATAAAATGCGACTACTACTAATAAAATGCGAATACAAAAATAAAAAACTGACTTCAAAAACAGATATTGAAAAGTAAAAAATAATTAACTCAAAATAGCTATCTAATTATTAGCAATAAATAACTAAGTTACTTATTTTTGGAGTCGATTTCAGTACTGTCAACCACTAAAACAAATTTAAAATTTAATTTAATTTATAATACACATTAAAAACTTAGAATCTTACATACGTACAATACAAAATAAATTTATGAAGGTCGTATTTACAATATAAAATTTTACATTTCTATAAGTTTATCAGTGGCACCGATTTAAAAAGTAAGTAATTTAGTTATTTATTGCGAATAAGTAGATAGCTATTTTGAGTTAATTATTTTTTACTTTTTAGTACCTAATTTTTGAAGTTGTTTTTTTTAAATATATAATATTTTAGAATTTTTAATGGTAAATAGTCATCACACTATAACTAACATTCAATTATTTTCTTTCCTAAGGTATTGTATAATTATTAAAAGTCACTGGCAAAAGCTAGTTTAAAAATTATTTCCTCTATGTCTAAAGTTGTTTACCAACAACACACAGACACAAAAAAAAACGATAGTAGTAGTCGCCAGTGGTTAGCTGTTAATCTAGGAAGAGTTTCATTCCATATTCGAGATCCAATATCAGATTTTACAAAGTAACAACTATCACTTGAATGAAGAAAAAATTTAAACTAGAAAATAATACCGAATAGATAAAATTTTGGTTACTCACAAACTAATTTCATTTTGACGATTCAATTGAAATTCTGCATAAATATTTCTCGTGATTACTGAATATAACTTAATGAGTTTAATTTTTATAAATTTTCACATGAAACATAAAGAAATGACCTTTAATTGCGAATGAAATATTCCCCGCATGAAATAGCACCCGGATTCCGTACACATTCAGGCACTTGTATTATGACTAATAAATACTTTTGGATTAAGTTCGAAGATCTTTTAATATTTATCGAGGCCTGCTTGCTTTACCTTGGCAGCCAGAATATTTTATATAAAGATGATTTTAAATTTATTTAGACAACATTTTGATGAATATTATTAAAAGAAAAGTTCTTTTGAGGTACTATCTGACTTACCATAAAATTTGCCTTATTTTCATTTCGTTTCGATGCAATATTTTCATCTTAATTATTTTCATTTCCGATATTTATTTTTACGCTTCTAATTTTCTGAGTTAGATATGCATGTCGGCAGTGATTTATTTCTATTTATAATCTGAACGGGAAGTGGAAATATATCATCAACACAGAGAAAAAGCCTCTAATTTTCTCAATAAAGCCTTTCCCAATAATATGGTAACTTTTTTAGGATAATACGTAGATTTTCTTCGGTAATGAGAGTGACTGATGTCTGTTGTTTTCTGTAAGTAAATAATCACTCCGCAGCAATAACATTAATTTATTTTGAATAACAGGGTCGATTTCGTAAAAAAATATTCCATTATCTTCGAATGTAAACCAATTTGAATTTAACCAAAATCTTTAAAGCGAAGCTATTTATTCTAAATTGACAAAAATATATATGTACATATATATATATATATATATATATATATATATATATATGTATGTATATATATACATTTAAACTATATACAAGTCTAAAATTTTGTTTAATTACTTGGTATTTTATCCCACCGCCAGCGTTAGAGGAATGGTAGTATTTAATCCATCTCTATTGCTACAGGGAACATACAATTATTTTATGGCCTATTAACATCTATAGTATTTCTCTGCACTATTCCGTTTTAGCGAAACGCCAATTGCAAAAAAGAAGTGAGTTCACACGTGAAAAATTGTTGCGGAATAACCATTTTCTTTTATTTTTAGACAATGAGACTCACATTTAAAAAAAATTATTACCATTCTTTTTTAGAATAATTTCCGAATTATTTTTGTCTTTCCACCTTGCTAATTTTAATTAATTCAATTTACATATTTTCATTACAACCAGTCATCATACCGTAGTTTAATTTGTATTTTTTTCATTCACCCTGCTTGAAAGAATTTATTATAATGACAGCACCATAAATAGCGTAATAAAAACGACCATATCACGTGATTAAAATATAAAAAGCTTCATGAATAATAAAAGCGTTTGCACAAAGCATTAAGTGACGTCAGTACATTACGAAGTCATGTTTCCTGAGTGTACAGAAAATTTTATATACAACTTTATATACGGTTTTATATACGCTTTTTAAATTTATTGAAAGATTATTCTGGGGAAGCTAAATTAAAAGCAAGTGCTATTATTAATACGTTTAATTTAATATTAGTACGAATAACATAACGTCATGTACAATCAAGAGTACTTGTCATTTTAGTTTCAGTATATTTTTTTCTACTTTCGAAAATTATTTTTCTCAATTGTAACAAATTATAGGATGGCGTACCCAAATTATGAATCCTTATACTCTTGTTTTGTCCATCTGTCTGCCCGTGTGCATGTATCAGCCTTTTAGTCGTAGAGTATTATTGCTATGAAACTGAAATTGGCACGGTTATGTACATTCATAACGCTTACAAAATTATGCAATTAAATATTATAAAAAATGGTTTTAAGGATGTAAATGGAGGTTTATTTTTAATATAAACCTCCATTTACATCCTAATACAATACTCCTTTATTTAAGATATTATTTAAGAAGTATTTCAAAAATGTTGGCCTTTTCCGATAAGAGGATCGGTTTATGAAATATTAAGCTTCATAGTGGTCATTTCTATTACAATTTCGTAGTTCCCACTCCTTACAGGCTAAATCCCTATTGTTGATTATATTCAATTTATTCATAGTGGTAATATATATATATATATATATATATATATATATATATATATATATATATATACAGGAAACAAATGAAATTAAAATTTAACCTCATTCACGAAATTTAATACTGAAAATATTTACATTTATCAAAACTCAACGCATTATTTGCCCTAGGTTTGCACTACTTATTGAGTAAATCTAATCATTAAAATTGAAGCTCCTAAGTGTTTTTTTTGGTACCGATTTCCGTAAATTATCTCGTGATATTTGTGTTTTAAATTTTTGTTTTACGGAATATGCTATTTTATGTAAACATTAAATTATCAAAACGAGTCAATTTTTCCATTAAAATTGGGCTAGTATATTTTTTTCATTTTGGTAAATGGTCTTAATCTCACGAAATGAATAAAATATAAGGTATTACTTAGTCATACCCTTTAATAAAATGATCTTCATCAGTGAAAAATTTACATTTGTAAATACTCGATGGATTGTTTGCCTCAGGTTTGCCGTATTTATGTTGAGAAAAGGAGCCGTTGAAATAGAAATTTTTATATTTTTTTTTGGTTCTAATTTTCATAAATTATCTGACGATATGGGTATACTTGGTTATGTGATTTACGTAAAATATCAAAGTAAAAACGAAAGTATTAAACGTTTTACGGTATACATTATGAAATAAATTGATTAAACCATAAAAAAATTCAAATGCAAGAGCGTTTCTACTAGCTACAAGTAATTTAGATTGAATTTGAGTGATGATGTATCGGTTAGATTCATTTCTAAATTTTAATATAAACAAAGAATTCCTTGAAGGACTCTAAAGGCTTTTGCTCAAATGTTTTATAATTTTTTTTCTTAGGGCCACAAACCTATATGTGCTCTATCAAAATGACGTCGTTTACCAATTCGCTATACGAAACCCAAACAATTGTGTTTCGTATAACGATCACTGCGTATAACGAGTATTACCAGTTTTTTCTTATTCACGCGTAAACAAAAATCGTGAGCGATACACATGGATATCTTTTTTGCTCGTCGGTAATATTACCTCCTTTTTTAACTGCTAATGCAGTACCCATACAAATGATTATCGATGGCGTCTCCAGCCGCCTGCGAGACGGTCATATTTTTATGATTTTATTAAACGTTCAGATTATTTGAGAGACGGTTATTTTATGTATTTATTTTATCAGTTTATTGTATTCTATTAATTAATTTTGTCTAGGTCGTATCCTCCTGAATGAGATTTCCGAGTTTTTAGTCCATACATTTCCCCAGCAGGGCTTATAGCAACATTTTGTGCCAAATTGTTATTTTTTTTTAATCTTTCTGGCTAAACGAATTTATGCAACATCTCTATATAAGTTTTCTTTAGATAAATAAGTAATTCTAGCTTATTTGCTATGTTATATACTGTGAACTCGTAATTGTTACACTTCTATTAGACACATTTTAATCTTGACAATTATATTAAATTGGATGTTGAGTACAGTCCACTTGCGCTGAATCGTATCTTTGACTTACCATATTTTTTAATTTACGACTTAAACCGACGGAAATACTTCTTGTTGAAGGTCACAATATACGAATTTAAATTAGTTTAATTTATTGGCGTACTTTTTTCCATGGTTTCTTTATTAAGTATTGTTCGCATACTGTTTTTATGTTCTTTTATAAATTGTTTAAATTACTTTTGGCAGACTGGTAGCTAACTTTAAGTTTGTGCAATTTTCATGTGTTTGCTTTTTAAGAATTTTCGTTGTGTAGGCTGAAAAGTTTAAGTATAAAAACCTTTCTCAGTATTTTTTCCAAACCACTCCTAGGATTTATAAATTTAGGAATTTATATACAAAGATTTTTGCTTCATTTCAACGATGTCTCTGGAATTTGAATAAGAAACATCGATAATTTTTCAGATTTGTCCCTAAAATAAATTTTCAGAAAATTTAAACAAATTAGCTGTTTGTATTTCTGCAAATTTTTAAATAAATTATGTTTTATCCTTTGACTTGTAGATTATTAAAATATATAGCGCATAATTAATGTAAATACTTTTTCTTAATTTTATTCCAAATTTTTTTCAAATTTAATATTACGTCAAACATTTTTATTTCAGAGAAAAAACAATAGTTCGATTCAAAATTCCTTTAACTTCAAAAGTACTTTTCAATTTAATACACTGATATTTGGCCATAGTTCTTGATGCCGGTTAAAATTTTAGTACTATTTATGAACTCCCTTTCTCCCTCTCAAATCTCCTCGTATTTATACTGGACAAAATTGCTTTAAACAAAATTACAAAAAAAGAAACAAAAAAGACAATGAAAAGATAATATTTTTATAATTTGAAATCCGATTTGTTTAGCAAAAACTACCTATAAATACTTTTTATTTATTAGGTTATTATATAGATATTAGTCCTAGTTCCATTACGTGTATTATAGCGGTATAAATTATAAAAAAAACTGTGGATAACTTTACATATATTTGTATTTTTTTATTAAAAGAGCATTATTATCCTTTGCTCATTATTGTATGTCAGTTTTGATATCTATATCAAAAACTGATTTCTATATAAATGTTAAAAATGAAAAATTTGAATTTAATAAATGAAGGAGCTGAATTATCCATAAAACATGTTTTTAATGTTTGATGACGGAACAATGAAACATTAGGAATTTGAATTGAAATTTCGCCATGCATGTCTATCAATCACAGCGTCGCAGTATTTATAGTTTAAGTTCTATATGTTTGAAATTTTGCAAAGCAGTGCCTCAATTCTCGCTTAGTATACGTAAGATACTAAGAAAAATAATTGTTGACGTATATATTTCTACATTAAATTTAAGAGGAAATTTTTTTCCCATATCCCATGGAGTTGAACTTTATTAAAAAGTAAGAAAAATTTATTTTATTATAATCGATGGAAGACAAAATATTTGCGACAATTAAGCGCTCTTTAATATGGAAATGTCTCTTGCTTTAATTTTTTTTTCCTTTTTATATCAAAATGAATATTTAATTTTATCGGTTTCTAAGTGAAACGATCTTGGTCACTGAGCAATCTGTTATTTTATCAAAAGTGATAAGTTTAAAAAAAAAACGAACAGTATTTTTTAAACACAAAAAGAAATGTATGACTTTCCATTTTAACTGGTTTCATTATTCCACAGTTTAAAAAAAGCAAGTATAAAAACTTTTATTTTAAAGTCAGTACAGAATCTCATTAAAAGGGCAGAAGTCCCGAAATAGTAAAATTTATTCAGACTGAAACAAACCTCTGAATTAGAGAGTGGTGACAAAACGTAGCTATCTCTCGATACAAGCTTCTTTACTCTCAAAGACCTGGAATAATCACAGACAGAGTTATGTAAATGGTCAGAAATCTCTGAAGTTTCCGAGACTGATGAAATTTATTCACCACATGGGCGATTATGCCACGGAAAATAGAAAGTTGTTAGTAATGGCACTTCATGCTAACTAGCCGCTTTCATTACGAAGTTAGTAGTCAAGAGGTTTAGAGGATATTCGTTTTAATTATCTCTTTCATTAAAACTACTAAAATAAATTTAAAATGTTTGTTATATCGTTGAGGAAAGACAGATGTAAAAACCTGAACAGTAAATAAAGAGAACAATTTTAATTTAAAGGTATTATTTTTAAATAATTCATTCAGAGTAATTGTAGACGAACAGAAGAGTAAAGCAAAGAATAAGAGATTATGAGTGGAAATATTTTTTTGAGACTATTTTTAAATATGTGTTTTGAGTGTACATTTTTTATCTGTATATAGTTAATTTTGGATTTTATTATTAAAAAAAAAGGTAACAAGTAAGTGCCAATAAAAATTTTAGTAAATTTTCTGACCATAGTTCTATGTTATGAATTTAACAAAGTAGCAGTGAACAAAGATACCAAATTCCAGACTATCATCTATGAAAATATAAAAAATTATATGGAGTTGGCTTTGAAAATATATCAACACCCGATTGACAAGTTAAGAGTCTATGTAAAATTAAATAAATGATATGACAGCGAATGTCCCTGAATTGCAGTTTATACATTTTAAGTGCTTTTCTTAATGTACGTTTTATAAGTTAATTGACTCTTGAAATTAAAACTTAAAATATTATAGCAACATTTAAAAATCTCATACTTGTGTTGGAATATAATATAAAGTTTTACAAGTTTATTCATTATTGCTTATATGGCAATTATTTGATACATAAATATTATATTGTAATTTACACACGGTGCCAAAGTGATTTATTTTGATGTGATCAGAAGTATAAAATTTTCCATTCAGTGTTTATTTCACATAAGATTCTTTGATTTTATTACGATCTTAATTCGTATGTAATGATGTACCTGCCCAGCTGACTATTTCCCGTTATTGAAATATTTAATTTCAATTTTTGTCCTGGAATAATTCACAAGCAGTTTGATAAATAACTTTTATTTCCTTTATTTGCCCTTAAACATTCATATTTAAAACGTACGATGCCATTACAGAGAGATCACCATATTTTATTTCAACGACCTGTAAACTCGGATATTGAGATTTTTTGCATCACTGAAATTTGAATTGCCGAGAGTGGTTCTGAGAGAGAAATATTTGATACCGAAAGGTAGGACACATTCCAACGAGATAGTCGGGCGCATATGTCGTCCAACGTGACGACAAATGGTGGTGGTGTGCCGTTAGTTTCGCGCGCCATTTGTTATGTAACATTGACCTGGAGTGCATCTGGGTGATGCTACTTCCATGCTGGCCATCTGCTGCTGCTGTACATGTTTGCTGCGTATTCATCACATTCATGTTATAGTGCTTTTACGGTCGTGAATATCGTAAATTTTTGATGTCTCTTTTCTCTAATTCCGTTAGAAAATTATGCACAATAAAACAACAATGTAAAGAAGACCACAGTCAAAAGTTTGCAATGTTCTTTGGTACAAAAATATGATAGCTTGATTGAAGTAATAATAGTTCGCGTAAACACTTATAGTTTTACGTCTTCATCTTTCTCGAAGTGTTTATAAAACTTAAATCTTGAGCAAAAAAATGTAATTTTCCTGAAAAAATAAAAAATAGTTTATAAAATACTTAATTTTCTTAATAATTTAAACTTGCGTGTTCTATTTGTGATCTACTTCCACGCCGATTAAACACGTATTTAAGTAAGTACAACTGCGTAAGTGCATATTTGACTGACTGGTACAAAGAAATCAATGGTGTATGCACTATAAAAAAAAGAAAACTATTACATTTTCATTTTGGTTTGATAAAAAAATGGGACGTACACCAATTAGTGTGTTTTGAAAATTTACCTCTTATTTTATTTTGTACGATATTTAGAAAGAAACTTGCCATTTAGAATGTCTAGATAGGAATATAAAAGATCCAACCGTTTGTTTTTTGGGGTTAAATTAAGTACATCAACAATTCAATCAAATTAAATGGTCGTAAAAATTTTCCTTCCGAAGAAAACTTATTAAAAATGTACGTATACATTAATTTTTTAAGTAAATAAATTATATCGTGACTAAAGGTGAATACTTATAATGACCAATAAAATAAACTTGAATAATAACACAAAATAAAAATTACATTGAATTGGATTACATAATTGATTTTTACGTTGTCGGGTATTATTAAAAGTTTAATTGCTATTCGTTTCTTATCCAATTTTTTTACCTAATTCATTTTTCATTTGTCATTTTGCGTGAGAGTCAAGTTAAGAACGAAAATTGATAGACAGAAAATAGCTACTTGATAACCATTTAATTATAGAATACTACACGCAAAATACACACATTTTAATAACGAAATAACGATGAATTTTATTGTAAAACGTTTAGTACTTTTTTAATTTTATTAGGATGTTTTTAAAAATCAAACCATGAATAGTATTATTTCGAGTGAATATATTTTTTATTTATTTCACATTCATACAAACAAAATTACCAAGGCAAATAAAAAAAAGTTTAAATAGAAGATTGCTGAGAATTTTAATTTGGCTAAAGTAAGGTATCACCCAAAGTTCCTGAAAACGTTGCCGGAATTTTGAATATATTTCACTGTAGGAGGCCATTCTTGTGAAAGAAAACTTCCATAATTCCCCTTCGTAAGTTAGGATGTCTAAAGAATCGTTGACAAGATTACTTTTCGTGCAATCTAGCGAATCACAGTATTAAGGTTCTCGAAAAAGAATTTGGTGGGTACCAAGTATTGAAAATATTCATCGATAGTAAATAATTTTAGCTGACCGAGGAAAATCTGTAGCAGTATGTAACGTTCAGTAAATAAGCGTTCTAAGAACAGGACCCAGGCCTCCTTTATTTCGAGGAAAATTACAGCCCCAAAGTTGGACTCCCCCTCCAGAATGAAAAAAAGGGTCAAGGCCCAGAGTGTATCCCGTAGGGTTCCTGCACATACGATATGTAAAACATACGAGCACTAAAGTTCAATAAGAGTTCCGTCATAATAGTTTAGCTCATCCCCATTGTAATGCTAAAAAATCGAACAGTTAAGCGTACTCCGTCTGATTAACACTTCTCTCCAAGTTCGACCTATATGAAGCGCAAGCGTCAATGCGACCTGATATCCGATATACATCTTAAATTGTATACGATTGACGCACCACTTCCTTGCTAAGATACTTATACAATCTTTGCCGTCTTGTCCTTTTTCAGCATATGTATTACAAAACTACCTCACCCAGCAATACGCTCCATATAGCCACAAAGATGGCACCGGAAGCAGCGCGTCACCTGACTTAAATTATCAACTCCGTAGGATATTCAGTCAAAGAACTCAAAGTTTTAGCAGCTCAATAACATAATTCTTACTCCTATTTGTACAGCTCGTATGGGTGAATGCCTTAAACGAGCCTATAATTTACTGTGTTAACCTTGAGCCTCTGTCTTGTCCATCTGTTCGCACGCAGGTGTGCCCACCGCCCACCAGCCTGGTAGACATGAGTTGGATTTTCCAATTACATTTTGTTTTCACAGACATTAACGTCCATTCCCTAATATCCCTTTAATCAATCATTGTAACTTTATTTTGTTCTGATCACCTTTAAAAGTAACAAAAATCGATTTCACGATTGGTTTCGACATTATCCAACGATTCTTAATCTATATGCCTAATTCAATTCTCCGTAAAGTAATTTGTAAGAAAAATTGATAATTCTTTATATTAATTATTGTTTATTTGACTGAAAATTATTTATGAAAGAAGGGATTAACGTAAAACGTGTAGAGAAAAATAAGTTTAATCAACACAAATATTTTATATTTTTCTTAAATTTAGAAATTTATCTATTTATATCAAGCGAGATTTACTACAAGATTGAATTTGAAAGTAGGGCTATGAAATGTTTAGTTTTCAGCATAATACTTTTCAATATCTTGGAAGGTTTTATAGTTAATTTAAAAATATGTTGCTCCAGTTGTCATAAAAATACTTCAGCATAAAAATGATTTCGAACCTAAGTAATTATCTGGAGGCTAATTTACTCGATGAATAAAATATTATCTGGAGGAAAAAATATTTTGTTTCTAAGCAATTAATTTTGGTTTGAGTTAACAAAACATCTGTACATACTAATCTATTTTACTCTACCTACTAATTCATTGTACTAAATATCTAATTACTTTTTCGAGCAGTTAACAAAACTATGAAGTTTTCGACATTGGATTTTGTAAAATGTTCTGATAAATAAAATACAAAATATGTCCGGCTTTTCTGTGTTGTAATGTTTAAGCTTTACGGGTAACAGAGGATAACGGAACGCAAAGGACATATGGGTTTAATCCCGCCATTACGGCAAAATGCATGTTCCCGTTAACGTCAAAATGGCTAATTACATACGTTAATACCAGCAAAAATTTTTAATAATAAATCCTCTGACGCGAATCCTGTTAATGAGATGACGTAAAGTACGTAAGAAATCTGGGTAACGGCGATATGGTAAAAAAGAATTTGGCTTATGCGGGAAAAGCGTTTTTTTTGTTTATTCTTTCATTATCCGGACGCGTGTATTAACACTTAATAGTGTGAAATAATGAGGTTCACAAACTCGTAATATTTACTTGTCCATATCTATATAAAATTAAAATAACTGTTTGTATCTACAATACAAGAAGAATTTTTTTTATCTTCTTTTAGGATTAAAACAATTTAATAGAATGACTCATTTCTTAACAATTTAATAAAATACTATGGTTTATTTTCAATTAGACGAGGAAATAACTTTGCTAGTCTAGGAAAAAAAATTGTAATAGTATAAATATGACGTTAAAACTTCTTTAAAAATTTAAATATAAAAAGGATTTCATATTCTATAGATGAATTTCGCCCTCTATTTTTAGCGCACTGGAAACGAAATGAGTCTACGAAAATTTCTATTAAATTTTCAAAAATTGCTTTTAAAAGTTAGTATATTAAATAATATATTAGATCAGAAAAGTACTTTTTAATTACGCAGACAAACAACTTTGGTATTCTACAAGTAAACGATTTTAAAAAAAATTAATATTTTTCTTAACATAACCAGCATTGTGAAAGATTATACTTTGCATTTCTTCATTGTTAGGTTGAATTTTCATCGTGAAAATGAATAAGAGTCTCCATAAAATTGACTTATTAATTTTTATTTTCTTTGATAAAAAAATAGACATAAATAAATCGACTTAGAATTGAAATCAAAGTTTTGAACAAATTATTTAGTTCAGTTAGGCAAGTACTTATTTTCAGATGTAAAATACGGTATAAGAGAGGGAAAATCCAGGAAGGGTACTTACCAGGTTAATACATTAGTAGCCTTATGAGTTTGTCCGTTTTATTTTCTTTATCGACATTGGAAAGTGGTTTACACGCAATACAATGAAATTTTTTAGTTTAATCAGTGCGAAGTGAGTACTCAGGCAAGTACTTGTTGTCAGGTATTATATGCGATAAAAATCCAGGAAGCGAAAAATGAATGAATTTTGACATGCCCTTTTATAAGCTAAA
Source organism: Druceiella hillmani (assembly GCA_039881145.1). Lineage (NCBI taxonomy): Eukaryota > Metazoa > Arthropoda > Insecta > Lepidoptera > Hepialidae > Druceiella > Druceiella hillmani. The sequence goes on from JAYKKI010000132.1 coordinate 42,980, forward strand.
AGTAATGTCTAAACTAAAGATAGCAATATACAGATTTTAAAACTGCGCATCGCGACAGAATCGGACAATTGTCGAGCATGATAGCATATACAACGGGCAAGCCCCGCGCCTCGAATCACGAGATGAACAAAACGCGATTCTGTAAGCTTCCTACCCTTGATTAACGTCGTTTACAAGTGCAAGCTTCAAGCTTCCTATTTCCCCGCTGAAGGTGCTACGCAGGGTGTTGGTTCTAATTTTCAAACCGAGGAGTTGTGATGCAGAGGCTGCAGCCATAATTTACCCCGAGCTGCCCATTTAATTATTTGAAATAATCTTCCCCGCTTAACTATGTCTGGCCGAAGCCGGTTGGTTGATGCGGTACGTGCAGCTACAGGGCTCCTTCTCAAGCAAAGCGTACCAACAGGCAAACTCTGTACCCAGAGCACGGGACTTTTAGTGCGAAGTGGGGCGATAATATGTCGGGCAGTTTAATATATGAACCACGGGGCGAGGCGCTGCAGTGTGGTGTTTGTTTTTGCTGTCAATACTCTGCTACGCGCAACCAATATGCCAAAATATAGGAGTATTGATGCAACAATCATATCACGACATTCTGGCAAAGTACTCCGGAATCACTAGTCTCGCGTCGATGGCAATAACATTAAAACACCGCGTCGAACAAGTCATCGAAACTACCAGACCGCCCTTGCGCTGGCGATCGAGACCTCCATCACCACATGGTTAAGAGCTAGTCAAAAAAAGAGTTCGAGGACATGATCTAGCAGTTTCTATGCAATCCAAGCAAAAGTGTGGTAAGCTCATAATAGCGCTATCACAGCATTAGGAAACTTAAGACGGTAATATTGTTTCTTGTTTTTTGGAATATGAACTGATAAACACTCACGATCTAATTATAAGGTCCGTAAATTGATTTTATTTATTTGGAAATTTCATTGAAAGTATTTAATAGCTTTTAAATTAATTGTGCTTTGCTGTTTTAGAGTAAATGATATTAAAATTTATAGTAATATATGATAGTGGTCAAAATCACATTAACTTTTTAAAACTCCCTAAATGCTGTACATTTAAAGCCATATTAGATCAAATACGTAAACATTATACGCTCTGAGATTTATTTGGATATTTCAATTGACTGAAAAAAATGCAACAGAACTAAGAGATTTTATATATATATATATATATATATATATATATATATATATATATATACATGTATATATATATATATATATATATATATATACATATATATATACACACACACACACATGTATATACATATATATATATATATATATGTATATTTATATATACACATACGTGCAAACATGCATACGTATATGTACTTTGCTCTGTTGGGCATTGAAGAAAATCTCAGAGTTAAGACTCTTATGTGCAAATTTAATTAGAATAAACTAAAGTCTGCTTAATGAATTCTATTCACAGCTTTAAGCTTACGTTAACACATTTTATAAACTAATATTACTAAATACTGGTTTTTTTTTTCAATTTCCTGTTTCCAACATTTCCTTTCACTCTTAATTTGAATGTTTCTTTTACATTTACACAGGCTTAATGCCACAATAAAGAACAAACACTTTAGCTGACAGAATAAATGACACTCGTACGTAGGTTGTAAAAAAAATTGCACAAAAAAGGACGAACAATTCTGCAAAGATATCACAGCATTTATGTAAAAATGTGGATGCTGAATAATGCAAGACCATGTTGAAATAAAGGAGAGACGTCATTAAAAACAAGCATAGATGGTAAATAGAGACATAAGTGAATCAAAATATGAAGTTGCTGAGTGATAGTAATGCAAGAAGCTAAAGACATAGAGATATGGATTGAAAAGGTTGATGACGCAAAAAAACATGTCAGTATAAAAGATTATGATCGTTCCTCATTGCTGCAAGTATAGTTGAAAAAACAGATAAAGAAATTATAAAAAATTATTCCAAACACTCGAAGCTTTCCCCTTATTTATGTTTCGTGGAACGACATTATAACTTAACCTATTTGAATAATGAATTAAAGTAATTTACTTTCGGCTTCATTTAAGGCGTACGCTCACTAATCTACAGCGCGCAGGATTCGATGTCCTAAATCGTCAAACTGCATTATAAAATAAATATCATATTGTAAAAGTTGCTGGTCAACCGGATTAATGTATTCTTAAAATTGAATAAAACATCCCTTTTTATAATCTTAATAGGATCTCAGTATCAATATACTTTTTATCAAGTAGGTGCACTTCATGGGAAGAAAGAAAATATTTAGAAACGTGAAATAAAGCACGCTTTTTCCATGTGAGGAGCAGAAGTATTTCGCTCCAAGTTTTATACTAGCTTTATTAAGTCGTCCAGATCAATACATTAATTACGGGTATTGTTATTAGGTTGAAGTATTAAGTATTGAATGTGATGATTATTCAATATTTCTAGAATTTCCCTTCTATTCCTAATTCTAACAATGGAAAGAGTTACGAAAATTATAAAAAAATATTTCCTAACCTTTATGGAGATCTAGCATTATTTATTTTTGAGTTATGGGCTAAGATTTTGTATTTGAAATGGTAAAGAGGAAAGTAACACAAATAAAGTTTTTCAAGTTTTAATTATACACAACAGACGACTAAATACACGTTATTTCGTCGTCTGCTTTTGACAAAAAATAACCAATATAGAGAATGAGCAGAAATGATCTAGTAGATGATGTGATAATGAAATTTTTTTATATTTTTGGCTTTATTGAGTATCAAGCTTTAAGCTTCGGTTTCGTCCCAGTACAATTGGAACGATCGACTCGTCCTAACAAGTTACTTATTGCAATGAATTAGGGAAAATTACATTCAATGATGGAATCAATAATTAAACTTTCATTTACTTTACTTATGTATGTTGTTCATGTATTTTAAAATCATTTAACTTGAATTGATTTCGTGTACGAAATGTATTTAAATTATATTTTTGGTGATCCGTTAAAATATTTTAATTCGTTCTTTAATTTACTTTGAAAAAAAAGGTATGCCCAGCGGAACTCGCACTATGAGAAAATTTTTTTACAACCTAAATTTACTCGTTACTACATCTTTCACAGTTAAATCATTGTGCATATTTAAAAAAAAAATAAGATCATCATTCTAATGTGTTGAGTTGTTCATAAGGCATACGGGCTTTGAAACCACCGGGGGGACCCGCGTTCGATTCGTCGAACGGGTCTGAACTGGTGCTATGGTTGGCTGTATGAGATCACTCTCGTAGCAATAAGTCCGCCATATATATCAATTAGATGCATTAATGAAGATAAATAAACAATTGCTATAGTTTTCCTTTTCGTTCCCTTTCCGTAGACCTTCAAAAACAAAAGTTATTTCAAAACTTTTGAAAAATAGAGCAGAAGTAATTGCTCTCGGCATATGGTTTTTTTCATATTTTTCAATATATTTTTGAAGACATATAACCAAAAATTATGACAGAATATTTTGGTTCACTTGTAACTAGCCCCTTCAAACGATATCCCACCCTAAAAGCAAAAATTAAAAAATATGGGCGGGAAAATATGTTTTTTTACTATGCCTAATTACACGTTTCTTTCTACCTCAAGTGGTTTCTAAGAAAAAGGGCTCTGACAGACAGACAAACAAATACGTGAGTAATTTTATAAGGGTTTCGTTATTTTCTAAGTCATCTCCAAAATTGGAATATTCATCTAATTTATTGCCTCCTATTCTTTTGAATACGTCGCTTTCCATAATATATTGTTTAGATGCAGAATGTTTATTATATGGAATAATAAATATTTATGAAAATAATATTTTATTCATCAATAATATTGTCAAATTCTGTTCGTATAAAAAAAATTATTTTTCTATAATGTTTCATACGCTATGACAAATTATTCTTGTGCTCCGTGTCAAAAAACGTTATACCGATTTAATATTTAAAATTAATCCTGACGGAAGCTTATTTCATCATTTTCATTTAAAATTTTCAAGATCCATATTCATTTACCAAAACATTATACTCTAAAAAACCTTAAATATAAGTTTTTAAGTTCTTTTTCCTATTTCAATAAAGATACAAACTCATATTTACAAAAAATCATATGCTACCCAATACGTATTTTTTTATATTATCGTAATAATCGTAGTAATATATAACAATCACATTCTAAAAGTACGTATTTTGCCAAAGAATGTTAATTAAATTCCATTTAAATTCTCTGGAGGCATAGATGTTCAAACAAAGTTTTAATGTAATGCCTTCAGACTTTAACATGTCATCTTCCCGCGATGTTACTAAAGGTAATTTTACAGAAAATTTTCAGCACTTAAATTACGTAAGTAGTTTTTGTAAATGCAGTAATGGTGAACAGAAAATTACAAATTGTAGACGCAAGGCCTTGCCTGCAGATAGGTGCTTTGTTAAAGATGAAAGCGATGTCTCTCGTCTTTTCGATGTTTTCCATTTATAGCGTTAATGTTGAAATGTTGTTTCTTGAAACTATGATATCTCCGCAATTAAACTCTATGTAAATTTAGTGATATTATTATTAGTCAGTGTTATTAGAGGACGTCTTAAACCCCACTGATTTGCAAGCTGAAAGTATAATAGCAAATCGTAATAAAGACGTGGCAACGGAGATTACCATTGACCAAAATTTCCGAAAATAAAAGAAAATAAAAATAAAAATTCTTTGCATCACTACATTTTAAATAATTTTAGTAAATTCACTGTAACTTTTAACGAATTTTTAAATTAAAAGTTAATACAGAATTTTGACAATCACTTATAACTTTGAATAGAATTCAGAGTTTTTAAATGTCGATTACTCTGTTTTTCTTACCCATGGTACTAGTATTACACAAAACCCCTGGACTGAGCAAGAACTATTATAATATTACGAAGCGATAATAAAAAATAACATCAATTAAAAGTCTTCTCATTTTTTTTAATTTTTATGTTACTGTTAAGTTACTTTTGCTAAATTGTTACATATTCAGTACTAGAGAGTTATAAAAATGTAAAACGGAGGGTATATGTGTTGATACATACATAAAGCAGGGTACTGTAGTTACATATATGTCTTTTCAAATTTTTGGCTGGAATCATTTCATTTTAACGTTCTATTCAACTATAGAATTTTTCAAATATATCAAGTCCATGAGTGAAAAGCTAGTGCCACCCCCATTCCATGTTATGATAAAGTTTAATTTTGCAGTGTTTAAAATTGCAAAGTAGTAAGTACTATTTCAATATTATTTTAAAAGACCTACCTGGTGGCAAAATACTGGATAAGACGTGAGAAAAATATTCTCTCTTGTTTTTCAAGCTACGCTCCATTAAAAAAAATATCTTAATTTTAATATTAAAATTTTGCTACATATTTATCAAAATTTTAAATGAAGGGTCTGCTTTCAAAATTGTATGCCTCTAGCAAAAACTCTGGGAACTTTCGAGGTGTGACAGGCCAACCTGACAACAAGTACTTGCCTGAGTACTCATTTCGCACTGATTAAACTAAAAAAATTCATTGGATTGCGTGTAAACCAATAACTTTGCAATGTCGATAAAGAAAATAAAATGGACAAATTCATAATAAGGCTACCACTGCATTAGAATACATAGAAGCTTAATATTGTTCCGTAATTTTGGAATATTTAATGATAAATATCTACGATCTAAATCATGCATAACTCTACAATGTCAATAAAATAGTAAAAAACATACAAACTCATAATAGCGCTTTCACAGCATTATAAAACGTAAGACCGTAATATTTTTTTTTGTTTTTGGAATATGAATTGATAAATACTCACGATCTAATTATAAGGCCCGTAATTATTGTTGTTATTTTATTTACTTAATAACATTGAAAGTATTTGATAGCTTTTAAATTAATTGTACTTTTCTGTTATAGAGCTATTAAAACGATATTAAAATTTAGAGTACTATATGTTACTGGTCAAAATCAATTAAGATTTTAAAACTCTCTAAATACTATATATTTAAAGCCATATTAGATCTAATACGTAAACATTTTACCTCCCGAGATTTATTTAGATATTTCAATTGACTGAAAAAAATGCAAGAGAACTAAGAGACTTTATATATATATATATATATATATATATGTATGTATATACTTATATATATATATATATATATATATATATATATACATATACATATGAAGATTATTCAAAATATACTTTGCTCTGTTGGACATTGAAGAAAATCTCAGAGTTAAGACTCTGATGTTCAAATTTCATTAGAATAAGCGAAAGTATATTTATTGAATTCTATTCACAGTTTTAAGTTGATGTTAATACATTCTATAAACTAATATTACTACATACTGTTTTTTTTTCAAATTTCTGTTTCCAATCTTTCCTTTCACTGTTAATTTGAATGTTTCTTTTACATTTACACAGGCTTAATGCCATAATAAAAAACAAATACCTTAGCTGATAGTACAAATGACACTCGCACGTGGGTGGTGAAAAGAAATTGCACAAAAAGGCGCGAACAATTCTGCAAATATATCACAGCATTTACTCAAAAATGTGGATGATGAATAATGCCAGACCATGTTGAAATAAACGAGAGACATCATTGGAAACAAGCATAGATGGCACAGAGAGACATAAATGAAACAAAATATGAAGTTGCTGAGTGATAGTAATGCAAGAACCTAAAAACATAAAGTTACTAATACGTACGTGAGGGTTGATGAAGCAAAAAACACATCAGTACGGAAAATTATGATCGTTCATCATTGCTGTATAACAATGCTGTATCTTTGCTAATATCCCACCTGAAGATGTAATACAACGAAACTTAGGTCGTGGTAAAGAAATTAAAGAAAGTTGAAATAATACTACATCACGTAGTTTCATTTAATTGTGAATAATGAATTTCTACAAAATTAACGCCAAATCTATTCAATAATTGCTGTATAACTTACTACAGGTATATCCTAAACATCCAAAGTTTTCAACCTATTTTTGCTTCATGCAACGACATTATAGCTTAACCTGTTTGAATAATGAATTAAAGTAATTTACTTCCGGCTTCATTTAAGTCGTACGCTCACTAACCTGCAGCGCACTGGATTCTACGGTCTAAGCCGTATATTCTGACTATTTTTAAGTAGTCAAACTGCATTATAAAATATATATCATATTGTAGAAGATGCTTGTCAACCGGATTAGTGTATTCCTAAAATTTAATAAAACATCCATCTTTATAATATTATATCGCAGATTACTATGCCAAAGTACACGTTTCTACCTCAAGTGGTTTCTGAGAAAAAGGGCTCTGAACGACAGACAAACAAATACGTGAGTATATTTATAAGGATTTCGTTATTTTCTAAGTAATTTTTAAATTTTGAACATTCATCTAATATATTCCTTCCTATTCATTCGAATAGGTCCCTTTCCATAATATATTGTTTAAGTGCAGAATACCTATTGTATGTATTAATAATTGGTTGTGAAAATAATGTTTTATTCACCAATAATATTGTAAAATTCTATTCTATATAAAAAAATAATTTTGTATGTTTCATACGCTATGACAAATTATTATTGTGGTTCGTGTTAGAAAATGTCATACCGATTTTATATTTGAAACTAACCCTGACAGAAGCTTATTTCACCATTTCCATTTCAAATTATGAAGATCAACATCCAGGCTACTAAAACGTTATACTCTAAAAAACCTTAAATATCAGTCTTAAAAACCCATGACGCGATACCGCTTATTTCTATTTTTTTTTTATATTTCCACAAATATATTAATACATATTAAATTTTATTTAAATTCTCTGAAGGCATAGATGTTCAAACAAAGTGTTTAATGTAATGCCGTCAGACTTTAACATGTCATCTTACTGCAATGTTACTTAAAGTAATTGTACAGAAAATGTTCAGCACTCCAATTACGTACTTATGGTACATGCAATAATAGTGAACTGAAAATTATAAATTATAGACGCAAGGCCTTACGCGCAGGTAGGTGCTTTGTTAGAAATGAAAGCGATGTCTCTCGTCTTTTCGATGTTTTCCATTTATTGCGTTAATGTTGAAATGTTGTTTCTTGAAACTATGATATCTCTACAATTAAACTCTTTGTGTATTTACAGTGATATTATTATTAGTTAGTGTTATTCGAGAAAATCTTAAACCCCACTGATTTGCAACCTGAAAGTATAATCTCGAATTGTAATAGAGACGTGGTAACGCAGATTACCATTGACCAAAATTTCCGATAATAAAAGAAAGGAAAAATTAAAAATTCTTTGCATTCTTACATTTTAAATAATTTTAGTATATTCACTGTAATTTTTAACGAATATTTAAACTAAAGGTTAACACAGAATTTTGATAACTACTTATAATTTTGACTAGAATTCAAAATTGTTAACTGTCAACCACTTTGTTTTTCTTACCCATGGTACTGGTATTACAGAAAACCTCTGGACTGAGCAAGAACTATCATAATTTTACGTAGCGATTATAAAAAATAACGTCAATTAAAAGTCTTGCAATTTTTTTTATTTTTCATATTACCGTTAAGTGACAAGTACTTCTACTAAAATGTTATGTAGTCAGTACTAGACAGTTATAAAAATGTAAAACAGAGGGTATATGAGTTGATACAGGCATAAAGCAGAGTATTGTAGTTACATATGTCTTTTTAGATTTTTGACTGGAATTATTTCATTGTAACGTTCTAATCAAGTGTTCAACTCTAGAATTTTTCACATTGATATATATGAAAAGCTTCCATTCCATGTTATGATGAAGTTTCATTTTGCATTGTTTAAAATTGCAAAGTAGTAAGTAGAATTTCAATATTATTTTAAAAGAGCTTAGTGGGCACCATACTTGATAAGACACGAGAAAAAGATTCTCTCTTGTTTTACAGGCTACGCTCCATTAAAAAAATATTTTTAAATTTTGCCAGGTATTTATCGAAGTCTTTACATGAAGCGTCTGCTTTGAAACTTTTATGCCTCTAGCTAAAACTCTAGAAACTTTTGATGTGTGACAAACCGACGGACAAACTGTCGCGCATGGCGAAAATTTCAAGGTTCCGTTTTTGTCTTTTGACTACAGAACCCTGAAAATAAAAGAAAGCGCACTTACTTCAATCGAAACTACATAAAGAAAATTTATGTCAAATAATATTCTTCCTAACTCTTTAATTTGCAGCGCACAATAACAAAGAGTTTCAGTGGTTTGCCCAAAACTCACTGTCTACTATTTTAATGTCTTTCTCTTCATGTTGCAAATACTTGAAGGTAGAAAATGTAGCGTAAGAAAATATTTTATTTTACATTATCCTACTTATAATTCTTCTATTTTCTTATTTCGCACTTTATCCAGAAAAGTTTAATTCAAAAAACCATATATTTGCCGCATTCAATTAAAAAGAATATCAAATCTTCATTTATCGATCAGCAGTATTCCTTAATTTACACATATTATCACATTCGCCCATTTCTATTATAAACGTTTATTGTTATTAATAAGAAATTTTGGAAATAACTAATAAACCAATTTTTTAAATGATTGATGAGCTAATTTCAATTTTTTATGAACCATCTAATACAGAGTGTTTATTATTCCTTTGCTATAGTTATTGTTAAGTGACAAACTTACAGTCGAAATATTTGTGCTACACTATATATTGTTACAAGACACAATATATATTTAAAGCTTAAGCAACTAATAAAACAAAAAATTGTCAATTTGAGTCACAGTGAAAAATCGCAAATACATTTGGCCAGATTTATTGTAGATTGTACTGTTATATTAGTAATAACTCAGTCCGTTAAGTGTATTACATTAATGTAATCTCGGAAATACATAATAAACAATTAGAGTATCAATTAACCATAATATTGTTTACCTAATACAACATTGTGTGTTTAAAATAAATGAATGATACAATTATAAAATGATTAGGAATAATTCGAATTTTTTAATAATCGTTTTATTAATAAAAATCCCGTAATTTTTCGCTGATTTTATTACAACCGTTTCTGATGATGGAAAAATTTGCATCATTCATAGCTTCAGTCATTTTTGCATCAAAATCTGAACATTTTTATGCCAAAATAACTGAAGCTACAAGTATCTAATTTATCATTACTTATTAAAATATCAGGTGCCTGATATTTTTCGTTGCTGCTGATACATAAGTATCATATATCTTTTTTCCACAAGTTCAATATTGTGTAATATTAAAATATTCTCGGGATATTTACATAATACCGACAAGTTGAATTGGAAATATATTTTTCATATAAATATAAAAGTTTTATGAATTGATGCATAAAGATTGTATGAGTGTTGAAAACCCCACCCCCACTCCTCTTCTGCGTAATGAATGCAATTTAGATAGGAGAACTGTTCCGTTCTTTGCATTGAAGTATTACTTGGAAATTATAACTTAGTTTGTATTTTTCACATGAAATATTAGTAGACAATTTTATTCAATAATCGTTACAAAACTTTGCCTGTCTCATTTTATTGTTGCATTTAAATATACTAATATTATGTTAAGTTCATTAGCAAATAAAACAGCGTGGTAAAATGTTTTACATTTCAATGCATGTTTTTTCCTAACCAAATGGAGCACGTGACATTACAATGCATACCATATTTTCATCCTTCTAACCAATAGAACACGAAACGCGGAAACCGGAATTTAAACTAATAATGTTTGAATTCAGAAAAGTTAAAGAAAATTGAGGTAGCATACCCTATTTGTTATTTTTTAAAATTTTTGATGATTCCAATTAGACTTGTTATTGAAAACATTTCCCAATTACGAATGCTAATTTAAAGAATTTTTGGAATTAAGAAAATTTTTATTCGTAATGATATTAAATTGATTTAGGATGGGAATGAAATTCAATTAATTTCAAGATGTGATGTGGCAGAGAGATTTTTACATTAGGTCGAAATTCAAAACAAATTAAACTAAATTATTAAAAAAGTTTAGCAAGCTTGTATATGTGTTTAGCTATATAAATCTTGTATATTATAAGTCCTAAAGTTTTTAACTTTTTTATTATCTTTACAACCAAGTCATGAATTTTTAGTTATAGAGGTAAAAGGAAATTCTCAGGAGAAGCCGCTTACAAATAAATCCATAATAATACATGAATACAAATTTACTTAGAAAACATGATTTATCTTTGTATTAAATTAAATTTCGTGAAATAATTATCCCTTTATTTAATTAGTTAAAATTTCGATTGTCACAAATTACTTAACTCAATATTGAAAAATTAAACTTTAAATAGTGTAATTAAAGAGTAGATTACATTTAATTTATAAGAGTCTAAAAAAAATGTTTCGTTTCCATTTTCCATTATCTATTTTATATTAAAATAATAAAACAAACAAATTGTACTGAAATCATCCAGACAATTGCACAACTAATGGTCTCTGCGCTACATCGACAGTGAAGCCTCATTAAGCTCACTCGTTCGAATGCCTCGTTCACATCTTGCGCTGCACCATTGCACCCATGGGATGTTCATGGGAACATTTGCATCTATCATAACTGCATGTACAGTCATTGTTTATATGTGCGGTGTAATGTAACTTAATTTTATATATTGTCATTATTTGGATACTTCAATAATATATTTATCTACTTCAATGTATCTAATTGATACATATGGCGAAATTATTGCTACGAGCACAATCTCTTACAGCCAACCATAACACCAGTCCAACCCCGTACGACGAACGGCCAGGAATCGAACCCTTGTCCCCACGATACGCCGCATCGTCAAAGACCGTATGGCTTGTGATGAACCCAACACACCACAGTGACGATAGTATAATAGTTCAGGTAATAGACATAACTAGACATATTAAAAGTATAATCGACCTTTAATAGGCTAATTTCTCAAGTAACATCTAGAGTGGCTTAATCATGTTCAATCGTTCTTACGGCCACCTTCGGTCATCAGTTTATTGCTATTTCAAGTACAAATTAATACGTTTTTGAAGTAATACTTATAACAATATATATTGTTTAGCTACTAAAAATATCAAATCTAAGAATTTGAGATTTTTACATTAGGTCGAAATTCAAAACAAATTAAACTAAATTATTAAAAAAGTTTAGCAAGCTTGTATATGTGTTTAGCTATATAAATCTTGTATATTATAAGTCCTAAAGTTTTTAACTTTTTTATTATCTTTACAACCAAGTCATGAATTTTTAGTTATAGAGGTAAAAGGAAATTCTCAGGAGAAGCCGCTTACAAATAAATCCATAATAATACATGAATACAAATTTATTTAGAAAACATGATTTATCTTTGTATTAAATTAAATTTCGTGAAATAATTATCCCTTTATTTAATTAGTTAAAATTTCGATTGTCACAAATTACTTAACTCAATATTGAAAAATTAAACTTTAAATAGTGTAATTAAAGAGTAGATTACATTTAATTTATAAGAGTCTAAAAAAAATGTTTCGTTTCCATTTTCCATTATCTATTTTATATTAAAATAATAAAACAAACAAATTGTACTGAAATCATCCAGACAATTGCACAACTAATGGTCTCTGCGCTACATCGACAGTGAAGCCTCATTAAGCTCACTCGTTCGAATGCCTCGTTCACATCTTGCGCTGCACCATTGCACCCATGGGATGTTAATGGGAACATTTGCATCTATCATAACTGCATGTACAGTCATTGTTTATATGTGCGGTGTAATGTAACTTAATTTTATATATTGTCATTATTTGGATACTTCAATAATATATTTATCTACTTCAATGTATCTAATTGATACATATGGCGAAATTATTGCTACGAGCACAATCTCTTACAGCCAACCATAACACCAGTCCAACCCCGTACGACGAACGGCCAGGAATCGAACCCTTGTCCCCACGATACGCCGCATCGTCAAAGACCGTATGGCTTGTGATGAACCCAACACACCACAGTGACGATAGTATAATAGTTCAGGTAATAGACATAACTAGACATATTAAAAGTATAATCGACCTTTAATAGGCTAATTTCTCAAGTAACATCTAGAGTGGCTTAATCATGTTCAATCGTTCTTACGGCCACCTTCGGTCATCAGTTTATTGCTATTTCAAGTACAAATTAATACGTTTTTGAAGTAATACTTATAACAATATATATTGTTTAGCTACTAAAAATATCAAATCTAAGAATTTAATATTGTAACTGCTAGCCTGATTAAATTAAAATCATCACGGGACTACTTGGCACTGCCGCTCTGACACAAGCCAAAGACACGGTAACATGGACGCAATTGTTCAGCTCAATGATGATTCGACGAAGAAGACGTCATAATTACAAAGTTGATCTGTTTAAATGTTTTTGGATCTAATACAGGCAGTTCAAACCTTCCTATATATTTTATCAGGGCAAAATAACTTCTAGACATTTTAAAGACTGCTTAATCACTAATCTGTACTGGTTCCTCGGAGAAGCAAAAAAGATCTAAATAACTTCGAAATCAAAGTGGAATCTTTGGTACATTACAAGATCAATTATATAAGAATTCAGCTTTTTGCTACCCCTAACCAAAGTTACAAAACCAGTAAACCTACAGTTTGCCAATATAATTGAGCATTATTTAAATTCCATTTTGCCTTCGGGAGCCAATATTTACAGCTCTCTTTTTTCCTTTTTCTCCTTCATGTTGTTTTATATTTATTTAAAAAAAAAGCAGACGGTGTTTAATATTTATATAGGATCTGAGTCTATTTATGACGGCTTTAAGGTTTTATGTTTAAGACGTATTAGCAATAATAGGCCCAATGAAAACTTTGAAGGTTTTGCGAATATAAACATCAGCTGAAAAATTTTGAGAGCAACTTACTATGCGATTATAATTTTCTTCTATACACATACGTCTAAAGCCAAATAACTGGAACGGATGTAAAAAATTCGATCAGATTATGAGTTTCTAAATTGAAAATTAAACTTTAAATACTTAATAGAAAATAGTACGTGTAAACAAATCCTGTCACTGCGACTGAGATTCTACATATTAATCATGTCAATAAAACGCATCAGTTATGTAGATTACCGTAATGTTAACAGAAAGACTTTATAATTTTGATTTATCTTTATATTACAGCCTCTCAATACCAAACATTTTAAAATTTTCCCGCGCGGTTGGACTTTGAAATTATGAATAGTGTACTGAAAATTATGGTGCTAATACTTATAACGCTTTCATTTCTATTTAAGCTTACATTTCTACATCAAAACGTTCATCAAAAAATCTATTAAAACGATTGATATTAAAATCAATTATTCATATTAAAATTAAAAAACTGATTTCATATGCAAAAAGTATTAATTGAGTTTGTTACAAATTACTAATTAAAGTGTTCGTATAACTACAATATGAAAATTTACAAGAATATAATAGAATTTAAAATAATTCTACAATCATTTGAGAAAAAAAGTTGCAAATTTGAAATAAATATTTTATGCAACACTTTAAAATTTAATCAAAGTCACCTTCATGCGCCCAATTTTGTTACCTCAATTTGAAAAAAAATGTTTAATTATTTTTTAACAATTTTTAATTATTTTTATGTATTAAAAATATTTATAAAATGTTTATTAATAAAATGATTTTTTATATGTAATGTTATTACCTTCTATATTAAGTTCTCAGGTTGGCATATAAAAATTTATACAAACAGACGGTCAAGAGCTTAAATACCGTATAAGAGAAATCCTAGATTTGAAAAAAGAAAAGTGATGCAATGTAATTGAAGTAAGTTGATAACCAATGACATATTAAGAAAAAGTGTTGAAATTAATCCACATCAAATTTGGCTGTCGATGCCGCTGTGGTGATTTGTGCGGTGTAGCTAAATCACATTGAGAATGATTAAAGAGAACAACGCTACAAATCGGAAAGCCAGTTTATTGAAAAGCTTCTCAATCTGTTGATACGCAAATTGTTGAAGAAAAGCGTTGGGCATAGTTTATATTTTAGAACTTTCCAATACTTAACGAAAATATTGCTCAGTCAGATTTTAAGATTATTGCAAACATTTCCAAGCTTCTCGTTTAAAGGATTTTCATGTTATAAATATATAAGACTTTTTATATGTAATCAATAAAATCGATCCTTAATTATATAAGCATCTTCGGTATCTAACACTAGTCGCCAATGTGCAAGCAGAGCTAAATTTCCACGCTTGTAGAAATTTTGGAACTTTGAAAAACCGGCGACGTTTGATTTTTATATGACTTTCGTCGTTACATTTTCTTTTACCTAAATTATTAGACATATAATCAAAATAAATGGTAAACAGATAACTAAAAATCTTAAGAATACCGAAAGTAAAGTATCATACTCCATCTAAGTGTCACTTAAAAGTAAACTTTGCTTTGATTTGAAAGACGTTTAGCGGTGACTTTGCTCAATGTTTCAGTAAATCTTTGCTATAATTGTATCGTTAGACTGACAGAGTTTTCAATGAATAACTTAATGAATAACTCCATTTATGGGGTATAAATGGAGTTATTCACTAAGAACCATGACCATGCACTAACAATTTTCTTTTGTCCGATATTATATTTTAGTCTTGGTACACCTTTTTCTCCAGCTTCTAGTCCCTGGTATTTACGCTAAAAATCAACATATGCCACATACTTTTCATCACCTGTTACCAGACACTTTAGCCACTCTTGTGCAATCGGAACTTAGTAGCTCTAAGAACGCATTAACTCTGCGCTGGAGTTAAAAGAGTGTTTGCTCCTGTGGTAGCCAAACGAAATATTTCCACTTCTTTCTTAACACATAAAGTTGTTTTTCGCGAAAATATATCTATCAAACAACGCAAATTTAATCTGGGGTCTTTTTCAATAAGACTATTTTTTTAAATCAATTGTATTAGTCACTTTAGATAAGGTTTATTGGATAGATCAAAATTCCCTTCTTTGAATCTTTGGAACCAGAGTTTGGCTGTATCGTAAGAGGATATATCTTCTGCATGACGCTTCGCTGGTTTTTCTCCTTAAACGACTTTTACGAAGAAATAGTCCTCTAATTTCACTTTCTTATGAAGAAGAGTACTCTAATTTCACTTCGAAATACTTCCATTCTTAATTTATTTTTATTTGCCTATTACTTAATTGCAAACTGAACAAAAATTATGCTGCACTTTTTTACAAACCATTCAGTGAACTTAAAGATTTATAACAAAAGGAAAATATTGGTCTGAAGGTTTTCAAGGAATTTTATTTCCACGTATCCTATTAAGCTTACATTGATTGTCCAAATTGATGTCAAGCTAGTTCAGAGACATTAAAGCATTTTCAATTTTGGTGTCAATATTAGAAATTTACTGTTTAAGATTAAATATTTTATGATAATCCATTACCGTAAAGAAGTATTGATAGAGATGTAAATTACTATTGATAGTGACTAATGCAAGTGAAAGGTAAGTGTGCATTTGCACCTTTGATATGTTTTTACACTTGTGAATATTGTATAAATAAATTCTAACAACAAGAAAATACAATAACTAAATACCTTAACGTATTTTACAACCGACGAATTAATTTTAAATGTGATTAATTAAACCTTTACTATGCTGTTATCTTATAAACGGGCCATATTATCCAGCCACTTTTGAAATGTTATAGAAATTTATTGAACGTTTTTGGTATAAAAAAGCACCGCGTAAGATCTGCTGTTCTGTTAGCAACTGAATTTCATGAGCAAAATGTACACAAAGTATTTTTACCAAAAAGACACTGACAAATTTGAATTCATCAATTCCACATGGAAATGGAACGAAATTTATAATGAGCGAAAATATTTGTTGCTAATTTTTTTTTGCGAAATTTTTTGCAAAGATCTCCTTATAAAATATAACTTTACGTTTTGAGATATAGTCAAAGTAAAAGGTTAAGAAAAAAATAAACAAAATATGTTCAAGAATAATAGAAATGAATCGCGTAGTTTTCGACTGCGACATTGTTCTCGCGACTGATTTCTTAAACGATGACGATTGAATTATAGAATCATTAAATAACTGAACGATAAAATTTAATACAAATAACGGAGATGTTGTTTTAGGCACACCGAGTGAAATTTCGTTACTAAGTTTCAGGCAATATAAAAGAGAAATTTTTTTTTTGTTTTATCGGATTTCATTAACGTTTTAATACTTTTTATTATATCTCTAATTCCTGGCGTTAAATCATTTTTTTAAATTATTTTCCTGCTCTAAGGGATATAACAGTTAGCTAGTAGATCTCACCTTACAGACGTAGCCACAAGAATATCAGAGAAACAAATCCGACCACAAATATAAAAAAGTAGAATTTAGGTTTACATAAATACTTTAAGTCATATATATATATATATATATATATATATATATATATATATATATATATATATATATATATATTGATATAAAAATAGAACTAATCAAAGGATTTTGGAGCCTCTCATCTTATTAATTAAAAAAAAAAAAAAAAATTAAAGTCGTACTCTCTTTAGAACATTTTTTGACTAAACTCTTCAAACTTAAGCAGATTAAAATGTATTAAACGCCTTTTTGGCCTTATCTTGTCCGGAAAACTCGTAGAATTTAAAATATAAAACTCTTAATGTGTAATTTTTAGAAACTCATATGTAGCTTTATTTGAATAATTTTAAAAGCTAAGGATTTTAAATATGCTTCCAACATACGAACGGAAATATTAACAAAAATGCTATGTGAACCCTTTGGATATAGTTTTGTTTGAAAATTAAAAAAATATTTACTTTTATAAACTCACCTTAGAATAGCTGAATTCATAGATATATTTTTACTTGTCAATTTTAAAAATATATGATTCATGATCAAACACTAAAGCAATTGTGAAAGAAAACGGCAAGAATATGGTATCAAAGAACAATCGAATTAATCAGGAATATGAAAAAATGATTAATGAGATTGAAAAGTGGTAAAAAAGATTACCCATAATTTTGACATAATAGCAATGGTAATATGACATTTTTTTTAATTTTCGTTTTGCGTTTGTCGCTTACGAAGATTTATTTACGAGCATTGATATTCACTTGTTTAACCAGACTCAGTTGTAAAATATTATCCCACTTTCCACCCATATACATGCAAATAAGCAATAACCGTAGTTACGATTAGATAACATGCAAAAATATATATATATATATATATATATATATATATATATATATATATATGTATATATTTATATGTGTATATATATATATATATGTATATATATATATATATATATATATATATATATATACATATATATATATATATATATATATATATATATATATATATATATATATATCTATAATTTAGCCAGACAGGTATTGACCGAAAAATCTTTAGAGTAATTTCGATCCGATATTTTGCTTTCGTAGTAAAGTAAAAAAATGTCGTAGTAAAGTAAAAAAATAGTATCGTAACCAAAAGCATTATCTGTAAGATTAAGATAAACTTATCGATAAAGAGGTCGATTGAATAATTGAGGTTTGAAGGAAAGATGAATAAATTCAATGGTGAGACAAAAAATAATAACCAATACTCTGTTTTGTGTATATCAACTCAGTGTTAAATGTTTTACTAAATTTCAATATTTGGTATAATTTATACTCTAAATGTTTTAGTACTTATTGCAAAGTGAACCAAGCAAATTACACAAATATAGGATTGATTAAAAAAAAAGTTTAACTTCTTTTAATGTTTAGTTTGCAGATTTTTGGAGTTAACTTCTTGTTTATAAATTTTTATATAGAATGCCTGGTATGAAGTTTTTTGAGGATTAATATCAGAAGTTCAGAGTGTATGAAGCTCAGAGCATTATAAAAAGAGTAAACGTTAGATGGCCGCTCCCAGCAACATTATGCGCACCTTTAAAGTGAGATGTCAATATGCTTCTTTGGCATTTTCTTATGGCATAATCACAATGACGGAGTTCGACACACAGGCTTGTATCAACAGACAAAATATAAAACTAAATTAAATCGCGATTACGTAAGTTTAGATTAATATGAATTATCGTATTATGTTTCCGACGGTTCAATATTAACTGGTTAATATTAACTTATCAGGTTTGGATTCAAAAATTAGTCGATAGGAGATTTATGTTTTGATTCACTGCTTTTGCCTGCGTAGTAGGTACTACACAGCAATCCTAAGCTAATTTCAGGCACATCTTGACATATCGGATTATTTTTTGGCAGTTGTAAACACAGATCATATACTAAAATTGTAAGCATTTTTTCTTTTTGGCTGAAAGTTTTGGGTTTAACAACAAAGTAGTAAAATGAATACAAGATTAAGAAACTACACGGAAAAAAAGAAAAGACTATTGTCGCAGATATTGGCCCATTATATATGGTGCGTTTATTTTCAATTAAGATATAATTGAAAATAAACGCACCGATGGAGCAAGCGTAAAGTTGAAAAAAATGCTTAGACGCTATTATCGAGAAATATAATGCTAATTATGTTAATAAGGAAAGGGTGAGTATAGTCAAATGTACACGTTTATAATATATTCTATACAGATTTAATTTGTTTGCACTAATGTAATTTCTTTAAAAATAACTACATTACGAAATAAATTGATTCAAAAATAAAAAGGATTATATAAAATGTAAAAGCGTTTTAATTTATCAAAAGCTAAATATCACTTTAATTATAGCTAATTAATTTTTTTTTAAATATCTGCAACATAACAAGCGCTATAAATAATTTAGATTGGATTTGAGCGATGATTTGAAAGCAGTGGTAAAATTCATATTTAAATTTTAACTTAAACAATAAATTCCTTATAGAATTCTAAATGTGGAATACCACTGTTTTTGCGTAAATTCTTTACAATTTTATTAATGGGGCTACGAACCTCTTTGGACCACCTTTAAAGGAGAAGTTAAAGTAAAAAAAAAGTAAGCGATTTTCATGGTACCCCCACGAAAATGATGCACAAAAATTCGCTATAAGAAATACAAATAATTTGCGTGTCAGTCTTATTTTTATTTGCGCATGTACACATGTAACGATCGAGAGCGACACATATGGTTATCCTTTTTGCATCGTGCTAACTTCACAACTTAATTACCAACGCGGTACTCACACAAATTATTATCGATGGCGTCTCTAGTGAGCTGACCGTGCATTTGCGAGACGGTCTGATTTCAATGAATTTATTACATGCCAAGATTATTTAAGTCAAAATCATTTTACGTATTTCTTTAATCAATTTAATGTAGTCTACGAATTCATTTTACCTCGCTCATATCCCTTGGGACAAAATTTCCGAATTTTTATTCGATTCATATTTTACCGCAGCAGTGTTTATTGAAACATCCAGCATCAAATTGTATTTTTTTCAATGTTGCTTGTTCGAAGTTTTTCCCAATATTTTTATGGCGTAACGAATTTACGCAATATCTTCGTAAAAGATTTTTTCATATAAATAAATAAATTTACTTTTTGTTGCTATCCCAGACACTGTGATCTGTAACTGATACACTTTTGTGAAACACGCGTTAATAAAGGAACTTTTCGTGCTGTACAAATATAATATTATAGACAAAAGCGCTTGCCAAACACATTAAATTTATTGTTTAGTATAGTCCACTTGTGTCGCATCGCATCAACTTATCTTATCTATGATTTACAACTAACCAAATACTTTTATTTAGTTTATTAGTGTTTTGTGGCTTGTTTTATTTATTTTTGTTCACTTGCTGTCTTATATATTGTAATACAATTTTTTTTATTTTTTTTTACATATAATGTTTGACTTACTCACCAGGTAACTTTAAGACTGCACTTTTTTCATAGGTTTGATCGTTAAGAGTTTTCGTTTGTTAACTTAAAAATTTTAAGGGTAAACTAAAAAAAAAAACTACGTGAAATTTGTAAATTTTGGATTATACATTATACCACGAATTTTGCTTCGCGCTAACGATATACCTGATAAATGAGTAGAAGAAATCGAATTCCAAATATCACTATTCAGATTTATCACTGATAAAAGTTTAAGAAAATTTAAAAATATTAGATATTTTGATTTCTTCAAATTAATATCTAAATCATCTTTGGTTTATTGACTTGGTGATTACTAAAATATATTGCACGTAATTAATACAAATATTTTAACTGCACTTTCTTCCTACAATATTTTTTAAAAATTTAATATAACCTCAAACATTATAATTTTTGGGGAAACGTCAGCTTGAGGATCGCTTTTGTCTTTAAAAGCGTTTTTCAATTTTACAGATTGATATTTAGCAATAGTTCTTAATGCCGGTTTAAATTTCATAACTATTTATAAAACTTATGAATTAATGATTTGACACTTCTTTGGAGGGCCAGGGAAGTCTATATTTCTACTAACACTCGCCTCTTCTCCCCTTTAAAAATCTTTGAACTTTCACTAAATAAAGTAATTTTTCTTGAAAAGCAATTTATTATTCAAACAAAATTATAAAAAATATGCAACAAGAGAACCAAAAGATAATATTTTCACAGTTTGTAAACCGCTTTTTTAGATAAAAGCATCACTTACAAATATTGTCCATTCTTCGGCATGTATGCATAGATATTAGTGTCAATTCAATAACCAAAGTTACAGCAATGTGTATATTTAAAAAAAATTATAGATTAATTTTTAAATATTTTTTGTTTTTTTATTAAAAGATCCTTATCAACCTTGGAGCATTATTATGTGTCAATTTTAATATCTATATCAAATACTGATTTCTATTTGAATGTTGATAAATTTGTAACAAATAAATGTTAAAGGTGGCCTTAAGTCAGAGTTAGGAATTTCAGTTCAATAAATGTATGAATATTTTAATTATTTAAAAACATGCATGTTACTGAAAAATTATAATGACGTGATATCCATCCATCTGTAACAGAGTCACAGTTTCTATAGTTTTAGTATGTATAGTTACAGAAGTGTACAATTTTGCAAACAAGTGTTTCAGATTGAGTTTTAATTAACCTACTCGTATGTAAAATATTAAAGAAAATAAGTTTTCAACGTTCTTCCCCACATATGTATTTTAAGAGTTAATTACTTTTCCTTATCTCATCGAATTGAATTTCATTGGAAAGTAGCTAAAAATTTAATGATATAACTAATAAAGGACTAAAAAAATTGTAATGATTAATTACTTTTTAATAGTCTCTTGCTTTAATTTTTTTCTCTTTTTTTTCAAAATCGATATATTATTTTATCGGTTTCTAAGAGAAACGAGTTTGTATACTAAGAAACCTGAAATTTTCTCATAAGTGATAACTTAGAGAACGACTAGTGTTTTTTAAATATAAACAAAAATTTATTACTTTACATCTTAACGGAGAAATTTTTCATTATTCTACAGATTCAAAAAAGGCATAAATAAAATTTGATAAACAGATATAAATTTAAATATTTTTTAATGAAATTTCTAGTTTTTCACAGTTTTCATTATTTTCACTTTCACACTGAATTCAGGTAATTATTGAAGTTAACAATGAATCTCATTAAAAGGGTTGATGTCCCGAAAGAATAACATAAAGTCAGACTGAAACAAATCTCTGATAGGGAGTGGTAGCAAAACGTAGATGTCCCTTTATATAAACTACTACTCCTCGCTCTCTAATGAAATCAGGGCAACATCCTGAAATAATCACAGACAGATTTATGTAAATGAACTGAACAGTCCCTAAAGTTACAAAGACTGTAACGGTATACTACAGGGTTCTCTAGAGAGAAATATATTCATCCCGCGGGCGATTATGCCACGGAAAATAGGCCATTCTTAGTAACAACACTTCATGCTAACTAGGCGGTCTAAATTTTACTAGTTTCAGAGTGGAGAAGATATTAGTTTTCATTATCTGTTTCAATCAAACACTAAAATGAATTTGAATGTTTGTTATACTGTAGATTAAAAACTAATAAAAACGTAAACAACAAATAACAAAAACTAAATTTTGAACTTTTTATTTTTAATTGATAAAATCAAGGTTATTTTAGCCAAACGGAAGAATAAAAAAAGAATGAAGTACTTTTAGCGTAAATATGTTTTTGGGACGACGCTTAAATATAAGTTTTGTGTGTAAATTCTTAACCTTTAACTTTATTATTTTTAAAGAAAAAATTAGTAGAAGCAAGTGCCGATGAAAATATTAGTAAGTTTTCTGACCATAAATCTATGTTAAAAGTTTGACAACGAAGCAAATATGAACACCCACTACCTTTAAATTACAGATAATATGTTCAAGGGCAAAGTGCCCGATAAACAACTTAATAAATCTATATAAAATAAATCAGACACGACCATAAATTCTTCTGACGTAGAGCTGACATATTTAAGTGCTTTTATCTTAGCACATTTTGTAACATAATTCACTCATCAAAATTAAAATGTGAAATATGGCATCATTTTAAAATGTCTTACTTATGATGAAATAATATATAAAGTGACATAATTTTTACTTTCGTTATATCCATAGCAGTTATTTCATATATAATTATTATATCGTATGTACACATGGTGCCAAAGTGATTTATTGTGATGGTTAATATGAAATATATATTTTTAAAGTCTTTATTTCATTTTATATTCTTTGATTTCACTACGAACTTACTGCGAAAGAATTAATGTTTTTGTGCAACTGACTGTTCATTTTCTATCGTTGAAATATTTAATTTTAATGTTTGTCCTTGAATTATTTTCATGCGTAAAGAAATTTTTTTCAGGTATTTGTTCTTTAGATATTTATACTGAGAATGTGTCAGTTATATTCAGAAAATGTCGTCGCACAAATATCCCCACATAATAGTTCAAAGACTTACAAACACGGAGATTGACATTTTCTGCATCACTCAAACCTGAATTACCTATGCAGTTCAGATAGAGAAATGTTTGACTGTAGGACTAATTCCGGCAGGATTGATCGATACAAGTGCTTAGTGGAGATACGCTAACAACATTTATGATACATCGCTGTTCGACGCTATATCGTCGATTAATCAAGATCATCCTCAGGGAAAATGGCGGTTCGAAAGAAATATAGCATTTTGCGGATATTTCTGGATACAGGTGGCATCGGAAGCAGCGCGTCACCTGATCAAAGTCAGCAGGACTTTCTCTACTACTCTTATACGTGTACTCCGCAGGACGTTCAGTCGAAGAACGCGGGGTGGACATTTAACAACTGCCCTCAACAGCTTTAGCAACTCAATAACCAAGGTTTTACCATTATTTTTACAGTTTATATTGGTGATTTTCTTAAAAGAACCTTTACTTTACTGGATAACCTAGGATGTCTCCCTTAATTGCCTGTCCTCACGCAGGTATGCAACACCACCAGCCAGCCTAATGGGCGTGAGTTAGATTTTCTAGTCACATTTTACTTTGATCAGCAGTAACGTTCATTATGGATATCCCTGTTATCAATGTTTGGAATTATATTTTATTCTGAACAACTTTAAAAACAATGTAAATCGGATTCACGACAGCTTTCACATTACTCAATGATTTCTAATTTTCTATGCAATTTAATTGCTCCTAAAGGTATGAAACTACGGTTTCGAATAGTTCACTATCTAAAAAATTCGAATTAATTAAATAATATTCCGCGAAATACATCACCATAATTAATTTGGAAATAGAGCTATGAAATATTTAGCTTTGCGCATAGTGCCTCTTAGTATCTAAGAAGAATTTATAGTTAATTTGAAAATAAGTTGCCCGGATTTCCAGAAAAATATTTCGACCAGTATTTGCTATTAGGTTAAATGATTCTCTAGTAATAAATTCCTTTATCGTAAAAATTTCTTTTCATTTAAGGTGCTTGTTTAATCGTTGTATAAAAAGTAATTTGGGAGATAAAATATTTTTTTCACCTGGCAATTAATTTTGATTTAATTTCTTCATACTAATCTATTGTACCCTATACTTAATCACTTTTACGAACAATTGACCAAATTACAAAGTTTTCTGCGTTGAATTCAGGGAAGATTTTATGAAGTATTCTGATACTTAAAATATTTGTACCGTTTTTCTATATTGCAAGATATAAGCGGAAAACTTTTTGAATAATAGAGGATAGCGGACGCAAGCGATATATATATATATATATATATATATATATATATATATATATATATATCTATATATAATCCCACCATTACAGTAAAATATCAATCCCGTAAATGTTAAAATTGCTAATAATGTAAGGTTAATATCAGCGGCAAGTTTTAATAGTAAATCCTTTAGCGTGGAACTTTCTAATGATTATTAATGTTAGGACTCAATGTACGGAAATGACTTGGATGAAGCCAAGGATAGACTTATGACCACAATGTTATAAGAAAAGAATTTAACATATCCAGTGAAAGGAATTTGTGTATATATTTGTTAATTTTCCAGTCATATATAACACATAACGGTATCAAATAATCGCGCGTTATTTGCATTTTTAATACAAAAAAGAACAATTAATTACCATTTACATATACGTAATATTTTCTTGGCAGTCATATCTATGTATAACCGAAAAAAGTGTTTACGAAAAATTATACGTTTACAATCCATTAAAGTGCAATGGTGTAGTTTTAATTGGACGAGAAACAACGTTTGTAGGCCAGAAGTAAATTGTCGGAATGCAAGCGTGGCGTTAAACATCGTTTAAATATTTAAGTACAAAAATGAATTGCATATAATATAGACGAGTTTCACCCTCTAATTGTTTAGTGCACTTGAACTAAAGTGGGTCCACGAAACTTTCTCTTAAATTTGATATTGTTTTTGAAAGGCTTAGTGTATTAAATAATGTATTAGGCGAGAAAAATGCAGTTTCAATTATGCAGACAAACAACTTTGGTATTCAATAAGTAAATAATGGTTTAAGAAAAAATTAATAACCATATTTTGTTAACATAACCAGAATTGCGCGAAGTTTTACTTTAAAATTTTCCATTGAATTGTCACTGTAAAAATGAAAGGAGTACCTCCGTAAAATTAAATTTTTAATTTTCATTCTCTAAGATAAACCAACAGAGAGAAATAAATCAACTGACAATTGACAACAAAGTTTTGTACAAATTATTTATTTCAGCATATAGTGTAATATTATCAGGCATTCAATTGCAAAAATTTTATATTTATTAAACTATAATATTAAATTAGATCGCGTATAAACTAATAACTTTACAATGTCAATTAAAAAGAAGAAAACGTACAAATTCATAAGAGAGCTATCACGTCGTCGCTTGCACATCTCTTTAAAACGCAGTGAAACGCTTAATATTCTTTTTTAAATATACAAATGTGAGTGTTTGTTATTCAACCACCCATAAATTTATAAACCGATATATGTTAAACTTGTCTTAAACGTATTTTATGGTTTGAAACCCTATATTTAGACAATATACGGTACCAAAAATAGTTTTCATTTTCGAAACTATCTCCCGAAAAGAAAATGTTTATTACGGCGTTTAGAAAAATAATTTTTATATATCTATAATTATTGTTAGGAACAGCACACAATTTTTTGAGTATTTATTTCATATACCAAATACATAACAAGTTCCATTTATTTAAAAGACATAATGTAAATATAGAACAGAAATAAATTTGATAAGGAATCCAAATTGTACTTAAATGGCACGCATAATGGCATAAATGTAGTACCTAAAACTAGTTTTATTTTTTTTGTGGGAAACATACGTAAAGAAAGAATAGTGTAAGTAGTTGTGTTGTATGCTATTAGAATTATTTTCAGATCTTATCGTTTCTTCTTAATTAAATCTTTTCTAAAAACAAATCTCCATTATTTCAAACGCCTTTCCTCTTCAGTTTACGGAACGCATTCGCTTAATATATTTTTTGATTTCATATTGAATCCTTCAATTTCTACTTCCTCTTATCTTCTTTAGAAACATTTTGCTGTTTAACTTTCTGTCACATTTTCTCTTTGCACGATTTTCCTTTGGTGCAGGCTTCATTCCCTTTTATATTTTTAAAGATACAGGAGAATAAATTGGTAATTTAACATTTAGTTTACATAAATTTTCTTTGTGTGTCCTTCGAAGAATGCATACTCGAATAAACTTAAAAAA
Organism: Druceiella hillmani; assembly: GCA_039881145.1. Lineage (NCBI taxonomy): Eukaryota > Metazoa > Arthropoda > Insecta > Lepidoptera > Hepialidae > Druceiella > Druceiella hillmani. The sequence continues at coordinate 70,171 of JAYKKI010000132.1, forward strand.
TTCAAAAGGATATAAAATAACGCGTCCACTCTATACGGTGGATAGATTTTAATAACTACTTTTAAGTATGTCCAAGATATATCATTAAATTAATACTTACATGACTACCAATATACCTCATATGACAAAAAAATATGTGAAATTTTTGTACAACTGTTTATATACATATACACTATATATAAATATATATATATATATATATATATATATATATATATATATTTATATGTATATATATATATATATATATATATGCATACATTATGTACTATCATTAAATAGCGTCACTTCAAACACGTCTAAAGTAATGAGGTATTATCCGGCAAAATGTCATTTTTAAAATCAGTCGCATAGTTTACAAAATATTTAGAATTTAAATTTTGTTTAATACTAAAATTATTAGTGACAAAATGAAGTATCATTTATTTTGTAGAAAAAAGTTAGAAAACAAAGCGTAACTCCTTAATTAACTGAACTTAGCTCTTAATATACTCCTTAGTTCTTAACGTAAATTGATGACATAATTTAAAAAAAATGTGATTCGATACGTTTGCTTACTTTTATCATTTATTGACTTTCTAAGTAAGCTATCGTACAGTGTTTCATAACATTCGTAGTATTTGAATATTGGTTTGTATGGGGGTATACAATAGTAAAAAACAAATTATTTTATTTTAGAAAATATTTCTACCCTTATCTAAATTTTATCTTAAGGACTTTGCCCATATTACAATTATATTCAGCGGACAATAAATCATATTTAATTCGCTGGCACTAAAAATGATATAATCGCTATTTTAACCCAATTGAATTTATAAAAATTTACCAAAAATTGCTGATATGCGCAAATCTACATTTTATAAACTATAAGAATCCATGTTTCATAAAAAATAAACATCTCTCCAAAAAGGTTCAAACCACACAACAGAGACGTAATTTATATATATTGTTCGATTTAATTGACATTTGTGAACGTTGTCATATTAAATAGTAAACAAACCGTGTAGATTTATTATTAAATCTTAATTAATGTTGTATAACTAAGAAGCAAATAATAATTTATCTTAACGGTTAATGAAACAATTTCGTATTAATAATTATTCCACTAAGTTTATTTTAAAAATGGATCGCAATATTTCTTTAACGTCTTAGATATTTGGGCGAATTATAGATTTTAAACATTTTCAAATTGCAATAATTTAAATTCACGAATTGTAACCAAAGTCGACCTTGAAATAAAATTTTATTATCTTATATCCTTTTCTTTTTTATAACCTTCTTTTTTAAAACTGTGCTAATGAAAAGGATAGTTAGAAACTTAAAATTCACCATCGACCGCTTAGAAGGAAATTTGGGCAATATTGCCACATTTCTTTTGCCAATCGAAAAAAAATATAGATTGATGCATTGTATTGTTAATGACTGATGAAAATTTTTAAATGTCAAAAAAATCGTAATAACGGTACACTATAGTGTTTTTCGGATTGAAATGGTTGTTTTATTTAATAATAATACATACTTTAAATTCTATATATATATATATATATATATATATATATATATATATATATAATGTGTTTGTGTGAATGGATGCATTAACTTTTATTATATTTGTAATGTGATTGTAGTATAAGGGAGAAATAGGGACGAAATAACAAAAATACTATTATATTTATAGAGACGTTTAAAAAATACAATAAATAAATAGATATTATTTATTTATTGTATTTTTTAAACGTCTCTATAAATAAACTCTTCAATAATCAATGATGATGATGCCAACTTCAAGTGAAAATGATGCCAATTTTCAAGTTTCTACATAGGATGATTCATTAATTTTCTTATCCGAATGTAGAAGTCGAGACTCTTAATGTTTTGTGAAACAAATTTCGGAGATGAAAATGAAATTAAAAAACACAGAAGTGATATAAAAACAGGCTTATCAAAAATCATGTTAGACATCCTTTTTTCGAATAACTAATTTTAAAAATATATAATTATTACGCTGTTATTTTCGTGAAAAAAAATATATTAATCTAAAAACAATTTGATGTTATACGTCTATAAACATAATTCAAAATTTACTTCCCTCTGCTGGGTAATCACTAAACTCTCAGACCCTAGGATTCTAAGAGACAAATATCATAAGTATAAGCTAAAGTGTGCATATTGATTTCTTCTCAAAGCTGCAGCCTAATTTTGGTATTTTCTCTAAATTAATATTATTAGATAGCCTTTTCCTCATTTTCTCTTTCCATACTTTATTTTGTGTGTTAATTTGAATACCTCTTTTATATTTTCACAGACTTAATACCACAAGAAACTACACATACATATAGAGGCAGATAAGTGCAGAAAAGTAGGCAAGAACAATTATGTAAATTTAACACGACAACTGAATCACACAAGATTGTGCTGAATTAAAAGGAAAAACGTGGTAGGAAAAAAATATAAGTGTCATAGAAATACATAATTGAAAAAATTATGAAATGACTAATTGATCATAATACGAAAATTTATAAAAATAAGAAAACACATGTGAGTATTGGTGAAGCAAAAAGTATGTTAATATAGAGGAGCATGGTCGTTCATCATCGCTGTATAACTTACTGCAGATATAGATAAATGCAGAGATAAAGAAATTATAGAACCTTATTCCAAACACCGGAAGCTTCCTACTTATTTATGTCTCATGCAACGACATTTTAACTTAACCTATTTGAATAATGAATTAAAGGAATTTACTTCCGGCTTCATATAAGGCGTATACTCACTTAGGCACGGCGCGCAGGATTCCATTTTCTGAACCGTATGTATCTACTATTTTTTACGTCGTCAAACTGTGTCATTAAATATATATAATATTGTAATAATCGTATGTCAACCGGATTAGTGTATTCTTATAATAAAAGAAAAAAACGAAACATTCCCCTTCATAATATTAGTAGGACCACAGCATTAGTAACAAGTAAGTTCACTCCATGGGAGAACTTACTTGATACTAACTGCTGTGGTTCTACTAATAAGTTAAAAGATCTAGAAACGTATAAAAAAGCACACTTTTTCCATCTAAGGAGCAGAAGTTTTTCGTTTCAAATTGTTTACTAGTTTTATAAAATACTTCAGAATAATATATGAATTGTGAGTATTATAACTATGTAAAAATGTTAAGTATTGATTGCGAACGTTATTCAGTATTTCTATAATTACCCTTTTATTCCTAATTCGAATAATAAAGAAAGATAGAAAAAAATAAGTGATAAAATGAATACTACAAATTTACAAAAATTACGTAACTTTTCTCGTGATTTGAAATGGTAGAGAGGGAAGTAACACACATAATTGAGGTTTTTTAAGTTCAATTGCATGAAAATGTTTTAGTCGCCTGTCTTTGACAAAAAAATACCATTATACAAAATTAGTAGAAATGATAGATAGTGTGATAATAACAATTAATTACATTTTTAATTATCAGATGGCGTTAATGAGTATAGAGCTTTAAGCTTCGGTTTCATCCCGATAAAATTAGAACGATCAGCTTGTCTTAACAAGTTGCTGATGGCAATGAATTAAGGTGAATTGCGTTCAATGATTTAATCAAAATTTAAACATTTATTTACTTTATTTAAATATGTTATTCATGCAATTTAAAATAATTTCAATAAAATTGCTTTTGTGTAGGAAATGTATTTATATCATATTTTAGGAGATCTTTTCAAATATTTCAACTCCTACATTAATTTCTTTTTATTAAAAGAAAAATAATAGAACATACCGAATGCAATTTTTGATTTTAAAGACTTTAAAAAAAACTATTACCCAGCAGCAGAACTCACACTGTGAGACGATAAGTAATATTAGAAGCAAAGAAATGTTTCACAATGTATTTACGTTTTGAAAAATTTCCTCACTGGTAATACTTCTTGCTCTATTTTCACAAGCGTTAAAACATCATGCATATTTAAAAAAATATAAGATCGTGGGTAATCGCTATAGTTCTTCCTTTCGTTCCTCCAAAAATAAAGTCATTAAAGCATAATTTAAGAAAAAATTAAGCGGAAATAAATACTCTCGGCATATGTTTATGCATATTTTTCAATGTATTTCTGAAGGCATATTACCTAAAATTATGACAAAATATTTTTTGACACTTATAACTAACCCCTTCAAACGACACCTTACGCTAAATATAGAATTAAAAATAATATGGGGCCGGTTAATATGTTTTATTACTATGCTAAATAGCAAGTCTCTATGTCAAGCTATTTTGAAGAAAATGGGCTGTAACAAACAGACAGACACGTGAGTAGTTTTGTAAGAGTTTCATCTTTCCTTTTGAGTTTCGAACTCCAAAAATGGAAAAATCTCGGATAACAATTTTTTTTAAATCTTTAAGACTACATAAGTCACAATGGATGCAGTTTTCAGATTATGCATGAAAATGGTGTTATTGAAACTAATAGGTAAATATATTTTTTAGGTAAATATATTACATATATTTACCTAAAATTCGTCATATTTTAGCAATGAATTTTGTTACGAAAATTTACTTTTAAAGACATTTTTTCTTTGATTGTTTTTATTAACGTAATAAAAAATGTTTTTACTATGTTAATAGTTTGAACACATAAATGCCTATCAGTTTATGAGTAAATGAAAAAAATGTAAAAAAAATTAGGTTTTACTAGATACTTTTCTATTAGCTTATTACAAACATCAGTATGAAGTGCTTGCCCAACAGAGAGTAAAATTGCGCAACTTTGTTAACAGAGCACTTAACAACTTTCTTGTTTAACAACTTTAAAAAAAAAAGCGACTGCAATGCCACGACGCAAGGTAACTTCTTCAAAAACCAACTAAGCGCGAGTTATATCCACACTACGAGGATTCTGTAAAAATTTCGGAACTTATAAACATTTGAGCATACACAGTATTTCTAGTAATATATTTAGAAATATTAATTCTCCACAGCGTAAAAATATTGTAACGTATTAATTACTATAAAAATAATATAGTTATTAGTTCTAGTATAATCGTTGTAGTTTTCCTGTGATCTTCCGTTCAGATTTAACCAACCCTATTTTTTATGACTTCAGAATCAGGATACAAGGGGACGGAATTTCATGTTTATAAATTTGTTTACAATGTCGTTTAAAATATGCAATTAAAACTTTGAAAAAATGTCCTTATAATTTTTATAACAAATCTTCTTAAATGATATTCCGGTGAGAAAAACAAATTCGACTTTCATTTACTTCCCCTTCAATTGTGATAGTAATATTTTGAAAAAGTCGTTACCGCAAAATATATGGGTAAATAAGAAGCATTATATGTCAATTTTCAAGTTTCTACATAGCATTATTTCTAAGAAAACGGGCTCATGAAATATAAAAATGTAAATATTTATTGACTGTACCCTTCGTTGGCATAAAAACATAGGGGATACTTAAAAATGATGACTTCTAGGAACACGCTATTTGAAAAAAAGTTGGTGCTGTAAAATATTTTGGTTAATAAGATGCATTATAATGTAAATTTTCAAGATTTAAAATAAAATGATTTCTAAAAAAACGGACTCAGCAAACAGAGAAATGTAAATGTTTATTAACTGCGTCCTTCGTTGGCTGAAAAACATAGGCAATACTTAAAAATTATAACTTCTAAGAACACCTCTATAGTTTTCCCGCAACCTTTGCATGAGCTTCTAAAAACTCATGTTTTATGTATTGTAATAAATAAAGGGGGAGAACGCATGTTTTTATTTTTTTCTTAATAAATATGAAAATGTGAAACCTAAAATTCTTAAAAAAAATATTTTTTAGCACTTATAACTAGCACTTTCAAACAACAGTCCGCACTACATATGGAATTAATAAAAACATTTTAGTTAATAATTTGCCTTCCCTGAAATTTTGAATGAATATTTTTCAATTGTATCTACTGCCGCATGTATGAATTAATACGTTTTGTTACTGTTCCACTTCTATGGCAAACGGTTTCTGTGAAAAACGGCTGTAACGTACATACGAATATATATGTGAAAGATCTTATAAAAATTCCGTTTTTCCTTTTAAAATACGGATCTCTAAAACCCACCCAAACTCTTTCCAAAACTAATACTAATTTTGCAGAGTGTGCTAGATTGCAATATGCACCCTGCAACAAGACATTAAAACCAGAATTTGAACTTGCTCGTTGCGTTCACGTTTCCGGAGCAGACAGGATTATTTTTCAACGAATACGTTAAGGGGGATATTATAACGTTGCATGTATTCTTAATTTCTTAATTTTACGTTAACTATCGATTTTTTAAAATTGCTCAGTAACGTGTTATATTTTACATTATATTAGATATATTTTGCTACTCTTAATGCTTTCGTCGAAGAGAAGTTTCCTTTGGCAAGCAGATAATTGTAGCCTCATTTTCACAGTTAGTTTAAACTTCACATTTCTGTGTCTCTTATAACCTATTTTGTTTTTGTTCCACATTCCATGATTCAAGACCTTCAAATTATTTTCATATTCTTCTTCACGATTATCATCGTAAATTCGTTCATTCTGTAAACTTTCTGATGTACGCTATTTTGCATAATCTTGTATCTTAATATTTCACACTGATCGGTTTCTTGGCAGAAGATTAAATACTCGTATTATACAGACAAGCGTAAAGTATAAAACTTTCAAATTTTTCCATTTCATTCTCTGCTAAATTCTTTTATATTTTCATATCATTGCTACTTTTAAATAGTGTTTTATTTCCTAATTACATACATATACAAAGATACCTTCAAATAAATCTTAGATTTCTGAAGAAAAGCTAAAAGAACTCCATACCATAAACGGCCGACTTCTTCAATGAAACTTTTGTTAACTAAGCAAACACTTAGTAACTTACAATTAGGGAACAAAGCCAAATTGGAATACTTACGTTTTGAGATGTAATGCGTATTGCTCACAGTACTTCATTAAAATAAATTAGTAGGTATTTGAACTTGCTAGCGATACTGTTGAACATTCTGCAGAAGAAAGATATTATACCAAATTATTTTGAAAGACTTACAGTGAAATGCAACATTTCTTTCGAATTCTTGAGCCTTATAATAAAATGTTAATAAAAGCCTATTCGCGAGCTGTAATGAAGCGGTTGTTCAAAAGTGAAAAAAATTATATCTATCAAGATTCGACGCTTCATTACAGCTCGCGAATAAGATTTAATTAACATTGTATTATTTTACAAATATTTAGATAAGTTAAAATAATGAGAAAATTATAAATAGCACGATGCATATATAAATTATGCGCTTAGGTTGAATTAATTAAAATACGATTTAAACAAAAATAATTAAAGTAGAGGAAATTTTATGAATAATAAATAGGTTCGGATTAAGTTTGAGGATCCGTCAGTGTTTACTGAGACTTCGCGTGCCTCCCTTATCGTCTCCCTCGTACGTCCGCCCCTATTAGGGTTGCTTTCACAAACACCTGTTTCTCCCGCATCATTGCGCTTTCAACCTCTTGCCTTCTTCGAAATCTTCGTTGGACTATTTAAAATACATGTAGCGACATTAATGATGTACATAGATACTTAACCATTTGTGTTATTGCTCTGCATCAAGAAAGAAGGCATTTTTTGTTGTTATTTTTGTATTAATGCCATGTGTCAAGTGAACTAATTGGAATAACGTAATTAAATGTAATTTAAAATAAAATGCCTATGTTTTTTCTAAATACGTGCACAGGCAAATGCTATATGATGCGTGCACATGATGCAAACAGGCAAACAGAAAGAAATTATCTTAATGCTTTCTATTACTAACGCCCTAATATTTCTTCAAATATTTTCTATGTGCCGACATGCAAAATTTGCAGTTTTGTTATATTTATAGCAATATCTATATTTATAGATATTGCATGTCCATTCAACAAGATGTGTCCCGTTTGGGTAGCTTCGATCGTGACATTAATTTCTTGAAACTCCGTGTGTAATACGGGACACGCCGAAAGGATATACCTAGCGATGGACCGCGCTTGCTTTGTTCTACCCTATAAAATTTTTGTTTATTAAGCCATGAAAAGAACATATTCAATGCAATGTCAAGTTTAAATGCAATATCTTAACATTTTAGTGTATGTGAATATGCTGATTTCATGAAAAAAATAATTTCTACCTTCCGTTTACTTTTTAAAAGACGTATCTCCACGTCACTGCCAACCTGTTGAATAAACGACTCGATAGACAAACAAGTGTAATAATTATTATACGGACCGTTAAATATATGGAAACGGAAATTTAAAAGGTAGTTTAAAGCGCAAAAGCTTTACGGCCTAACTCCATTTAATGTTATTTTTTATTTTGTTAAAGAAATCGTTTGTTTTGGATTACGACCAATTCATATTGTACATAATTTTTCCACCCGTGAATATTTTATTACGGGATTATTTTCACGGATGTCGTTACAGCGCTTTTATTGTCCCTGATGTAAATGTGTATAACGTCATGTTTGTGAAAAAGCAAATTAACTTTATACATTGCGTTTTGTGTTATCTTTGATGTCGTAAGTCTCTTTTGACTATTTTAAAGAGCAAAATTCTATGATGCCAATATTATTATTAAAATTTCAAATTTCAATTAGTGTAACGATCTTACATAATAAAATATATTGAAAAACGAAATAAATATTGGTATATAGGTGCAAATTGCTCTTTTTTTCAGTCAACTTCATCGTATATATATACATATATATATATATATAAAATAAAATTTCATTCTATATTGACGTTTTCAGCAAATGATGAATACATGTGCCTGAATACATAGCAATTTAATAAATAAAGTTTGTAAAATATTTGAGTACTCGAAATAACATATTTAAAAAAAAACTAAAGAAAGCACGAATAGTGGTAAGAAATAAAACAATATTAAAATTAGATAGAAAAATATTATATCAAAACTGAATCCATACAATTAGGGTCATCAAGATATTTATGCGGAAACACAAGAAAGTTGTAAAACTATTTAAGTTTTATAGGCAACAGAAAGGCGACACATTTTAGTCAGATTAAATCAAAAATAATATATGAAGTTGAAAAGTGTTTGCGTTTGTTTTGATGGGATAATCTTGCACTTCGCAACTTTAATTTTTGATTTTTTTTTTCTTTTGGAAAGCGCTAACTTTGGGGAGGACTATATTTTATATATGATCATGGAACAATTCATAGGAGAAGACCGGTGAAAAAAGTTTATGGCTTATTTTTTGTTCGTTCCCTCTGATTTTAGTACCACACGTAAAAAGCTTATACTTGGAAATTTATTATGGACTTTATAGCGTCACGCTATGATTAGAAGGTGGAAGCAGTAATAACAAATACACAAGTTAAGTAAAACTACTTTAAGGGTGCAAGGTATAGGGAGAGAGAGAGGTGGGCTTATTTATTAGAGGATCGTCAATCGTATTTTCTTTATTAAATATACATATACATGTATTCATACATAAATACATACACAAACATACACAAACACACATATATCAACCACTGATACTATGTATTGTGTACAAAAATTGTGGCGCGAATTTTCCATAACATCGATATAAAAGCAAGGAATAATCTATGTCTATATATTTCTACATTTTATATTCAACGAAAATATCTAATACTTACATTACCATATTACTAGCCTCAAAGTCGTCTTCAATTACGTGAAAAATATTGCCATCTTTATATAATTATATAACTTCACGTGTGCAATGATAGGATAATGAAATGTAGCATTAAAATGAGAAGAAAGTTTACAGCATGCGGACAAATGTGATACTGTCAAACAACACATTGGCTGTGGGCAATGCAGCCGACGCTTAATATAGCTTCGTTATGCATAGCTTCACAGTAAATGTACTCTTAAATTGGTTGTGATAAAAGCTTCATCACGTACTTTATCTAGTTTTTGGAACTAACGTACATTCAGAAATAGTACGTCATTACGTTTTGAGTTCAATAAATTGAACAACATCGATAAAAAAAACGACACCAAGATATGATGAAAGTTTAAATATTTTCCTTGGGAATTTCCAATTTCCTTAATTAGTTGTAATTATAATTACAAAAAAACGGTAGTAACACGTATGGTATACCTATCGACATTCATTAAATTTCTTCACATAATTTTAACAGGTTTGTTGGTAGCGTTCCTAATAATAACATTATTTTTGAACTTTTAAAAAATATTGCAAGTTAATTCATACTAAAAATTAAATTATGAGCAAACTTAATTTTGGCCAAGTGTCAACGTTGCTGTTAACCCTAAGCTACTTCCTAATACCTACATTAATTTAATTTTACATTAAATTACACCTACATTAAATTATTATAATTATTAGCGTATTTTAATCTAAAATTATCGATATAGTTTTCTACAACTTTACCGTAGAAGCCTACGGTTCTTCGGAAATCCTATTTTTTCCTTAATATTAGGTTGAGTTTTTCCGGAAACAAGGAGAAGCGAGCACATTTTTCAGTATATTTTCAAAGAAATACTATCTAATATTAGGAAGAAAAAAGACTCTTATAACTAGTGCGTTCAAACGTTCTCGCCATATATGGAATAAAAGAAAATTTAGAGTATTTAATTTGCTTCCTTATAACTTTCATATAAATATTTTTGGTTTCTAATATTATTACTTACCAAATGACAAATTCAACGTCAAACGATTTTGGGAAAAAACGTCTATGACGGACAGAGAGACTGATGTGTGAATGATAATTTAAATATTTCATTTTTAGGGCTTCCTACCTCAAAATACTCATTGTCCGTCTTTCGGTCCGTCAAGGTCCTTTTTACAGAACCGCGTAAAGGAAGCAATTCAATTTTAAATTAATATCAAATACTTAGGACCACGTTTGCTCAAAGTTGTAAAAAATCAAGCTTCTAAATGAACGCAAGTAAGAAGAACCCTAAAAATATGGCCATTTATGTCGCATACTTTGACACTCACAAATAAATCAAAACCTATAAGGCATTCCCCGGTCGTTTAGAATTTTGACAAGAAGTAAAATCTCACAGCACAAGCAAAGCAAAAAAAACAGCAATTTTTTACTTGTTTTTATATCACATAAAAAATATTTTATTTAAAATATTCACTTCTGAAAGATGTAGTAGGCATTATATTTTTGTTCTAAGAAATTAAAATTTTATAAATAGTTTAATAGTAATATTAGGCACCATTAAATGTAATTAAATGCCTAAATTTGCACAGAAACCTTGTAGTGCGAGTTCCACTCGTGCTTAATAGTTTTTCTTTTAAGACACGGAACTTTGAGAACGAAAATAGTTTCATGCTTAATAAAGGGTTTTCCAAATCATTGTCGGGAAATTAAAACAGGGTATTTTTGTTATAGTTTAATAGGAATATTATGCACCATTAAATGTAATTAAATGCCTAAATTTGCACAGAAACCTTGTAGTGCGAGTTCCACTTGTGCTTAATAGTTTTTCTTTTAAGACACGGAACTTTGAGAACGAAAATAGTTTCATGCTTAATAAAGGGTTTTCCAAATCATTGTCGGAAAATTAAAACAGGGTATTTTTGTTTGTTCCAGAAAAACTCAAATATGAAAATAATGGAATGGGTTTCAACCCAAAGTACATAGTAAAGAATTTACAACTTAATTATCTTCAAAAGATATGGGATATTCAAAGACTTTTTGGCATCCTTATGGGCTGTCAAATATCCTCAAAAATGTCTTTTTTGTCAAGACATTAGAAAGTTTGAAGAATGTTAACGGAGCAAATAGAATACAAAAACATTGGCAGATTAATTTTGGTTCCTAATACAAAATGGTTCTTTAGAACAAGAGATGTAAACAATTTGTAAACAAACCGAAAAAAAATTTAAGCTTTTATCGCTGGTAGAAAATTTCTTTCGGAAATTAAACTACCTAACTTAGTATAGTTAGCGCTTAATTTTACAAAAATCTTGTAAAAATGGACCAACTACTACTACAAGTCGATGAAAATATTTATCAGTAGCGTTAAAAAAATTTATTTAATTAAAATATACAATATTTATTTAAATTTATTTAAAATATCATAAATATTCTTGTTGCCTTAATATACTACAAGGCTTTTCCGATTTCAAGAATTTTTTTTATATAAATAGAAATATCTTCAAAATAGATTCATCTCTTATCACTTTGTTAGTAGAAACTATTTTAGAATATAATTTAAAAATTTTAGAACATAATTTAAAAATAATTGGTATTTTCTCGAAACATAAAATAACAAACAATTCAGTTATTAACAATTAGTAAAGGATCAAAAATGGATTATCGTTTGTCATCATCACCTTCGAAATCCAAATATTATGTTTTCAATTTATCAAGAGTCTATCAGTTTTATATTTATCAGTTTTTTTAGGTCGAGTTATTGCCTAAATTAATTAAAAACAAAATGTTAACTAACATCCACATTGGGTCTGTTGTTGCGAAAATGAATCATTTCGCTCTTTACAAAAGTTTCGCGACTCACAGACGTCACATCTGTGTATAGAGGATATAAAAAGTATGGATTACACCATATGCCATCGACGTTTATTCGAAATATTGCTACAGAAATAGCTTTTACAAATTATTGTGAAAAATAATCTGATTTTTAATAAAAAAAACCTCATGATTTTTCATTTGTCAGGTTGACAATACAAATGAACCTATTGAGAGATTATTTTTATTCTTGCTAATATTATTTTGCTGGTGACCTAATTATATATTTCGAAATTACATAATTTATTTACTTATTTCTAAATACAATAAAATCTTCGAGAAAAAATTCTTTACAACGACACTTCGAAATTTAACACTGCAAATATACCTTAAATAAATATTGTCACAGGTTATGTGCTATAATCGTGGCTTCTTCTGCCATCTCGTTTAAGTAAATTCGTACTCATTTATTTAAAAATAACTGACAATATAACAAGAAGCAAATATTATGATAAAAATAGATATCTGTTGAATATTGAATATATTTGGCGTTAATTTTGAAGAAATTCATTATTGACAATTAAATGAAACTATGTGATGTTGTATTATTTCTACTTTCTTTACGTTCTTTACCACGACCCAGGTTTCGTTGTATTACAATATCTTCAGGTGGGCTATTAGCAAAGATTAACTTTTACGAACATCCAACAGCATTTATATGTTTCTTAAACAATGGCGGAAGCCGGGTTTGTGTGGGTTTTCCCACTGTGTTCAGAGTTGACTAAGACAGGTTAGTAATTTGATTTTGATGACCAAAGTTTAATTTATTCTAGTATTTTCCGTCAAGAATAATAAATGTAAAATATTTTATAGTTGAATGAAATATTTAAGAGTTTTCCAAAATTAACCCAAATGAATAGATTTCGTAACAACCTCTAAGATTCAATAGCTCACCGCTTTAAAGTGACGATTTAAAATAACACGAGGCTTATTGCTTATACTTATTGCCATAGTCAAGTTACTTACAATAAGCAGCCCACGGATTAACGCAAGAATGTGCTCAGTATGACGTTATGAAATACAAGTATTTCCGTGTTTATGTGTTGACATCATTAATTTTAATTTTAGAAACATTTTCGACTTACATTTTAGGATCTTATAAAGAAACCCGTTAAAAAACCTCCCTTGTAATGTTTTTGGAATCCATAACAGCAAGAGAGAATTTAACTCAATTAACCTAAGTCTGCATGAACTGTCAATTGGATTTCTTTTGTACATTTTTGTTCTATATTAAAACGATTGCTACAAAAGCGTCATACTTTTCTGTAAATAAAAATATTATTTAAATAAACAAGATGGAAATCTTTCAGAATTACGTAGTAAAATTCTTTTGACTCCTTTCAATAAAATAATGACATAATTTGATGAGTGAATAAATAATATTTTCAACTAGAGATGAAACATTAGAATCTTCAGTGTTTCTATCTTTCAAATTCATATCAATATAGATTTCGAACGTAATGTGCATGAAAAAAGTAAGTGACTCAATAAGTGAGCGAAATTTTGAATTCTTCTACCCAGAATTGATTTTTGATATCTTTCTTGTAAAAATTCTGCGGATATGATATTGAAAAATATTTTACGTCAATTTAAAATAAGTGTCGAAAAATTAAAAGTATTCTGACAATAAACATATTTTAAATGTGTACCACTTCAGTCATCGGCTTGTACGTAAACAAAATATTATTCCAAATTCCAAAGAGAATCAATAAAAGAACCAAAAACATATATCCATTTTCTTCGTATTTTCTCTAAAACTTAAATACACAAAATGAAATATTCGATTTCTAAATCAAAGCTGACTTCACCGACCGTGTCTTTCATAAAATGATGAAATATGCCTATTCGTAATAATTTTCGCTGACACTAACGCCGATCCCAGGGATTCCATCTCAAGACAAATCGTCAGCGACCTAAAGTAAAATGCGACACAAAGTAAAACTGGGTCAACAGACGTGCAAATTTTGCTAGAATTTTAATTTTCTCCGGATGCTGCTATCATAACCTTTTTCTTCACTTTTATTATTCGCTTCTCTAATAACGATAATTCACGTTTCTAGTAACGATTTCGTAATGTTTCATTGTTCTTTAGTATTTGTAATTCTTTAGTTATTGTCCTTTAGTTTCTTTAATATTTATAGTCAATTGGCGGATGTAACGAAAAACTGACTTAAAAGATTTCGAGTTTTGTTGCGTAGTACGGGGGATTTCCAATAAATTTCATCAATCAACTTATTATATCTGACTTTAGTACAGAGTAAGTTAAAAGCCAGCTCTATTATTAGGAGTCCACAAGAAACTATATACCGATTGATGATTAAATATATCCAAAAAAATTACTCCCATATTTGTACATAAAACACACAATCCTTTTCTATTCTCTTGATTCTCCTCAATATGCTGGGTTATCCTATGATGCAGTAGAGAAAAAGATTCTCTTTAGTGAAACTTATTTTCCACTTGTGAACTTGAAAGGTTTTATGCTCTAATATATTGAAAAAACTCCCACCCTTCATACCTGATAACACATGGTCGTCATATTTTTGCTATACCGATATTTAGAACCGAGTCATTGAAATTTTCCACTTTCTCACATGATACAATTGTTCAACCACTTAACCGCAGTTGCAACAGGGTGTAACGTATCTGTAGTGAGAGTAAACTTAAAGAAGTTTGTCATCGTAATGTGTTTTATTATTATGGAATTTAATAAACTATTCAGACATCGGTATGGAAACGCAAATGTGTAGAAACTGAAATGTTCCCATGACTGTTTGTAAATAAAATAAATAAACAAATATTTAGACTTCCGGAAATTTATATATGTTTTTTGACAAATTATTTTTGTGACCTACGATAGCATTATTTTTTCCGCTTGTTTCATTGAGGTTGGTTATGAAAAATTATATTAAAATCGATAATTCCAGCATATGCTCACTTCGCCTTCTGAAATGACAAATAAAGAAAAGCTTTGCTCACACATTATATAGGCGCGAGTTTTGAGGTACTAGTTGCACACGTTCAGCTTTTAAAACAACATAAAATATTGGCAATTCTCTTTGAAATCAACGTATTTATTAAACTCAAAAATATACAAAATGGTTTACTCTGATTTCACTCGAGTAGAACTTTGTGAAATCTAGTGAGCAGCATCGTTTGTACGTAGTTTAACAATCACTCATTTAGTTTTATAACTTTTCATCGACGTTTTTCCTAATGAAATCCTTCGATCGCGTAGTGTTGTTATAATAGCTGGCACCTGTCGCTATTGCTAACTACACAACAAAGCAATTACATCGAGGAAACGCACCGTGTCGAGACCGTATTTCGGCACATATGTTGTGTAAATACGGATATATGGCGATTATGGATGGGGGTAGTAGGGTACCCTGATTTAAGTTCGGGAAAAATGGGAATAACCATTGTTTTTTCATTATGAAATAAACATCCAAGTTTATCGCGTGAAATTGGATGTCAAACGATAATCCGGGGCTCAAGGTGGGTCTACTTTAATTTTAGTTTTCAGATGCGTAAACTGGCTAACAAAGCAAGCCTACTTATATTTCTCATGCGCTTAATTAATTTAGCCAACAAAGCAAGCCTACTTTTTTATATTTTGCACGGGCCTAGGTAATCTAACAAACACAGTAGGCCTAGTTTTATTTTATTTTTCAAGCACCCTGAAAATTTGACAAAGAGAGCAGGCTTATTTTCATTTTAAATTTTAGGTATTTAGGGCAGATAAATTAGACAATTTTAATTTTAATTTTTAAAAGTGTACGCCTACTTTTATTTTAATTTAAAAATGCCTATGTAATTGAACAAATAAACCAGAGCTGAATTTATTTAAATTGTTAAAATCTAATGTAAAAGAAAAACGACCTCAATTGATTTTAATTAATAACAATCAACATAACCCGGGAAACAAATCAGGCCTACTTTCATTTTAATTTTTGAAAGGTTAGGTAATCGTGAAAAGAGACCAAGTCAATTTTATTTTAATTTTCAGGTGTTTAGACAATTCGGCAAACAAAGCAGGTCTAATTTTATTTAAATTTTCAAGGGATTACGTAATTTAGCAAATAGAGAAAACCAATTCCTATTTAATTTTCAGGCTTCTGTCTGGCCAACACGGATAATTAGCTTTTATTTTATTTTCCGTCGCCTGGGAAAAACGAGACTATTTTCGTATGGCCAAAAGTGTAACTTGGAGGGACTCCCGAATTATTACATTTTAATAAATAAAAACGGACTAAGTGCAAATCTGGATCGGACATCGACATCAATCTAATTTGTACCTCGTGGGAAGTGTACTTCGTGGCACAATATCAATTCAATGTTAACTGATATAATAAATTTGGATGACTTACAGGTTATGGCAAATATCTAAAAAATTATGACATTTTAAAAAATATTTATGATTTCCTAACAATATTTGCGTAGGCGTCCAAAACACCCTTCTTTCATAAGTTTGTGTTTAGCCTTTTCTAAAATAAGAGGAAGGACCCATATTTTTTTTATATTTTTTAGGACATCTCTGAAGAAATGTTTTTGTATGTTGTTACATATTTTACTTAGAAACATATCTGAACATAGGAAAAAATATTTTGGAAACGCTTATAACTAGCCCTTTTATATAATGTCTGCTACTATACATGAAATTTTAAATTTTTTTCCCAGTAATTAACCCCCCACCACACTAAAATTTTCACATAAATATTTATGAATGTTAGATATTGATATATGCGCGCATTAATATGCTTTACTATTACGCAAAATACTAAGTTTCCGCGTTAGCACGTTTCAGACGGATACAGTTGTGACAGACAGACACATGATAGATGTAGTTAGGATTCCGATTACCCTTTTGTAGTAAAGAATACTAAAAAAATAACAATACATTTATTTTCTATTAAAAGAGTTTTCTTAATCGATATCAAGTCACAGGTTTTTGAAGGGGGCTCAAATAAATGTACCTATTCATGTGCGAGTGATTTAGTTGAAATAAATTTTGCATAATTTTACAATTTTCTTTTCGGCGTTTAGTCAAAAAATTCCATATCATGTATAAACTTTTAGTCGGTAACAAGCTGTGTTCAGGAGATTGGAGCCTTTAGTAGAAATATAGATAAACAGCATTGTCACTAGCACTTATATTGTTTCATACAAATCCATTCGATAATAAAACCTAAAAAATTGTCTGCAAAAATGTATGAACATATATACTTATGTTTAATGCTTAATGGGAAAATCGATAATAATTTTTAAAAAGATGGTTACTACTTTTAAAATAGGAGATTGTTTTTAACTGTAAGAAACGGACAGCTTTATAACTAATTTATTATTCTTAACCCATCCAAAGTAAATTCATAGCATGAATATTCCAAATAAATTTTAAAATTTTATGCAAGTCCTTTTCAACATATTAAATTTTTGATTTTGTTTATTATTTAGAAATTAAATCAAAGTGAAAAAAACTTAGTTCAAAATATTAAAGTTGATTTTAGTGGGAAGCAGCTAAGTGGAAACTACTAGCTTTCCTTGGATGTCATAAAATAAAAGCCTTTATTTAAATCCTTTCACCTAATTTCTCTCCTATACTTCTTGGAGATAGGGAACACAAATAATTTTTTAGATTTTATGTTTATAGGGTATTATCAGATGCAAACATATTTCATTAACTTTAATGATGACACTTATTGCGCCAGTGTGACTCGCTCTTGGCCGCTTTAAATATATACAACATAGACATACACTTTAGGATCTTTGACAGGAAATCATTGATAGGTTAGGAAATATAAAAATACATTTTTTTTAATCACACTATTGCCAAAAAAAATTATAATAGTAAAATATAAAAAGACAGCAAAAAAATATGTTATCCTTATATCAAATTAATATCAGGAAGCAATATTTTAAATACAATTAAATAGTCCTTAAATATAATTTAATAATATTTCCATTATTTTAAATTTGATTACACTGAATGTGTTTGCAAATTATTTTGAGCATTGAAAGGATTAAAAAGTTTTCATAAAGCTTATGCTTCCATAGACTTTTAATATTTTTATTTAAATGAAAAACGTTTGGGCTATGCTTAGTAGCGACACTTAATAAAGAATTGTTTTTTTCTTGTGCTAATATTATAATATTCATAAATGTAACATTCAATAGCTTTGAACTCGTATAAATACTATTAAATTAAATTCTATATACTAAGAATATTTTACAGGATTGATTATAGCTTTTCTTCTTGTATCATGCTTCTGGTGTAGTACCAATTTTAATGTAAAAAGAGGGAATTTTATGGCACCTAAGGAAAACAATGAATATTGAAGTGTAATGGTGGTTAATATTTGTCAATTTTATATTTAGATATAATGATGTGGAACATATTTTCTTTTTTTTCAATTTAATATCTGTTTGGATTAATACGAATATATTTAGTAAATTGTGACAACCTGAACTAAAATAGCGATAATTGTTCCTTTATATATAGATTGTTTATGATTCTTTTACAAGATAACCTTAGGTAACATAAAATGTTTAAATAATTTTCATCAGTTATAATGTTCCTGTTTCAAAAATATCCTTTACCGAGATACAAGTAACTTATAGCTTAGCTTAAACTAAGTTTATTCATTGTGATGGTCTCCATGATTTCTTCTAAGTAGTTTGTTTGGTTCTATATTAATAATTTAAAATCAATTATTTTTTAAACATTCAAGGAAGGCAAAAATACCTTAGGTAAAAATATGACACCGACAAGTTACCACCACGAAAGTCTAAATTAAATTGATTCATAAGTTCTTAAGTGTCACTCAAACAAAGAGACAAACAAAGAAAATAAAAGTTGCTTGTTATTCATGGTCAAAAAAGTCAATAGAGATTTTAATTAAACACCAAAGACCATTCTACTGAAATACACAATCAAATGGATTCAGTGATTTTTGCTGTACGAACAAATTAACAAAGAGACGATAATTGAAAAATAACACTTTTTCTCCCCTTATTCAATTTTGATTCTCGTCTCAAAAAAAAATTTGTATGAAATATTTAGAGTACAAAACACACCCTCCGAATGATTATATATCATAGTATGCAAGAAGATGTGTACATTACTCTCTAAGAAAAAAGGGTCACCCGAGTATCGGGTAGTTGAGGCGGATTAAAGAGCCTTATGTCGTGCTGACATCATACACGGATTACGGAACAGGACCGCAACAGCGGATATTATGAGTGGGGTAATGGACCCATATCCGCATGTACTTGGGCGCGTTGATTTACTCTTAAACAGAAGGGACTCACAAGTTAGGCTGAAAATAATTATTTGAGTTATCAACCTTATTACAATTATTATATTTGATTCAGCTTACACTGAGGTCAATGAGTAGAGAAATAAGTTTTCTGTTATTTTTATGTTCGCCTATTTTTACGTTCCTTACTTAGAGAATTCTGTTTTTAGTGACATATTAAGTTGAGCTGGTAATGTGTTACAACATCTTTTACATCTTGTTATCTTTTCCTGTTTGGGTACATTTTTTGTCCCTCCTTTTTTTCGAATAACATTTCATATTCATGCAAAACCTTCATTCCAAATGTAAACTTAACACGGAATTTATTTTTAAGATTTAAATGACTAAAATATTTCGGGAACATATATTAATGTTCACTTTTTAAATATTTATTATCTCTAATGTTTAGTTTAACAAAGTTGGACCGATATGAAAAAAGCAAAAACCGAAAGAAAAAAGTTTATCAAATATTAAAAAATTTGAACAATTTTACACGTCTTATGTCATTGTTTCCTAAGGCTATTATCGAACAATTTTGAAAAACGCTTTCAAATGTAAATTTTTTCAAGTAAAATAGTCAACATCGAAGGCTAACTACAGACAATTTTGTGAAATTCACCATATATACGTAACAAAAATTAAACAAAAATTATTTGGTTGAACCGAAATTATCCTTAAATAATTAACAAAGAAAAGATAACGCTTGAAATAAATTTAATTTCAGTTTAAAAAACAATTTGGTTAGTTAGAAATACATTGAAAAAATCTTGTTTTTATTATTTACTACGTACAAACATTAACATAACTTGGTTTATTTGAACTTTGCGAACCCAAAGCTTAACGTAATGCAGATGTGACTGATACCTAATTCAAGTGTATGCATACTTTTTGTGAAAGTACATGCAGTTTTATTAATGTTAAAAAAGTTTTAATTAAAAAATTTTCATAGGAAATCTCATTGTGCTACAGTCTTAAACTAATTGTTAATTCCTAAAAATTTAAAAATCGATTATAATATTATAAAAGGTGCGTTCATTCCAAAAGGTATTAAATAATGAAAGAAAACAAGTAATCGGATATGAAATGCCCTTTTTAAAAATTTATATTTATTATTATAATTGTCATGTTAGAACGAAAAAAATATTGTCGTAAAGGTTGCTTACAAGTACATCTTTCACAATTTCTATTCTTAATACGATTTCTTAGTTTTTGAGTAAAGAATCTATTTATATGTTTTTAAATATGCAATATAAAATAACAAAAAAATATTTTGTTTTTCACATAAAAAGCCCCTTGAAATTATAGCCTAGGTAATATTTAAAAACAAGTACTTTAAGATCTTTATTTACCTCTATTTAATTCTAACAAATTTGAGTTTTTATCTATTGAAATATGTGCTAATTAATGTTATAATTATGCCAAGTTTCAAGTTTCTATTTCAAAACTTTTCTGGGAAAAATGGATGCGAGGGAAAGACGAATGAGTGATCACGTGAGTTATATTACAAGTGTTCTGTTTTTACTTATCAGTTACTGAACCCTGAAAATGATGAAAATTTAGATTGTCACTTGGCTGTTATTAAATTGTTGTTTGAATATATTCAAGGAAAAATTCACAACAATAATGTTGTCATCTCTAAAATAACAGCAAGTAATATACATTTTGAAGCTTTTTAGTAGTAACGTTAATACTCGATCTTGATAGTCATTGGAAGTAAATAAATAATGCAAATTGTATCTCATGTATTTACAATTTGTATTATTTCACCCTTTTCTGCACTAAAAAATAAGGGTGAACCACCATATCACATCCTGAAACTGACGTGGCTTACCGCCATCTTACTAGGGCCCCACTATTGTGGAGGGGGGAAGAGCAATTGCTTTCTACTTGGGCAAGGTATAATTTAAACCTGAATTAATTTCCGGATGCGGTTATGCATATGGTTAGGTTGTAGATAAAATTAAATTCTAATTCTTTTTGTATTGTATAAAACTTTTATATAATTGTAAAGAACTCCTTATGAATAAAATCATTTGTGTCTACCGGCGCTTTAACGTTAAAGTAAATATAATTGTAATGCGAGTTTCTTATTTCCGTTCATGAAACATTTTAACCGCTTTATGTTGAAATAACAGAGGTTAATTTCATCATTTAGTTCAAAAATGTTATCTTTCTTTTTCCATCAAATTTTTTCGTTACAGGTGTACTACGTACTTACACAATTCGTTTAGTATTAATAATTTATTTTAAGTAATACACAGCATTTGTTTTCTATATTGAATTGGATTATATTTTTCAGTCACATTATTACTGAAAATTTTCACCCGTTCAACATTCGTGACAAGTTTGGGACCACGTGTTTAAAATCAAATTTGTTTAGATTTTCATTAGATTTTAATTATGTCCTACCTATACATAGAAAAAAAATATATTTTACCTTATTTTATAAGATTGAAGAATATAAATTTTATTATAAATGCTCACGGAAATATCATTAGTTATAATTTTGTAATTACTAAATTTATATAAAAAAGTCAGAACAATGTCTATACAAAAAATGTTGTTGAACATGTACAAGTATGTTAGAAAACCATATAAAAATTAATTTAACTCTTTGATATTAAGGAAAAACGAAAAAAATCAAAGTGTTTGATGTAGAAACGCTTCAGTTTGATAAATGTATATAACTATAAAAAGACAATTAATGATCGAAGATATGAAGTATTCCCAGGCATAACGGTTTACTCGATTTATGTCACAAGATAAGTTGTAAAAATACCACGTCCTTTTCTTTTAATTCTTATGTATGTTTATGTTTATATTCTATTCATAATATAAAAAGATATTTACAAAATATTTCAAAAGTCGAAAGTATAATAGTTGTTATTACAAAAAGGTATAACATTTTTATTACACAAAGGATCAACAGGTTGGCCTATATTACATGAAAGATAATACAATCTATCACACAGCATAATCGTACTCTTAACACAGATAGCGTATTCGTACCATTTTATTGTATGTGTCCATTACTTCTTTCTGAAATTGTTGTTCTGGTTATATTTTTATTGTATATAAGTAAAAACTTCAATCCTGATGATTTTTTGTTTAGACAAAACCAAGTCGGAGATGTCCTTAAGGACATAGAAAATGAGCATTTTAAATTGTCAGTGCATACTTTTGACATCTTGGAAACATCATATACAAAATTTCTTTTACCTACCATTGAGATATTTTATTGAATTACCGAGGACTGAGTTCCGTTTTTCTTTTGCTTTCAGAGTAGTGTTTGTTACGAACGATGTGAATTCTTACGTCAAAATGGTGGAAAAATAATCTAATAGTTCATTTTATTGAACAAAGATTTCACGCTTTTGCTTGGGACATCACTCTTTAGATGTGTAATACATATAAAGAATTTTTTTACATAAAACAATCAAAATTTATCGTACGCTGGTCACTTTTAAACACGTTTATAAACTAAAAAAATATAATTTAATAAAACACGATAACATCCATAACAATTACAGACGATGCTTTTTGTCAGCTCTCGAACATATTTCAGAAAATATTCTAATTGTCCAAATTTAATTTAAATGCTTTTTTAAATAAAGTACTCCGAAACCTGATTCCCCTGGGAATGGTGTAAAACGACAAAATGTTAATGGGTTAAATATATTTTTAGATTTTTATAAAAAAAAATTAAAACATCTTTACGGTTTAAATGAAAAAAAAAGTTGTTACACCTCTACGCTTAATTACCTTTCTTACGTCTTTATTTTTCGGCAAAATCTTGTCAAAGAAATTTGTAGATCATTTTATTATTTATGGAAATGCCCATCATTATTTTTTTCAGACTTGCAGTTGCAAACATGAATAAAAAAGAATACACCTTCACTTTTAAAATGCCGACCGAATGACAACACCTCCAAGTTTGAAAATTTACTTGATGCTTGATGAAAATCTGCTATTTAATCAAGATATATGGTTATCCTCGAAAAAATAAAATAAAACCTTTATAAGATCATTTATATGTCCGTACATTTGTATGTTTGTTAGTGTTAACATTTTTTTACAATATTTTGGGAAACTTTTGAAAAAGAAAATATACGGTATATTTGCCTTTTTGTTTGAAATTGTCTTTTTAATTGTTTAAATGGTATGGCAAATGAACAAGTTTTCAAAATGCCAGTGTTATTTTATCACTTTAATTATTAGGATTCTAAAGCCATTATTTAAAAACTTTCACCAGTATTCCTAGAATTACATTAAATAAACTCTGTAGCTTCTAAAGTTAAAATTAAAAAAAGAAATTACCAGAAGTCTACATAAAGATTGCTGGAAAACTTGAGCTGTAATACTAAATTCATAGTTTTTCTGATATTCCCAATATTTATATGCTCGTCTTAGATATGTTAAGGAACACGTAAATATTGATATAGGAAAAATTGCATTAATATTTGGAATTAATGTAACAGAATTACAATAAGCTTTGAATATTAATACATATGTATCCCAACGTGCGTACGGTACTTACGCTCTTAGGGATTTATAAAATATGTTAATATATTTGGAATTATTTTAATTAAAATACTATAGAGCTTTGAATGTTTACACATTTATATTCCGAAGTGCGTACTGTCCTCTCCTAGTGCGAGTTCTACTTGTATTTAATAGGTTTATGCAACTCCGAATAATTTATGGTATTTTGTTATTGTTGTTTGATAATTTGAATACATAATAGGAGTAATATATGAACAACACTGGTCTTCATGTAAATGTGTGTCATCAAAAACTCATTCGGAATTTTTGTTCATAAAAATTAATTCCACCCTATTTTTTCCAACACACTCAATTAAAATTGGGATGCGTTATTGTTTTAATAATTTCCTAAATTATCTTTATAATATCACACCCATGTATTGACGTGTATCGATGATAGGGCCCGTATCTGAGCCCTGTTACTAGCGTGATTGTAAAGGTGAATGTAACTAGAGAAGTGATGTTACAAAAGATGTGTTTGAATATGTGTATAACATCACCGATATCATCCACGGACAGAAGATGTCAACTGCAAAATATAGGCCTACCCCATAGATTCTCTCACAGATAAACCACGTGCCGTTTGCATCCAATGGCTTCCCGCGACCCATCGGTAAGCTTATCTCTCTAACGAAACTCCTCTAAACGAGGCATATTTCGTAAAGAAACTCCTGGTACATCCCTTTCCGTTACCTAAAAAGTAACTTTGAATGTTTTTACAGACCACCTCTCATCTTCGTGTGTCATCACTAGCAACTCAAACTGGTTGAAAATTTTCGTCTTTGAGCACTGGAATATTTCGGACGAAAATATGTGATGATATAGAAGATATGGATATAGAGGCACGTAGAAAATACGGATACCCATACTTATATACAGGTATATTCTTCCTTATGCCATATTTTTGTAGGCTAGTTATTTTATCATTCTGAACTTATAATGCTTGTTTAAAACCGACCGTTTCCGAAATAATTTCTTTAAAATTTCAGAAATTAAAAAATCCTATTTTTTGTCACATAATCACTTTAGTTTATTAATTACATCAAATCTCAATCCGTTAGTAAAATAAAACTTTAAAAATGAACAAAAAAACGTTTTTCACTACCAAGATGAGATAAGTGTTTGAAAAGTGTTAACATGACATTTTTCCATAATTTTCATGTTATGATTCCTTAATCTTTTTATTAATAGAACGCTAAAAGTAAATTAATTTTTTAATTTTTTTCAGTACCTTAAATTTTTTACTTTCTTTTTATTATTCAGAGTCCGCATAGTCACCACTGTGAAAATATGTCATTAGGTAAAATCCACTGCATATGTAAAGGCATACATATGTATGCCATATTAACGGCCATCAGAAATTAAGTTATATTGCAAATTCTTAACTATAATTTTCGTTTTATATTTTCGGTTTTAATATTTTTGTCAATATGAAAATTATTTATACTTATAAAACATAGGTTTAAAACATAGGCGAAACAATTCCTATTTAAATTTTCAATAGATTTGTTTTCTGATCCAAATTAATATTTTGATTAACTGGAAAGATATTTTAATATGGAAATGCCCCTGAATGTACGAAACAGAACATTGTCAAACTGAAGCAAATATGGTGAGAGTTCCGAGCAAGGCTTTTTGGGAAAAATTGTTTTATGTAACCGACGTCTTTATATTACTTTTGATATGTATATTTAATTATTATAATTTACTAAGAAATATGTTTTTACCTAAATAATAACAAGAACCTACTTATTTATTTTGCACAGACGCGTATTCCGATCGTCCTATTTACGATATGAATAATGGTGCTTATTACGCAAAATTTTGCAGTCTCTATCACACTAAATCTTTTCGTTCATGCGTACGCTTTGTCAAATAAAGTGTTAATCTCCTCTGATCAAACACGGCTAAGGAATAATACAAAAGGCGCATGTGAGGAAATTAATTATTTGATTGCGCGTGAGCGGCGTAAATACTAGCACAAAGCGACCTGATATCCCATTCCATTTGATAAACTAGTCTGAAGTATTAGTTTATATGTAGCTCGCACATGAAGAGTTTCTGGGAAGTGAGCCGAAACTTTACTTTGACGTGATAAACATTAGATAGATGTTAGATAAATTAATTATTTTCTCTTAGACAAAAAGGAAATAGTGTATACGAGTGCTTGTATTTAATGTTGTTCGATCGCATTTTCCGAAATGTGCTTCGAAATTCATTTGGTAAGATGATACAATTGTTCGGTTTATAAGTTTGTTCTAGACTTTAGGTAAGATATCGTAGTCAAAGTTTTGGCAAGAAGGAACACTCTTAGAAAATAACGACAATAAATGTTTTTGTTTCTTTTTTGTATCCGTCACAGACTATTTTCTTTTAGTTTTTACTATATATAGTAACACGAATATTTCAGTTTTTCCTTGAATTTACTTCTTTATGTAATCATTATGTTTATTTTTATTGCACACCGTAGTCTTCGTAGCACAAAATAAAATGGAAAGTTCAGAGTGGAACGCTAGTAATATTATATTAATTATAATTTTAAATTAAAAACAAATGCATTTTAAATTCAAAATATGTAAATAGTTTTTAAAAAATTATCAGAATGGATGCCAATTATTTTAGGGAAACTTTTGAAACTTATGAACAAAGTGCCATTGCTAACGTCATATAAAACTTACAGAGTGTGTTGTTTGCTTCAAAATGCCATAGTGACATTTTGTGCGTATAATGTATTCTAATCGAGTATTTACAATATATTCGTACAAAGAATATTTAATATGAAAGTCATATAATCTGGTGAATTGGACGTAAGTTATCTTTGTCGTCATGCTTTTTATTATTGAAAAGTTTTCGTAATATTATCAGTGAGTTGTCTCTTTGTCTATATTGGAGTTATAGAGGGACTTGTGTTTATGAAAATTAATGACATCATATGGTTTGGAGATTTTAAATCAAAATTATGTTAAATGATGTAACTAGTCAATATCGTTGGAAAATATGCAAAAAAATTGTGCGTGATTAATATTTATCAGTTAAATTATGCACTGTTACCTAGTGCAAAAACTCATAATCGTTTGTAACAAATATTTTTTGTGTAAGATATACGATATATTTTTTATTATCACTCAAGCGTCAAGAAAATCTGTCAAGATGTATCGGATATACAATAAACAACTAGTTTTTTAATATAAAACATATATCTACCACGAAATTCTTTTATTTATTTATTTATTTTTATTTATCACCTATGGAGAAAAAACAGATACAAGTCATAGTGAAATACAAAATAAGAGTTTTTTGACAATAAGGTTAACTTATATCCTAACATTCCCACATGAAAGTAATATTCTACGTACATATATCCTCAGTCCCTTCTAGATATTTCCTTGTTACATTAAATATTCAGAAATTTAAAAAAAATATCAAATTACATTTTAATAAAGTAATATTTTTAACAATCAAGCAATAACTATTGAAATGATTGAAATCAGCCTTTCATTTAAAGTTCACTATAACAGTTATCAATAATAGAATTAATAGTAATCACTATCCCACTTATAATAATATCGATTAAATAAAAAGAAAAAAAAAACAGAATATCACGTCGATTTGAATAAATGAAAATGTAGTGTCAATGCTTTCAAAGGACTAATGGTTGTATAGTATCCGTTTAACTGACTGTTTGTATTGAAGTACTGAGCTGGCAAATATATCTAGAGAATGAAATTTTCCGTCGCAATCATCACAAAGCCTGCGTAGTGGTACACGAGCACCAGCATTAGTGCGAGCGGTAGGTAGATGGAACAGTGCGATGCTACGGGTCGCTCTCCCTGGCACACGAAACTGCAACTGATTCACTATATCGGCGCAATCATAACAACTATGGCAAATATTATAAAGTACAATTGCTCCGAGTTCGATACGCCTTTCGTGGAGAGTACGGTATTTGAATGTATACAATGCATTATAATAGTCTATTTTGGGTGTATTGAAGCGATATTGCAATGTACGTATAAATCGTTTTTGCACTCTTTCGATCATATCAGAATATGTAAGATAGTAAGGATTCCAGACGGCAACAGCATATTCAAGTTGAGATCGCACAAGACTTGTGTAGAGGATGCGATACGTTCTCATTTGCTTAAAGGGTTTGGTAGTTCGTAAAACAAAGCCTAGCAAAGCATAAGCTCGCGATGTGATCTGCTTTACGTGAACATCAAAATGTAGCTTTTGATCAAACATTACACCAAGGTCACG
The DNA here is from genome assembly GCA_039881145.1 of Druceiella hillmani. Taxonomy (NCBI): domain Eukaryota; kingdom Metazoa; phylum Arthropoda; class Insecta; order Lepidoptera; family Hepialidae; genus Druceiella; species Druceiella hillmani. Next base: position 98,799 of record JAYKKI010000132.1, read on the forward strand.
TATGCAATTAATAGATTCCAAAGAATAACCACCTATGTCATAGGTATGAAAATAGATTGTCTTATGTTTAGAAAAAGTTATCGATTTACACTTACTATGACTTAATTGTATGTTGTTTATTCTGCAATACGCATCTAGTCTTTTAAGATCTTCTTGTAACTTCGAATGATCAGAAGAATCTCTTATTTTGGAGAAAATCTTTAGGTCGTCAGCATATAACAGGAACTTGCTGTGTTTAAAACAATTGCTGATGTCATTTATAAAGATGATAAACAAAAAGGGACCCAATATGGAACCTTGAGGTACCCCTGAAGTCACGGGAACATGAGGTGATATAAAACCGTTAATTTTTACTGCTTGTTGCCTGTTGCTGAGATAGGAGACGAACCAACGAAGTAAATTGCCCTTTATACCGTTAAAAGAGAGTTTTTTCAGCAAGATGAGATGATCAACCTTGTCGAAAGCTTTTTTAAAATCTGTGTAGATGAAATCAACCTGTGTCCTGCAATCCATAGATTTAAAGAGATATTTCGTGTACAATAACAGGTTGGTTAATGTTGACCGTTTCCGTACGAATCCATTCTGCTCCTCAATAATATGCCGATGCAATGTCGGATAAATCCTATTGTGAACCACTTTTTCAAATACCTTAGACACTGCTGACAAAATGGATATAGGCCGATAATTTTCAACAGATTGTTTACTCCCAGATTTATATACTGGTATTATATGTGCATCTTTCCAGCATCCGGGAAACGTACCCTGCGCGATACACATATTAAATATTATAGTGAGTGGAGCAGAAATCGTATCGTGTGTGTTTTTGAGAAATATAGGTTCAATGTTATCTGGACCTGCTCCCTTATTGGGATTAATTTTCTTGAGGGCATTAGTTATTTCATCTCTTTGGAAGCGGATGGAGGTGATATTAATATCCATCTGAAGTGCTAAATTGTGATGAGGAGGTAGGTTTTGTTCGAAGGATTCACAAATATTATTTGGATCTAGAGGTGGGTTCCGTTCAAATGTAGATTTGAAGAACTCAGAAAACATTTGGCATATCATTTGAATGTCATTCGATTCATAACCTTCGAAATTCATCGACGATGGGTATCCTTCTGACTTCTTTAGTGATGACACGTATGACCAGAAACATTTTACGTTGTTATTAATAAGTTTTTCAGTATTGTGGACGTAGTCACGAAAACAAGACCGGGATATTTTCTTAAATTGACTTCTTAACTTAGAGAAATTTAAGTAATCGGAGAAGTTACCGTATAATTTCCATTTTACCCAAAATTTTTCTTTACGTTTACTTACCTGTATCAATTTAGGAGTGTACCAAGTTGGATGTTTCCTGGATTTTTGTGGTTTCTTTGTAACTAATTTATTGATAATATCAAAAATAATAATATAAAATCTATCCACAGCGCAGGTAGCTGAAAGCTGGTGGAACTCCTTTTCCCAGTTTATGGATCCCAGCTCTTTATTGATTGCAGTATAGTCGCACTTGCGGAAATTGTGTTTTGAGTTGTCAGCCTTTTTCATCGCGACCTCTGGACAGCAATCAATTGTGAGGAGGAAAGTAGGATGATGGCGGTCCTCACGAAGTAATGGTTCCGCAGAAGAGAGTTTCCATTTACAATTACTCAGTGCGAGATCGAGAGTTCTGTTATTGCAATTTTTAAGGTAACTAAGCTGTTGCAATTTCATGAACGAGGTGACGCCAGTAACAAGGGCAACTAAGGGGTCAGAGCTGTCATTTATGATGCCATAGGGACAATTTTCCATAAACTGATAATTTAGGGTTGGAATATTGTAATCACCAACAATTAATATGTAGTTACTAAAATTATCAGTATATAAATTTTGTAAATTGCAGAAATGTTTTTTATAGATATTTTGCGAAAATTTCGGTGGAATATAAACAGCACATAATATAAGGGAGAAATTCTTCATTCGCAAAGAAATAAATAGTTCCTCCAAATCCTCGTTTTCCCATTGACGGCAACGCTTTGCAATAAGCTTTGTCATAACCGCAACAACAATTCCACCTCCATACGATTTAATGCTACTGGATAGATTTCGATCACGTCGAAACACCGTGTATCGATCGTCTATGAACTCGGCGTCAAATATGTTTTGGTGAAGCCAAGTTTCGACAAGTACGATTACGTCGTAGTTATTTGTTCGAATATTCATGCGCAGTTCATTAGTCTTGGTTTTAATTCCGCCACAATTTTAATAATAAACTGATAATTTTACTAGTTCGTTTATATTTTACAAATGAATGGTTAGTTTAACTTAGAATAAATGAAATAAAATGCAATGAAATACAAGATAGCTGAAACCTATCCAGCAGACAATTACAATACAAACATAACACTAACAGATCGACAAAGAAACTATATAGGAGTTGGATACTATAACAATATTTAAATTTTCGGCTTTGTTTGACTGTATAATAATAATTCAAATTATTTCCAATCGTGAATAACATAGGAAAGTGATTAATATCAACACTAGAGTTTAAATTATTAAATTCTACACATATTACACATAACACACAGGTAATTTTGAGAGTAAATATGCTGTTAAAAAATTGTCACATTTTCTGGATATCGTTTTCGCACTTGATTACGGAAGACTTATCCCCGGCACTTTTCCTCACATAAATTTTGCCATTTCGTACCCAAACATACTCGTAACCTTTCTGTTTTTTCGCGGCACGTACTTTTGCGTGAAGTATTTTTTTGTGTAACGTAAGATGTTCATTTATATAAATTTTTTGTTGGGGCACTGAGAGCTGAGGAGAGTGTGTCGTGAGAGAGCGACGGACACGTGCCGCCACTAGAATATCGTCACGCAGGCGTCGCGTAGCCAGTTGTGTCACGATGTTACGCGGGCGGTCCAAACTTCCGGTAGCAACGCGATGTGCACTTCGTACTTGCTCCAGAGGTATGGGTACGTTTTAGGCTACTGCTAAATTAGCCACTATATTTTGAATATTCTCACTTTTATTCTCAGGAACGGTTTGTATTTCGATGTTACATTAACGAGCTGTTTGTTCAATTTCTTCAACTTTCGATTTTAATAAGTCGAATTCTTTCCGCATCAAGTCACTGGAGACCTTTAAACTGTCTATGGTTTTGTTATTGTCCGCTATTATTGCCTTTAGGCGATCTTGTTCGGCAGTATGGCATTCCAAAGACCTTTCGAATCCTTCCAGAGACGTGATTTTTTCTTTAATTGCATTTAGTTCGGTTTTAATTGAGCCAATCACTAATTCCTTTTATATCATATTTAATTTTTTCTGTGAAGGTAGTTGCAAATTTATCAACTTTTGTATTGATATGTGTTATATAACGTTCAAAATCAATCGGAAATATTTCTGAGCCGACAGATGATGACGGCGAAGCTACTATTTTTGTGTTGTGCCGAATTTTACATGTTGGACATTTCCATTTACCTTTGTTCATCGGGAGCATTGTTTTGAAATCTTTCTCTCCCATTCCGATGCACGTGTAGTGAAATTTTAATGTACATTTAGCACATTTTAACCCTTCAGTGTCCTGGCAGTATTTGGAGCGATTAGAGCAGTTCATAGTTGATTCAACGAAATTAATTATAATGTATGCTTAATATGGTATACCAATTGAGTGAACGTTAAATTTATCTTAATTATATTGTGCCATCTACCGATGACTCAATATTACTAATTACACCGTTATCAAAATAAGTTTGTTGGTCTTAAAACTTTAAAATGTTGTCAGTAGGCGGCGCTGTTCATCTGCGGTGCCGTTTAGCGGTGGCGCTGTTTAGCAAATTATTAATTGCCGATTTTGACACTTTCTTCAGTGTCGTATTTTTGAAGAACTTGTATGGTAGTGTTCCATTTGGTAAATGTCTGCTATTCAATCAACTTAGTCTCCAGTGGTTAGTGGTTAAGTCAATACAATAGATTGGTGTAGTTATATAAATTGCTTAGTGAAATTACAGATCACTAATTTCCTTTCAGTGTCTTAAACAGGATATTAGTTTTGGCTGAAGTGAAATGTGTACCTTATGCAATCTATGTGTAACTAAGAATAAGGTGATAAAATTAGTAAAGTTGCCAATAGTTACTGCTGAGGTCTGGATATGCACAGCTACTTCTGCAGGTCAGTAGTCGATGATAGTTTCACTTTTATAGCGGTAACGACTAGCAACTTGCGTCTAGAATTTTACCGTTGTTAACTGCTATTTATACCCGAAACTTTGATATCTTAACTGGTAATAACTATAATGAATATCAAAAGAAACTTGTGAAATTAATATTTATGCTAAATATGATAATAATTTAAATTGAAATTCCTGATTGCGGATTCGTCTGCACGTAGGTAGGTAGGTAGTAATGAATGAAAGTAGTCTTGTAATAATGATGAAGATCTTATCTCTGTCACGGAAGACGTGCCTTATTTCGGATCGAAAAAGTAAAGAGAACAGTTTGTATCAATGGTGTACATATATGGATTATCTCAAAAAATTAAACGAATTAACTAAGTAGAAATTATGTTTTATAACCATATATGATATTATAGAATGAATAACTGCTATTAATATTATATAATGATATTTGCTAATATCATCAGTTGTATTTGCTTCAGTAGTATATATATATATATATATATATATATATATATATATATATATATATATATATATATATATTGTACAGTTTAATTTATCATACTTCACTTCTGCAGCATTATTTCGGTCACATTTCTTGACCCTACCTAAACTCACAGCAATAAGGACAGTGATTAAAACATACGAATGGAAGAAATAGTTCCTAATATAATCCTAATATTAGTAAGAAAAAAATAGGCTTTCCGAAGAAGCGTAGGCTTCTACGGTAAAGTTGTAGAAAAATTATAACGATAATTTTAAATCGAAATACGCAGAATGTGAAAAAGTCAGCAGAAAATTAATTTATCTTGTGTAAAATTAAAAAACAAAGAAGCAACAAAAATTCATTAAGCCGAACCAAATTTGACCTATTTGAAACCGAAGTAAAAGGGCTATCGCTTTTGAACCTTTATAACCCATTCCGATTAATATAACAAGAAATACAAAATTATTTATAGGTACACCTTTATTGAATGTCGCCGGTGGACTATAATATTGCAAGTATGTTTCTCTGATTTCGTCGATAAATGTTCCTAATCCATGTCACATTTATATATACATATATATATATATATATATATATATATATATATATATATATATATATATATATATATATAATACAGTTTACTTTATCCTACATTCAATTCTGTAGCATTATTTCTATCACATTTTTTGTGACCCTACCTAAACTCATAGTAATAAGGACAGAGATTAAAACATACGAATGTAAAAAGTAGTTCGTAAATTTATTGGTCGAAACTAACTAAGAAACTGTGTAAAATCTTCAATATTATGAACTATTATAGATTATTGCAACATTTTAAAGTAAATTGTGTTAAAAAAGGTGCGAATGACATTCGTTTATCATCTCTTAATTTAGTTACAATGACATTCAAAATACGAAGTTGCATCTATAAATTAATTAATTATTAATAAAGTCTTAAAATAACAATATACAGATTGTCCCGTAAGGAGTGGACCAACGAAATGTCAATGGTAGATGAGGTTATTACATATACGAAACAATAAAGTTTATTATTCTAGGCCTAATAGTTTTAGAGATATGATTTTTTTTCATTTCATTTTAATTTTTGTCACTTTGCATGAAAAAAATATTCTATTCTAACTATTTCCGCTTCTTTATTACCCAAGATATTTAAGAAAATATTTGCCTTCCCAATTAAAATATTGTCCATTCGTCATTATTGGCAACATAAAAATTAAACGCTGATACATGTGAATTTTTTCAATTACAGAACATGAAAACTGATTTTGACCAAGGCTTGTGTAAAAAAATGTACGGCAACCTTTTTGGAACGTTATTTCAAAAACACCTCCAATTCACACAGGTTCCAAAGAGGTAACGATATTACAATTAGTTCTCTAAACATTCGAAAAATACCTGCTAAATTGAAATAACTCCGCGTTCGTAGAAATGCTTACGCTCAAAACAACCGCTTGTAAGAATTTTATCACTATCTTTTTCCGACTCTTATGTTCTTTTTATTGTTCTCGGCCATCAAGCAATTTCCTTTATTCCTTGCCTCAATACTTTTGCTTCTTTAGTGATTTGCTTATCGATTGGAGCTAACAACGTGTATTTTGCTGTTTTTTCCCTACCCTTTCTTATTTGTTGATTAACGCTTGGGTAGGACCTTCTTTGTTCTTATGATTTGGATATTATTTGACCGACTGCATTGTAAAATACTTAAGACCTACACTGCTTGTGAATATACAGAAATGTACTTTATTTATGGGCTATGTGATAGGGATGCTCGGCAAGCCGCACGTACGTATCGCGAGTGCTGCCCTAATCGCTAACGCTATCCCGATAACAGGGTCTTTCTTCGTGTACATAATGTACACTTAGAGAATCGAATTCCTGGAAAGGTAGTTGTTAAAGGAATACCTAGGAATGTTGATGATCGTCAAGTGCTAGCCAAAGTGGAAGAAGCTCTTTCTACTAATGTTCGGTGGATTTCTCGACGTACTGGTGTCGCAAAAAGTAAAGTACACCGCATTTTAAGAAGAAATAATTTATACCCAAACCACGTGCAACGAGTGCAAATACTGCTACCTGCTGACTATTAACGACAAATAGATTTCTATCAGGAGATGCTGCGTCGATGCATGTAACATCCGCTTTTTATTATTTCAATCTTGTGGATATATCTTATGAATCGTGTTTTAAAAGAATGGTAGTGTTTAATATGTACAATTTACATCAATGGTCTGACGAGAATGGCACATAGCAAGACAAAATAGATTTCAAAATAAATTTGAAATCAATTTGTGGGCTGGTATCCTGGATGCCAAAATTATTCCATTTGAACTCCCACCGAGGCTTAACTGAGTCCGTTATCTACGGTTTTCAAGAGACGATTTTGGAAATCTGTTTAATGAATTACATACATGACCGGGTGTAGCTACAGCACGATGGTGCACCGGCCCACTTTTCGCGGCAAGTAACTAAATACCTAAATGCGACTTGCCCAAATCGATGGATAGAACGTAGCGGTAGAATTGCATGGCCACCACACCTCAATCCATTAGATTATCTTCTATGGGGATATTTCAAAGAGGCAGTCTAGATACTACTAATGATAATGAACAACAATTAAGATAAAAATTACACCATGACTTCATACATCTCTCTTGTTATTTCACATCTTGTAACTACCAGATATATTGACGAGGGTCCAAATAAATTAATAAATTCAGTAGATTACTTTACTAGATCTACCTCATACACCAAGATTTCTTATATAACTCATGTTGGTTCACATCCTGTGGCCATCAGATGTATTGATGAGGGCCCAAATAAATTAATAATTCCTGTAGATTTCTATCTTATGCAACAAGATTTCATATACACATCACATTGTTTCGCATCTTGTGACCATCGTATATTTTGATGAGAGCCCAAGTAAATTAGTAAATCCAGCAGATTTCTATTTCATACAACAAGATATCATATGTACATCTTGCGACCATCATACATATTGTTAAGAAACCAAATCAATTTGAATATCAAGCAGATTTCTCCTTCAACAACGAAATTGCATACATCGCTCGTGTTGTTCCCCATGTTGTAATCATACGACTTGTCTGGTGTGACGAATTTTTATATTCTAAATATCTTTTGAAGAATTTAATCAAGCATATGCATGTAATAAACATTTATGAAGGCGTATCTTCATAAAATATTTGATTTTCACACATATCGATATATTGAAATTTTAATTTGAGTCTTACATCATAAGTTTTATTTATTCTAAAACGTAGAAAATGCTTTCGGTATATAAATTAATTAATAACGAATGTTCAAAAGATGCCCACCTTGAGACATATTTAAATCGTAGTGGACTCTGTGCTTTTGAATATTATTAAAACTTTCAATTCTGGATCTACAATGAACGTGTCGTACGAGTTATTAGTGTCAAACGTGTTTTAAATACTGAAAAAAGTCTAAAAACTTGTGAAACAATAAAAATATTTTGAATTTTAGTGAAATTCCAAAGGTGAATAAAATTAAAGAAATCATTTGGAAATATGACTTTTCAGAAATCTGTAAGATAATCTCCCTTAAAAAAGAACTATGTATCATAATTGAATATGTCTATTTTAAAAATCTTGAAGAACGTTTATCCTGAGATCGAAGATTCTTTCCAGAAAAATAAATGAGCGTGAAATTTAACAAGATAATACATCATATGGAGTTCAAAGTTATGTAACCAGAACATTAAAAATAGGAATATTTAATGTGCAAACAATGTGTAAAAAATGTAATGTATAACACGTTACTTTTTTTCACGGATCGGGTGAAATATGACTTCACAGTTGTTTTAAAATGAAATAAGAAATTAATTTTTTTTTAATTTTACGTCCAGCTTTTGAACGTGTCTCTAATCCGATTTTTCAATCATGGGTCATTTTCAATCAAAACCATTTTATTTCACTAACGTCAGCATTATCGAGAGATGCAGATATATACAGAACTTCATTTGGCTCACTTTTAACTATGCGTTTCTATAACCAGGGAAACGTTTTCATTAAAATCACCTACAATAAAAAGAATGAATAGATTTTGTATTAATAGAACTCACCTAATACGCATTAAATTTATCCATTACAGAATTTTAGTTAATCATAGTAATAATGAGTTAAAAATCCAACATGTGTAAGTTTAGTGTACATAGACATTTTAAGTAATTTATTTTAAAAGTATTGGGTCAATTAATAAATTTTGAGCGATAATTTCAGGACTAACTTGAAAGGTGGTCAAAAATTACCAAATATTCTTTTATAATATATAAAGCTTAATAATATTTAGCGTAATGGATCAAACAAAATGAATTAATATCGACATCAAACACAAACTCTTCTACTTTATTAATTAATGTGTGTTAGTAATAATTGGCAATACAACTTAATTTCGATTGGTTGAAATAATTCATGAATAGTTATAAAAAGTGGGTCACATGCTTTTATATACACACAAACGCTAATTAATGGCTTACAGAAAGGGCAAGAATTACGGTATTAAAACCTGTATTAAATGCTAAAAGGTAATACTGAACTGTTTGCAAAAGTTCAAGAGCATTATTTATTCCGAAGTTGATTTCGAAGGTGTTCACTGTAAAGGCAAAGATTTGTTATCAGCAATTAGATAAACTAGCTTACAAATTAAGTTGTCGATAAGATCGTGCTAATTTACTCTATGCTGTAAATCTAAATCACATAAAAATGATAAAATGCTTTCAAATTACGTGGGTTGTGTTGAGTATTGTTTGCAACTCCATATTATTCACATGACATTGCACTATCTGTTTATGGCTTATTTTTAGAGTTTCAAAGACACCTTCAAGAAGATCATGAATTGTTTTATTCCAAGTTACCAGAGATTTTCCCACTGAACATATATTACCAATACATTCCAGATTGCAGCAATTGATCTATAAAGATGGTGCCTAAAGAATTCGTTTTTTTTGTTGGAAGTTAAAAATTAAATTGAAGGTTAGTAAAAAATATGTTGGAGGTTAAATTTTGTAACAGAATTTAATATACGAAATGATCGATTTCCATATGTGATGTGCCGATTTCCATATTTATGAATATAGTTTATTTAGATGTTTGTCTACAGCCTTAAAACTTAATTTTACAATCAAAACTAGAGATACTACTGCCACAAAAACTTTACTCGTGTTCAAACAACAGGAGCAGAAACTATATCAAATGACTTATTAGACTTCTTGTCGAAGAATGTATTTGGAAAAACCTGGAAGTACGTCTTATAACCGAAAAACAAAGAAGAACAATGTTCTTTTGTCCTCTTTAAATCAAATAATTTCATTCAAACTTATTTCATGTTTCTCGCATTAAAGTTTAAACTTATTTCATCCAGACACATTTATATGATATACAAAAGATTAATACATCTGATTACTTTATGAAATGGAATTGGATATCAGCACGCTTTATGAGAGTCTACGTGCAATCAAAAATATAATTTTCTGGCATACGCCTTTTGTATTAGATAATCCTTAATAGGAAAGCCATTTTGTATATTACTCAGTAAAGGTTAAATGATAGATTAACTGCACTTATTAGTTTATCTTAATTCCTTTATGAAATCGAAAATGACCGTTTTATGGACTATCACTTTTTTAAGCTTATGTAGATTTTTTTATTGAATGTCTAATAAAATTTTTCTTTTTTAATAAAGATTCGGGCAAGATGTTTGTAAATAAAATAGCAAACGGTGCCAAGTAACTTTTGTTTGAATTATTCAGTATCTTTTATTAATTTAACTTTGAAACGTGATCAAAATTAACATCAAAATTAAGTATCAATTGTTTTTTTATAATTCCCCATTCAAGTATCCAGGAGCTTATTAATAATAATTTAAATATTCTCTGTATAATCAAGTACTCTCTGAAGAGAAATCATCTTTTTCATTACTTTTTTTGATGTCGTTTTCTTCTTAAATTTAAACATTTAAATATATAGCATTTCTTTTGAATTATTTAAAAAGTTCAGGACTTACTTTTACTATGTACATGAATATATTGTTCAGTGTGTCTTTCAAAGGCGTAACAAAAATAAAACAAAAAAGACGATTTTTTCCAAATGACGTCAATTATAAATGAATATTTATATGGATATTTTCCAATTTTTTTTCACATACTTTATAATATGAAGACGCTCAATTTTCACATATGAGTTACAATCTTCCATTCCAACTGAAAAATTAGAATAAATAAAAAAAATCTTGTGTGCAATTCACACGTGGTAGAAGTGAAACCTTCAAAAATTTTAAATTTTAAATTTTTATTTTTAAGTTTAGTATCAATTTTCAATTTTGATAAAAAATAAAATAATTGGAAAAGTTTTTATAATTCCCCTTCCCCTTCCCCTTCCCCTTGTTTCATATCAAACAAAGTCACTTAACAAATTACCCTCAATATCTTTAAAATTTTGGATAGTACTTAGTCTCTTTACACCCCAAAATAACATAGATGAGTCTATCATTCGGGCTTGAGGATGATTTTGAACATTAACCTCAAAAATATTTTTCAATGAAGAACAGTTAGGGAATGTAAGTAATAAGTTCAGAATTTACATGGAGAAACTAAAAGATTACCATTTTGTACGTAAATTAGTGAACATAAAACCTTAATATAATTTTGCCTATTGTCGGTCATCTCCAAATTCCTTTAAGATATCGGAGGTGAAGATTTCTTTGTGGTGCAAACCGAGATGGTTTGTGATTGTAATCAGATATACTTACTCGTTACTTCTCAAACATTTATGAAATTATGACGCTATACATGTAAATAATACCGATAAAAAGCCCAATTTATTTCACATTCAGTGTTAATTTAACTACTGTACTCATTTTTAGTGATTACAGCAGAAAGTAAAAAGAAAAGACAAAATAGGTAACGTGCAAGTTTTATATATATTTTTAATTTTTACTTTCTGTTGTTACACGACTTGAATAGGGGAAGAGATTTAAGAAAAAACTGCTGATTGGCTTGGAGAAATGAACAATCAGAAAAAAATTCGTAGCCCTAAACATTGAATAGACAAATACATGAATCAGCTTATTACTTTCCGAATAACGTCATTTGAAATGTTCAAAATATTTAAATGAATTTTAAACACTAGCGGTTTGTATTAATAACAGAACTTAATTCATTATTTGAGTTGCGACCTATTTTAAGAAATATAGCTTTTTTCTAACATCAAACATATAACTAAGATACACAAATATCAATAAATAAAGTACATTAATAGGTTATAATTGATGTATACATAAATGGTTTCAGAAAGGCTAAGAAGATATATTAAATAGTTGGTCGGTATAACATCCAGAACAGCGAATCTTGGTGAAATTTTCGTATTAGGGTCATAATAGCAATGATTTACTTGTCCCATAAATTAATAATTGTTAACTTATGCTACTAAAATATCTTAACGTCCTTTCAATACATCTGATTGGTCAACTATTTAACTGTGTAACTTACTTTATTCATTTTAAGCGACGGCATAATATTGTTTTTGTTCATTATGGCATGTTCTCTGATTATTTTATATTTCTTCTTTTATAAGAACCGTTGTTTTTTCTATTATGCTTTCTTTTATTTCATATTCTTGCAAAATTTAATTTTTTTTCATTTTGACCCGCTATAGTTCTTTTGAACACAGAAATTTCTGGGTGATTATCCTCAATCCACGAATTTAAATCTAAACCTTCTTTAACAAAGATCTATTCCCATACAAGTTTGTTCAAACTATTGAACCGCCACCAATTTAAGCTTACGACTTGTATTGAATATATGGTTATAGGTTTTGAGACGAATGTCTATCACATTCATCTATTTCTAAGATATTTCAATTTGTTTGGGACATCTTTATTGATATTCAAAAATCTAAACTAGATACCCATAAAAAATTTAGAAATAAATCTGGAAGCTAAATTTTAGATATAGAATTTAACTGGTTATGATTGTAATTTACTTTTATTTTACTATACGAATGTTATTCGTTGTTTAATATTCCTGGTTTATTATCAGATAGAGATAAACTACGGGCTTGTATTAGTCAGAATATTAACTCATCCTAATACGATACTGTATCAGAATAGAGATAAGTCAAAAAAATATATGATATTAAGATAACATATTAAAGATTTCATTAGATATTAAAGAAAAAAAAGTATTTTAATTTCCCTTTTTTAATGCTAATTATTTTGACACATTAATTTTTTATTCCTTATATGAATAAAATACATTTATTGCTTACTAAGCGATGATTATAATCTTTTACGCACACTTTTGCACTGACTGCTGATAAAACCAGATTGAAGTCATTGCTCGTTTAGTGAGGAATATTATTATTCCTTTAATTTTTTTCCTTTTCTTTAGAACAAATAAAAAATTATTAAAAACTGGTGTCAACGGTACTCATGTCCAGTGCTTTTATATTTTACTCATCAAACATATAAAAATACAAAAAAAATATTTTTGGGTTCTATTACTTTCATTTTGAATTAAAAACACGTTCATATTTTAAAAATTAGTATAGATCTATTTGGAGGATTTAATGTTTTCCAGGTTCATTATTAAAAAAAAACACCAAGTGTTATGCAGTTCTTTTACAAAAAATATAAAATATTCTGTAATCTTAAACTAGTACCATTAAATCCAGCCAACATTTTAGGGTTGTTCATAGCTTATTTGTTGAGTACTTGTAATCTGACGTAGGGTAATAAGTTCATGGAATTAAAAGTTTTATAAAATGATCTCAGTAAACAAATAAACGTACGTGTTCGGACGTGTCCTTCTTATAAAATACGAAAAACACTTTGAAGCACTGTAATCCATTGCTTTACTATAATACTCAAAATGAGGCACGGGACTATTCAATCTTATTTTTATACCACTAACATAATTATAACAAGTTAATTTTAAACCACTTTTCTGCGGGTTAGTGTTGCAAAACACTTTCAAAACCAGTGTTAAAAATACTTTCAAATTGCATCCCTGCACATCGGAATGACTCAGATTATTCTTCTATTCTATGAGCGAACGGTATACAATTAGATTCCTGGAAGAAGATATTTTTTATACATAACGTGCAGAGTATAAAAACTGATTATCTATTGATATAGATGGAATACTATTTTGAGTGTAAGTGATTTCTAGACAAGAAGAAAAATTCGAATATTGGAACCGTGTACTTTGGCACATCATATTACAGTGTCTTGACGCAAAGCATCTACGTACGTCTTTAAAACATAAAAATTATTCCGAACAATATAAACAAAGAATAAATATTAAAAGTCTATTTTTACCCCATCTTTTGTTAAACATATGTTCAAAAGCCACGATCTTGATCAAAGCGAATGCCGCCAGCAAAGTTGCAATTAAAACATTGAAACGTGCGAATGGTAATTCAAAATAATTTTCTTCGATGCTAACGCTCGCTCGAAGGATTCCATCTCGGGACAAATTGCAATTATGAACGAGGTACAAAACAAAATTGGGTCGGCAAACGTATGAATTTCATTGAAATTTCTACTTAAATTAGAGACCAGGGAAAATAATGGCTCCCTAATGCCGGACCTTTATTAATTTAGAATTTACCTTTGTACAATTGAGTTTTTGAAATTACTTTATTCTTTATAATCTTTAATATATTTATCTATTAAAAGTCAAACATATAGATCAAATACGACATGTTTAAAATTTGCAATTCAACTTAGTTTATTCATGTAATTAACTACAGCTTGCTCTTCCGTTTGAGATACTCTCACGGCTCTGAAATATCCATGGGCCGAGGTATTCAAAATACGTTGAAAGATGCCGATTCTAAAAATATGTTGATGGAAGTCAATAAACAAAATACAATATCACTTTTTGTATTTTTATCCAATAAATAAATAAGACACATTTATTGCTTAACAATGAATAATTATAATCTTATAGACACACTTTTGAACTGAGTGCTGATGAAACCATATTGGAGTCACTGCTAGTTCAGAGATGAATATAATAATTACTTTGACCTTCTGCATTCGTTAAAACCAATAAAAGGAAATATAAGTATGTAGAAACGGTACTCATATCTAGTGCTTTTATATTTCAACGCACGGACATAAAATTCATAACCAATATATTTGCGTTCTATTACTTTTATTACGTTCTCCCTAATAATTTTTTCATAAATATCTTCAATGTACAGAATATAGTTAGTAGACTATTTTTGTCAAATTTGTTTAAATATCAATTTAGGATAATTTGATATTAAATTATCATATTCTCTGGATTACATTATCTGAAATTAAGTTTACATCAGCAATATTAAACCAAAATTGTAACTGTATTTGTTTGTCACTTTCTCATGTAAAACCTGAGGTCTACTAGTAACGAACGAATGAAAATGAGCAACACCTAGTTAAATGAAACTATTCGAAGTAATCAGGGTGAATTGTGAATTTAAACTTTTAAATAAACGAATTAAAATAATATAATTCTATCTCGACGATTTTTGTATATCACAATATTACATTAGTATAACCTAATACATTTGTACTAAACTTGTATGTATTCGTGCGTCTCTGTGTGTGTTATATTAAAAAATGGTATCCTTATATGAAGAATATTGCACACAATTTTTATACATCTAACTATACAAAATAGTTTAAAATATATACATCAACAAACAAAAAATCGACTATTCTTCAGTACATCAAAATGTTAAACAAAATTATTCAATTGAACGATGATTCTCAAATCTTTCGAACGAGAAAACTTACCTTACATCTGAACTTCATAAGTTAGAAATCATCACTGGGTTGAAATTTTTTTATTTATTTATTGAAAATATTCGATTCATTACAGTAACACATTGGTTACGATATAAAATATTCTTATTACTGATTTTATTAAAAAATGTTAATAAAAGTGAATGAAAAGAATTCCATACCTAAAATCAGGTTCATATATAGTTTCATTCACTGTAAATATAGCGCTTTTTGATATTTTCCTGGAAGAATAGTTTACAACAGGGTTTTAAAAAAAATTTTTATTAATTTTATTAAACACTCAGTAAAAAATCTTTTGGACAAATGCCCTTTTTAATTTTTAATGTTTTTCTTCCTTTTGAGGAATAAGTCATAAACTTCAAATCGAATGGGCCAATATAATAAATGTCTAGACTATTATAAAACTTACCTGAGGAAATATTAACAAAAATTTATAATTATTTTATATTTCTTTTGGAAACTAATATTGACAATTGACTCCTTATACTCTGTATGTTCGGATGTTACTTCTTAGTAGGGAAAATACCTAAAAATGCTTTCAAATTAAAGGAATTAATACTCATAATAATTAATTACTTCCTTGCCCATATTTACACACGTGGCGGAACGGGCCTTTTCCGAGAGGACTTTACTTGGCGGGTACAACTGATACATAATGTACACTAGACCGATTTTCCTCCGGATATTCCTTTTAATTTTTGAAATTTGTGGCAATAATAGCACCTAATGAGAATGACAACTCCGGGGCGCAAAAGCATGCAATTTGGGAACTATTTATATCGATTCCTCAAGGATATACTATATTGAAGACCAACCCACGCACCCTGCGTTGCAGAAAATATGATCAATAGCTAATTGAACTTGTGAAAAGAATGGATGCACACTTCCAGAAATATGGCAACATTTTTGACACTGATACAAACTTTGAGGAGGCCGAGGCGTCCGAAAACTGTAAGGCGTTTGAAACTGCTAGTTCCTGCTCTTTCCGGTCTTCATATGATCCTTCTGTCAAATTTGTTACTGCTCCTTATGCTAAAATTTAGAGTGCTATCAGCTGTCTGAATGTTTCCACGTAGAATATCCATAGGTCCTAAAAGTCATGGAAATTTTACGCCCAAGATAAAAACACCCTAACCTCAAACAAATTGCTGGTGATCTACTCGACTCAATTCAATTAAACGTAAAATATGTACTGAAAAATAAAATTGTTAATATGTCCACTGATGGTCAGAGCAATATCAGGCACCATTCAATACTGTGTGTCTACGACAGATATTTTAACTATCAGTATTAATTTTAACCATCAGTATAATTGAAGGAAATAGCTATTTATTCAGGAAAAAAATGTGAAAAGCTGTAATGTGCAAAGCGTCCTAACAAATAATGTAGCGAACATGAAGAGAACACAAAAAACATTAGCTCAAGCTGAAGAACTTATTTCTTAGATATATATACTAACTCATCATTTATCGGAAACCTCTTAGCGCACGACTTAAATTTAAAGAATATTATAAAGAAGGTCAAACCTCTAATACGATTTAAAATACCCGCACTTTGCATCTGCTAATTACAAAGAAGTTGGTGGAAAAGCAATTGTTGTACCACAAAAAGTCAGGTAGATTACAATGGCTGAATCCTTAAAACTTTTTTTGGAGAACTGACATATTTTGTCAGACACATGGTTAAATTGTGACCGCTATAGATACGTCAATTTCGTTAAAAGTGAATAACAGGACACTAAAGCAACAAGCGCAGACCTTCTACAGAAAACTACAAAATAAAGCAGTTGTACTTGACATCTCCCGGAAAACATCTTGTTGTCTTCATGAAAAGCCTGAACCATGAATAAAGCTTAAAAATAAGTAAGAATGTGCGAAGAATGACCGAGTAATCCACTGAATAATTTAAGGAAGCTCAATTCTTAATTTCAAACGTCAGTGTCTCCAGCTCATTTTTTAAGTTAAAATTGTTACTGTTTGAGTTTGATTGAATAAGTTAAGTTATAAAAAAAACACTGATGTGTGTTTATGATCACACGATAGAAGTGATAACTAAAATATAAAATACAATACATAAAAATATATACATACGTCTAATATATTAAACTACTCTTAAATAAAAGATTAAACGCAAAATTCACTTGAAATATTACACTGATTGTGACAAACGTATGTTATATTCATTTTATTGAAATATTAGTTAAAAATAAAATAATTTCTTGAAACGATGCAGTCTGTGTTAGATCGTGAACTCACTTGACCTTGCTGAAGGGAGCTGATTTTACCTAAACAGTGAATTTGCTTGGTCGATGCCAAAGGAAGCTGAATATACCTGATTCAGCGCCACAAACCCGAACGTAACGGTCAGGTTTCGTTCACTTCTCAGAAGTGCACATGGTACGCTTTAAGAAGTTTTCACTTTATAAGTTATGGATTTTTAATTACAAATCTAAATATATTTCCCCAATTCCCTGGGAGGGTATTATACAAGTTCGTAAAAAAAATAAGTACACGAAGACATCAGACAACGTCATGTCTCATTTGTTGAATGTAAAATGTAAATTCTGAGGTATGTCCCTGGCCAAAAGCAACATTAATAAGATCAAAAAAGATATAAAGAGTAATGTTAACAGATCAAATAATGAGGAACCTACTTCCTATGAGCAATTTTAAATTAAATTCGAATTCTTTCAGATATTTGCCTACTTAAGCAACTTGTACTGTCAGGTTAAGAGTCAATTACTTGTGTGTGGGGACAACAGCTTCGTAAAGAAAATATATTTTAAAAGTAAGTACAGACTGATGATTTTGTAGAAATCAATGTGTTCCAGTGTTACATAAATTGATGTTTTGTACAATTATTTTTTCACACGTAAATAATATTCAGTTAACTTAAACTCTTACAATTAAATCCGACCAGAATTTGAAATTGTTTTAACACTTATTTATCGAGTGCTTGCAATGCACCGCACGGTAATAAATCTATGATATTGTTCATCTAGTAAAGTATATATTATTGTGTGGGTAAGTGTTAAAGAAACTCGGTTACTGGATCTGTAGTCTGGATTTGTGGTGGTGTTTTATTTTAGCACATCACATTGGTTTTTAAAAGACAAAAGTGATTACTTCGAACAAATAGAAAAAATATCAAAAGTTGTTCCTTGCATCTTTCGTTAAATTTACGTTTGCAAATCGTAATTTCTATTAAAAGGCATGCCGCTAGCAACGTTATAACAAAAAGTGGAAATGTGTCAATCGTAATTCTAAATAATTTTCATCAATATTCACATCTGCTCGACGGGCAAATTCTAATTATGAACGAGGTATAAAAAAATTGGATTAAGGAACCTAATTACTCCCTAATGCCGGATCTTCATTAAAATAGATTTTATAATAATTTTAATATTAGCTTTCTTTGGAATAGTAGCTTCTTGATATTATTTTATTCTTTATGACGTTTAATATATTTATTTATTTAAGTACTCATATGTCGATGAAAGATACTAAAAATAGAAATTACATTATGTCAATATGACATGTTTACAGTTTGACATTTAACTTTAATTTGCATCCAAAAATAATTACAGTTTGCCTCATTATATTCTAATGGGCTCTTATTTTCAGGGCTCTAAAACATTCAAAGTCTGAGGTATTCTAAATACGTTAGAGGATACTGATCCTAAGAATATGTTGATAGAAGCCAATGATCAGAGTACCAGATCACATATCGGCATTTTATTCGATATTTTTCCTACTTCGCGCAAGTCAATATTTTGCTGTTGGAAAACATAAATATGTATAGATTTATTTTATGGTGGTAGGAAGTCCAAATATGATACAATATATGAAACACAAGTTAGTGATGCAATTTCCAAAATGTTCACATAAAACTTCGAATTCAATCGAATCTAATCAAAACCAAAGTAGGAGAAAGCTGGTGTACGATATTTTATCGAACAAATACGAAAACTTTCGAAAAAAAATACAACTGAATTTTATTAGATGTGACAGCTGCCTAATAATTAAGTCGTTGTTTTATTTATTATATCTAAGACACGGCTAGAGGATAGATGACAAGTGACCGGGAAGGTACTATTCCGAGCACTATTTAAACGGAAAAATAACACTAGAATTAAAGTATGGCACGAATAATAAATTGTGAGGTTGAAATCCTGTATCATACGTTGAAGGTCCGTAGCAGCGCTGTCCGCAAAAATCATAGGAAATTCAAGTATTTAAAATAAATTCAATTCTTAATCAGTGTAAAACTTTCAACTGAGGGATTTTCTTACTTCACTACTTATGGTCGATATTATTGTAAATTATCGAGGGTGCACCACTTTCAAAGAAAATTGGATTATATCCAGTAAAACTGCAATAAATTTCAGATATTTAGGTGCAATAAAATTGTGAAATTAATCTTCTGTTTGTTCGTTTCCTGGCTCATATTAGATAATTTCGTCGAAAAATACTAATAAAAACTCGATCACTTCATATCCATTCCTAGTTTAGGCAGTTGGAAATTTTTGTAGCTGCGATTGAGTTTGCTAGAAAAATATGAGAACCTGCTGAAGGTAATTATCATATAAAAAGAAAAATTTTATAAGTAGCAATTTGAAAAAAACGTATATGAGCACTTAAGCAAACTAAATGTGGTTTAATTCGGTAAAATTCAGTTTGAAAAAAATTATTAAAATAAAATTAAATTAGGATTCACATATTTTAATCAAACATATATCGTATCTTACCAATTTCTTTTGTTGAAAAACTATATTTACTATCTTACATAATCACTTTTATGCATTTCAACATATAACCAATGTAGATAATTTGGCATTAACAAGGCATACATAATTTACATTTTCTACTTCTCACCATAAAAACACATGTCATGTTCTTGCAGTATATATAATAGTTACATCAATCGAACCCTATCGGAAATAATACATTCCGAAGGGCTATGATTATAGAACTTAATAGATAGAATAATATATTTTCGTAATAAAAAGCTCCGTAAATATTATCAGCCATACGGTCAGTACTTTTCAGGTTTTTTTCGGCCCAACGATTTATTCCACGCCAGACATCTTTTTGCGTAACGAGGCCACAGGTTTAACTTTCACGTAAACTATGTAGGGCACGTCATGTATGTTAACTTGACTGCTATTATATTACAGAGAAATTTCATATATTGATAAGCGATCTTGAATGTAAATTTACGCTTTAAGTCAATCATTGGTAAGAAAAAAAAATTGCAAAAGTTAGTTTTTAAAATGTAAATTTAATTTGGAACATTCTCTTTAGGGAATTAGTATTGCTAATTTAAATTAACTCACACACTCGAATATAAATCAAAACCCATAGGGTAATTACCGTTGACCTAGAATCATGAAATTTGGCTAGGAGTCATAATCCAAGTGAAGAAATCATTGATTCTTAATTATATCACGCTAAAAAAATATTTTTGTAAAAGAGCGCCTATGAAATATATAGTAAGCAACATATTTTCGTTCCAATAAATTACAATTTTGTAAATTGTTTAATAGGACTATTATGGACCATTAAATGCTCGGTATCTCTTTAGTGCGAGTTCCATTCGTGCTTGACAGGTTTTTTCTAAGGAGCGTAATGTAAGTATAATATTTACTTATTTACATTATATTTCAAAATGACGAAATAAAGGGGTATGCTTGTACCTACATTTAATTGTAAAGTTGCAAATAATTATAGTAAAGTCGGCTGAATATTTCTTTTTAGTAACTTCATATTTGTTTCCTTATTTGATTAACTTTTCGTTAGGTATCAATGCAGAGGACATTCAACAATACACACACACACGTGCGCGCGCGCCCCTCACGCACATGCGCTCACACGCACACGCACAAATACACATACGCACACGCACACACACACACACGCTCATGCACACGCATACGCACGCTCGCACGCGCACGCACACGTGCACGCGGACATGCGCGCATAGCGGCGTAATAAAAAATAATAAAATTATTGTTCAATTTTGTTGACTGACCATGCCCTTTCAGTTTGTGCCAACCTGTCCCTTACATCCTATATAATCTAAACTTATTGATTTTTCCTACCAATTTTAGTCCCTCCTCTGTTTATTAAATTACTTATCATTAACAATATCAAAATCATTTAGTCGTAACTACAGCATGGCGACGCGAACTTTTGACGCCGAGCAAGTTGTTCTGTGCTTCATTGTACATAATCTTTCAGAACGTAATTTTGTGATAGGTCTCTTAAATATAAAAAATAAAAACATAACTGAAATCTTTCAGAAAAATATCATTCTAATTTTCTGTTTCAAAAACAAATTTTTATTTAATTTCGATATACTCTTTACGATTGATATCTTAACGAAAATATGCGTTGTAACTCTTTAAATTTGCGTTATAATCAGTTTCATCATTGAATCTTCATTATAATGACTAGGTTAGAGTCTTTTAAAGTGGGAAGTGGAGTCCGACTGGCCCGATAAGTATCATAATTAAAATAATGTCCCAAAAATATATTTTTGTGTTATTTATTTTAAGTGGAGAGAGATGGGAAAACGATTTTGATATTTTTGAAACTTATTTTCTCAATTAAAATTCATGATCTACGTTTCTGTCTCTGTGACATACAATTAAAAGCGTAACATATTTATAAAAAAAATAATAAAGCGTAACTAGATGTCTTTACGAGCCCTTTGGATACGACATTCTGAAAATAAATTTGCGCCTGTTACGTATCGTATATACTTATGTTTACACGTAACAGCCAGATCTTAATTTCATATATGAATTTGCTTTCGTATTACGGACATTCACACAAAACCTCGTCTAATTTTATTATATTTCATAAATTGATCTAAGCTTCCTTCTTTGTAACCACAAAATCCATTGTCAAGGTACATGAAATTTCATTACTTTACCATATCTAACGAACTATATTTTTTTCTTATGTTATTCCTATTTATAATGTTATCCTTTTCCTAATCCTGACATAGATTATGAATTAATAATGGCTCTGGATTAAACTTGTTTAGGTGTATTTAGTAAACCCACAGTGTATGTGTTCAAAAGTTGCCTCAAGTTATATTATTTTTCACAACCTGATGATCTACGTTTCATTCGCAAGTAATTCTTTCCCTTGTTATACATTTTTAAACCGTAAAATTTATAGTACATATTTTGTCAAGTGTTTTGCTTAAATAAAGCATTCCGTTAATAAATAATTTTAAACATATGTAAGTATTTTTTATTTTTATAAAAATTATTTTTAATCCTAACTTACAATCTGATCTGGCACTATTTTTACACGTTTTCATTTTGTTTAGATGCGAGAGATCAATTGCATGTTAATGATAATGATTTCAATATTTACTTAACAAATCTCCTAAATTTGTTGTTACAAGGTAATGATTTACATGTCTATGAATGTGTTACATGTTAATGATTTCAATATTTACTTAGAAAATCTCCTAAATTCGTTCAAAATGATAAAAGAAATAAATATATAAATGGAAAATATTTTTCATAAACCATGTACAAACGAGTTTCGGGTGTAAGTTGTTTGCTTTCAGCTGTTAGATCTATAAAAAATATGGAATATTTTCTCTTTGGTAGTTATATACTATTAATAAAAAAATAGCTCTCTCTGATTTATCTCGAATTGTACATTATGAAGTCTAGGTGAATAACCTTGTTCATGCATAATTTAATATTAACTCGACCAGTTTTGTATCATTTCTCCGACTTTTTTCCTAATAAAATCCTTCTATCGCGTGTGACGTAAAGTGAAGTAAAAGGCTTATTATTGTAGTTGTCAAAGGTCATTATTTCTAGCTAAGTTCATCACGTCGGGACCACGTTTCGACAAACATGTTTCAC
This sequence comes from Druceiella hillmani, assembly GCA_039881145.1. Taxonomy (NCBI): domain Eukaryota; kingdom Metazoa; phylum Arthropoda; class Insecta; order Lepidoptera; family Hepialidae; genus Druceiella; species Druceiella hillmani. The sequence goes on from JAYKKI010000132.1 coordinate 122,195, forward strand.
AAATATGCGACATGGCGATTCCGTGCGTACGAAGCAGGACGCATAGATTTAGTTTCAGGAAAATGGGAACAACCAACATGTTTACAGGAATAAACCTTTATATTTATCGTGAAAAATAAAAAAATAAGAAGAATGCGTGTTTTATTTAAACTGTATCCTTAAAAGCTTTTCATATTTATTACAAAAAAATATACGTTAATTTTGGATATTTGGATATTTATTGTTTCAATCTATTCACAGTCCTAAAATCCTTTTATGTGCTAGTGAATTTGTAATGTCCTAATTGCTTAAATTTAATGTATTGTGTTTAATATTTTCTGGTTTCATTCATAACCTTCGCCATTAACTTTATAAACGCTTATGGTTAAGTAAAGTTTTTTTCATTTTGTTATCCGGCTCAGGTGAAGTCAATGTCAAATAAAATGTTGGCGAAATGCGGCTCGAGCATATATCATGCTGTTTCTGTATCTAAGTTGTATGTATATATATATATATATATATATATATATACACACACACGCACGCACACACACACACATATGTGTGTGTGTGTGCGTGTATGTACAAAAGCTAGTGTGTGTGGTATAATTGTCGAGAACTCGATGAAAGGATTCCAAAAATACATAATATTGAAAGTGTTTAAATGTTTATTTTAGAAAAGAAATGAACTAATAACGAAATAAAAAAAAAAGTAACTTGATAAAATTCACCGCGTGCTACAAATAGGATTTCAATTATAAGAAAATATTAAGCATACGCCTATAAATATTCATAGTCATTGATACTCTCTTAAATTTAAAACAAACGCAAATTTTAGGCACTTTCATATTAATATAAATTAGATTATCAATATTTCTTCATACGATGCACGCTAATTTTGGTACTGGATAAAACGACACAATCTACAGACCAAATTTTGGCAGTGTTAATTATAAATAGGCAAGGGTAAATGAAACATGCAGTTTGACATCAAATGAACTAACAATTCCATGTGAAAAAACCTGATTTTTGAGTGATTCCTTAATACTTCCGTGTTGTTATTTTGAACATTTTCATAGGTAATTGAAAACTTTAATTTAACGGTGACAATTTATAATAATGGGGGAAGGATTTTTTTGGCAGTGAATAGCAAACCCTTTTGGGCTTGTTTCACTTTCTTTCATATATTTTCTATTTTTTTTACTATTTTAATAGAAATAAATATAAAAATGTATGAATTTTATTATTAAACCATAGACTTATATCATATGCGTATGTGTGTGCGCGCGTACGTTTTTTTTAATATATACATAAAATAGAATAATCAATAAAAATACAACCGAAATTCATTGATATCGTCAGGTAATTTATGAAAGTTAGGGCGTAAAATATTACATAGAAATTAAATTTTTTACGACTCCATTTAATGACCATAAATACGGCATATCTGCGAAAAATAATCCGTCAAGTATTGACAAATTTAAAAATTTTCACTGTCAAACATTGTGTTATTAAAGCTTGTGAATAAGGTTTGATTCGTATTTTATTTTTTTATGAGAATTTGACAACTTACCACAAAGAGAAAAATATAAATAGCACAACTCTAAATGTTTAATACAAAAATTGACCCGTTGTCGACGTGAATAAAAACGTCTTATAAATCGATTAACACCGGCTGCACGCATGAAAAAGTGTCACGTTCCGTCTGAGCCTGAGCGTGCAAGCGAGAGCGCGGAACAAGTGATAGAGAGGCACGATCGGCCCAAGCGTCGGAAATTATCTCTCTTCTCGCGTGACGTCAGAGCTAGCAATTCGAGTAGTTCTGCTACGTCAATTAACTCCTTGTTTGTATTATACAAAATAATAATAATTCAGTGATAATAATTCAATTTAATTCATAAAAGTATGCAATTTTTCATCAATATTTCTTTATGACGTTATCACGTAAAACTATCGTCCGTAAACCGACTTTACAGACAACCAATTTTTTTACTTTAATATTTTATATTAAATGACTTAATTACTACAACAAGAACTCAGAATACAATTCATCACGAAATTTATAAAAAACACGTAGAAATTTCTATTTTCACGGTTCCAATTACTCAATATAAGTACGGTAAATAATTTGTCGTGTTTTGATTAATATAAATATTTTTACTATTGAAAATCCTTTACGTTAAAGCTTGTGAATAGATATGATTAATCTTTTATTTGTTCATCGAGGTTTAAAGAACTTATCACAAAAAAAATATATAATCGCAAAATGCAAAATACAGATAGTTTATACGTTTAAGATAGTAGTTGTGTAAAACGCGTTGTTGAAGAAATTCATAGATTTTTTTTTATATACTATTCATACTGTAAATACTTAACTTTTTTTTTTAAATTTACGTATTATTTACCGCTAAGTTTGATTAAAATCGTTTTCTAAATTTTACAGTTAACATTACAGAAAAAGTATTTAATTTACCACACTTTTATTTTATTTAATATCGTCAAGCGATTTATCTGACAAAATGAGTCAACGTAGATTAGTAACACATATTAACAATTTGAAAAAAAAAAATTATTTACCGTTTAATTGTGGTTAAAATCACTCTCAAAATTGTAAAATCTACATTACAGATACGTACAAAAGTAGTAATTTCATCGCACTTTCAATTTTATTAAAAAAAACGCATCAATCGATTTGTCCAAAAAATTAAGTCTATGTAAAATAAAGTTATTTACCGTTTAGTTTTGATAAAAATCAGTCTCAAAAATTATATAACTACCATTGCAGGTAAAGTAGTAATTTCAAGACACTAAATTTTTTTAAAACGTATACAGCGATTTACCTAAAAACTGCTACTGTAAAACGATGTCATATTAACATTATTAAACCATAGAGTTATATCATATGTGTGTGTGCGCGCATATATTGCATGCGTGTCTGTGCGCGCGCTCGAAAAGCGTTAATATGACTAATTTTTGAAACTACTGCATTTCGTTAGAAAACAGAATCGTACTCATATTAACTCATATTAATATTGCAACAGAGCAAAGTCTGTAAATGGAAAATATTTTAAAAAGAGTGTTGACATTGTCTTTTGTAAAGGAATAACTCGACATTGTATTTTTGCTCTCTAAAAGCAATTTAAATTGATTGTGTCAAATTTTTGATTAATTGTTGATGTAGGGAATAGCAATTAAGGACGGATTTTTTTTGTAAAGGGTAAATAAAACAGGAAATCATAACGTAATTGAAAATAATTTAATAATATTCGGTATAACCTTTGAATTGCATTGTGAGAGAGTTGCCGAAAATTTGCTTTTTCTTATGTGATCAGATAGAATTTAAATGTAATTCTAAATGAGTCTGTGTCTTTCTCTATATCTTGCACATTGCCAATTTTGTACTAAGGTGATAAACAAATATTTTAAACTATAATAATTATTAAAACATACGATTACTTCGTAAGGACAGTCCCATAGCAATGTCAATATTCCATAGAAATGTCCCACTAGAAACGGTGCTAAATGGCGAAACTAACAGCGTTTCGTTTCAGTTGACATTTTGATTCTCGTGGGCGTGTTTATCCCAAAAACAGTCACAAAAATACCCGATTATGTACTAAAAATATATTTAAATACCAGTTTGATAATTTAAAAAAAATGATATATATATATATATATATATATATATATATATATGTGTGTGTATATATATATATATATATATATATATATATATATATATATATATATTACCTTTGCTTCATAAGCGTTTCTCATACATATTTTCTAAATTTCAAGGTTATGACCTTGTAAGGAGCGTTGGAACATTATGACTTTTGACACATTATTTTTTTAAATATTCATTTTTCTTTGCTTTACGGAGTACGGAGTCAAGACAGGAAAAGGAAACGTTAGAAGCAAAATTAATTAGTATTTTTCCAACTGTCAGTCACTTTAATAACTCAAAAAATTCTTAACCGATAAGCTTGAAATTCATAGGTTTGAGTAACTTGAAGTTTTAGGGATTAAATATAGCCAACGCACTTTTTGACAAAGTCTATACATGTAAGACGCAAGTGCTTACACAGAAAATTCACGTTTTATTATATGGTCAGATAGAATTTAAATTTGATCCTGAATGAGTTGGTGTCTTTCTATATATATTGCATATTACCAATTTTGTACAATGTGATAAACAAATATTTCAAACTAATATAATTAATATTATATATGAGAACAGTGGAAATGATTATCGAAAACCTGCCGTAGATATGTACCTGTATGTAGGTAGAGAATATTATAATATTATAATTTCTTTAGGATAAATTTTATTTTTAAACCTTAACCTTTTCATCGCTGAAGAAGTATTTATCGGATTTTGCATAATTGTCCTACCAACACCGACAACAATAAGTACAGAACTAATACAAAAGAATAAAAACTTATTTGCACAGAATGTAGTAGAGATAATTTAGCCATCATGAATCAATTTTGATATATCTATAGAGTTTAGTGCCATTGTATCTACCTATTATAATTGCGTTTTTTATATAAAAATAACTTATTTCATTATTTTATATAAATTCCAAGCAATTTAAGCATTGACATATCAATGTACTATTTTTTTATTAAATTAGTTAAAAAATAATAAAATGGGGCAACACAACGACCACATTATATCTACTGTCACATACAGTCGGCTATATTGCAGACGAAGTAGTTTCCTTTAATTGCAATAGATGGAGCACATAAATTTGTCAGTATCGATTTGATTTGTGTTTCTTTGGCTGTATTTAGATCAATGTTTGAAACAAGGAAAACCATTTTTAATAAAATATTTTATAATAATTGTTGGGTATCACCGTTACATGATAATTACATTAAGTCAAATTATTTAAAATACGATACATACATAAATAATTAGAGCAGATGTAACTTCTTGAATAATAAATACATTCAGATTAAATTCGAGGATCCGCCAATATTTGCCGAGACTTTCTTGCTTTGTTCAGGCAGCAAGAAGTTTTCATGTACAAAAGCTTTTAAACTTATTTCGACAAGCTTCGATTAATATTATTTAAAAAAAAGTTATTTCCAGGTTCGATCAACTCTACGCCTAACTTAACGCGCAGAGTAATATAAAATATACATTAATTTCATTGTTCTTCAATGCAATATTTTCTTACTTAATTGTTTTAATCACTGATACTTTTTACTAAAGATAGGCATGTTGGGTAGTTGGGTAATTATATATATCATAGTTTTAAATTTTCTTTCTATTTATAATAGGTAGAGGAAGTTAATATTTACCATATGACTAAAGAATGAATATTTACCATATGACCAAAGCCTTTTCCAATCATGTGGTAAGATTCTCAGGACAACACTGACATATAGACATATGGCGAATTTTCAAAGTCTTTGATTCAATTATATCGTAGCAACTATATATGTCAGATTGTTCACCAAATCGTTACGTGATATAAGCGCGATAATCACGGGATAACCAATGACTGATATATACATATATATATATATATATATATATATATATATATATATATACACATACATACATCCATATGCATATGTACACATACGTAAGTCACACACACACGTACAGTATGCACACATACGCACATTTTTTTCCAGCGACTTTGATGTGAAGAAAATTTACTTCTCGACTATATTCAGTTATATGCATATTGAATTTTCATACGAATTTCAGTGGATGTGAATGGAAAATATTATTTTAAAAATTCAGGATATTTGTAGAATAAAATCTTGAAATTCCGGATTGCCGAGGAAACATTCAGATACTGTACATAACATATATTTAAGATGTAGTAGTGGATTGAAGGAAACAATAAAACTGGCTTTTACATAGTACTATCTCACTATGTCTGGAGAGACTTATACGCGAAAACGTATAGAAGATGCCGTAAAATAATAATTTGGGTTCACGGTAAGATAATTGTCGAATGCGTAAAACTATTAAATTGCTTTACGAATAAATAATTCAAACATGACATTTGTTGACGAAATAAAATGTAGCTAACAAATATTAAACTTTTACAACTATTTTATATCACTACACATTAAAGGAATTGTAATAATCTATCTCTCTTCCTACAGGGATTATAAAATTATCGTATGGCCTATTAACGTCTATAGTATTTCATCGTGTTAGTAAAATTTTAGCCAAACGCTAATTAAAAAAAAAGTTATTTAAAATTTCATTGAGTTCAAATGTAAATTTAAAATTATTTCAAATAACAAGTTTCTTTTATTTTTTCCAATGAGACTATCATTAATTAACTTACTACCAGTTGATCATAAAACAATTTACAAATTTTTTTGTCTGTCCACCTTGCTATTTTTAATTAATTAATATATATATATATATATATATATATATATATATATATATATATATATATATATATATATATATACATATTTTCATTACCAAACAGTCATAATACAGTGGTTCAATTTGTATTTTTTTATTCACCGTGCTTGAGAGGATTTATAATAAAGACAGCATCATAAGTAGCATAATAGATCAACCGTATCACGTGACTAAAGTATAAAAAGCTTCACGAATAATGTAAGCGTTTGCATAAAGTATAAAGAAACGTCAGTACATTACGAATTCCTCATGTTTCCGGACTAGACAGAAGGTTCTTTGGTTTTGACGCTTTTTAAATTTATTGAAACAATATTCTGGGGGAGACAAATTAAAAGTAAACGCTATGATTAAAGCTTTTAATTCAATAGTCATTTACATAGTCAAGTGTGCTTACCATTTTAGTTTCAGTTTATTTTTTTCTACTTGCTAATATTATATTCCTTAATCCTAACAAATTTTAGGGTGATGTAGTCAAATTAATGAATCCTTATACTTTTGCCATGTCTATATATTTATCATATATTTATCGGTGTGCTGAAAACCATTTTCATCAGAAATTATCATCAGAATTTAGTAGTGAATTTAACTCTCGTATGTAATACATCCGATACTTAGATATCCGAAATGATTAAAGAATTTTGTAAATATCCCGTATTTAGACAGCCAATTTTAAGATTATTTTAAACTACAACATGAGTAATTTTAATTCTCGCTTATTTTATGATGTAACTTTAAAATATATAGAAAATTTGTAAATTCTACGAACAAATCAACGTAGCCATTTTAGTAGCAGAGTATTATTGCTATATAGCTGAAATTGCTGCGGTTATGCATGTTCATAATCGCATCAAAATTATGAAATAAAATATTCTAGAAAATGGTTTTTAGAATGTAAATGGTGGTTGTTTCTTTTCTCTTACTTCATTGATTAAGGTGTCGTTAAACAAGTATTTCAAAAATGGTGAAGTTACGGTGTGAGTACTTTTTCGATTAACGGATCCGATTACAAAATATTAAGCTTCAAAATAGTCTATTGGGTATATATATATATATATATATATATATATATATATATATATATATTTGTGTGTGTGTATATATATATTTATATGTATAACGTGAAAAATATTATTTCAATTTACACCATGTTTTTGCCTGCGTGAAAGATGCAGCAAGCAATATATTTACTCATTGAAAAATTCATATTTCTAAACTATCTAATAAAAATAGTATGTGGTATTTTTACCTTAAATATTTATAAGTACCTAAACGTGTACGAAACCCTGGCGGTGCAAGTTTTACTCGTACTTGACAGGTTGTTTCTTTTGAATATTTACAAAAATTAAATTATTCAACTTATTTCCAAAAACTACAAGAAATATTAATATCGAGTTTAAATTTTAATGTTAAATTAGTTTTTGGGTAACCGACATTAATTCTAATCAGGAATTTTTATTCTATTTTAAAATTTAAACTAAATAATTATTTATATACCTATTAAAACCAATTTTACTGCAATATAACCAACTCCGTTAAAACATTGTCAGCTAATTAAGATTATTATAAGCTGAAAAAAGGATGTAAAACCTTCTTTTTCCGAAAAAAATTTTATGAGTAAGGAAATAAGAAATCGTTCATATCGCATTTCAAAAATATGGTTAACGATGTGTGACAATCAAAAATATATTTACGTGTTTATTTTTATTCATAAAAATTTCGCTCAATTTATAATTCATTGTGGAGACGTGGAGGGATTTAACAAATTATTAAAACCACGTATAATTTATGCGAAATATAATTATCATTTGACTGTGTGTATACAGCAAGTGTGCTGTAAATCGCATAAATAATACATAATCATGATTCTGTAGTCGAGAATCGAACAGCGGGACAAGTTGAAATGAAAAAGTATGACAAGGATGTTGGAGATTGGTCGGAAACTGCAATCGTATATTGATAAGTACACGCAATATTTGAGACAGTCTAGTAATAGAAAAGGCCAAAAAAGCGTTGAGAATATTTCAATATACTTGGGTTTGTGGAGTATGGTGGAAAAAAAAGTTTAAATAAACTTTTAATATTTTTTTTTAATTTTTATAGGCTGCATACGAGGGGTGCATCGCAACGCCTCGATTCAAGCAGTGGAGCTATCGCACAACACGGCACGTGAAGCTCTGCATCCTTCGGCATTAGCGTCCAAATGCGAAGCGCGCCCGTGGCGTCCGTTTTTTCAGTCCACACTCTTGTTCTATATTAGCGATCGTTTGTCTCTGACGCGGTGCGCTGTCTCAAATTTCTTGTATTGTCGTCTCTAGTTCTGACCATGCTTTTGGTATAGAACAGTGTACTTGAACTTCCATTATATTACATCTTATTTTACACCTGACAATACTCACCTTTTTATTCGCTTCAAGTCCATCTTTAACTATCGTATGTAATACATCTGATACTTAGATATGCGAAATGTTTAAAGAATTTTGTAAATATCCTGTATTTAGACAGCAAATTTTAAGATTATTTTAAACTACAACATGAATAATTTTAGTTCTCGCTTATTTTATGATGTAACTTTAAAATATAGGGAAAACGTGAAATTCTGTGAACAAATCATATTTTGTTATAAAAATATAAATGCATATCTATTGTGTAATAGTACATATGACTTAAAATTATGTATATAGAGAATCTTCTCAGAACCGGCGCCTGGATTTCGTATTCATATCAGTTTAAGCCATAAATGTACAATGAACCCAAGTTATATAATTATTTAATCTTTTTGATCGGAATTATTTCTTTCAATTTTTGGTTCACAAGCCCGTCATAAGAAAACTACTGGCTTATTGCTTAGAGAAAAATAACTTACGAGTATATGTGTTTAATTTTTACATAACACCAGGAATTTTAGATATAATAAAAAGGTATCAAAACGTTAATGAAATCCCTTAAAACAACGAGAAAATTCTTTCTTTTTTTAATTTTAGAGACACAGTAAAGAAATTTCATTCTGTTCGCCTAAAACAATATCGCCATTATTTGTATCAAATTTTATGGTTCATTTATTTAGCGATTCAATAATTCAATCGTCATCGTTTAAGAAATCAATCATGAGAATGGCGTCACAGATGAAAATTATGCAAATTTACTTCTTTTATTTCTTAATATCTTTTTGCTTAATTTTTTCCTGAACATTTTACTTCTGACTGTATCTCGAAATAAAAAATTATGTTTGAACTTAAGATCCACGCAAAGGATTTCACAGAAAAAGTTAATTATTATGTTCTTTTTTTATAAATTTCGTTCAATTTCTCTGACAATTGATGAATTCTAATTTCTCTACGCTTTCTTTGTGAAATCTTTACATTTTATTTGTCCCTCACTCGACAAAATTCAGTTTCTAACAGAACAGTAGATCATACGCTGTACTATTTTTATAGATGTTCAATAAGTTTATATAACATTCCACAAAATTACTGGAAAAAGTGACTCGTTTCTAAGATGTCAGCTTAGTAAATATTTAATTAATTTAAGTCTATTTATCTTTGGGTCATCACCTAAATTGCTCTGTTGGTTCTTGGAGAAAATATTATTTTAATTAGTTATTATAGGTTATTATAGTTGCCTGCTATTGAAGTAAAATAATTTACGTGTATCGTATTGGTAAATATATGTACTTCTACATATCAATAAGTACAAATGCAAACTTACAATTCAATAACTATAGTTTTTGTCAACAATAGTTTACATCAATACTAGTTTAGGTAATATGTTATCTTGGAACATTTAATTTTAAGTAGTTATATTTTAAATTTAGTGTATAATTAATGTTATTATTAGACGAACACACACACACACACACATATATATATATATATATATATATATATATATATATATATATATATATATATACTCAAACATTTTTATTGTGGGAGGCTCTTTTAAAGGGAATTCGCAATTTTATACCCTTTTTAAACAAATAGTTTTACTAAATACGTGGAAGTTCTAAAATATGGTCTATATCGCAGTAGTTTCCTTTAATATTCTTTACATCAATACGTTGACCAATTTCTCAACAAACCAGTTTTCGTATTTTTGGCATTGCTCTCTTAAAACTTTCTCAATCTAATTAAACCACAGCACACCAATCGACATTATAGCAGCATCAATTGCCAAATTTGACGTGGATTAACTTCAGAAACTTTTTATTAATATGCCATTCGTTATGCTTTCACTAGATTTAGAAATTTATTATACTATTCTCTTACAATTTTATCTTTTATATTTTTTAATATCTGAGATAAATATTCTCTTTGACGCAAACTACTCATTTTATACCTATGATTAGAATCTTGAATTATTTTATATTCAAGATTCTAATCATTATAAAATAAAATTTTTTTTCTCTAAAATCTATTGAACAAAATACTATTCAGAGGAATTTAATCAAAAACTTCATCGATTGCTTTCAAATTGTTCGCACTGTATTTAACTTCCTGGCAGCGTCCGTCTGTATAAATTCTTAAATGCCAATGTGAAATGTTGATGTGAAATGTGACATTCACATCGAAAAGATTATTTTGAAAATACAAATTGCCTAAAATATTTTTAATGCACTAAAATAATTAAAATTTTATTACTTTTTACAAATTTGATAACAAGCTATATTTAAAATTAAAGTGACGATATTATATAGACTTGTTTCAAATTCTATTCCATTTTAATTATTAATTTGTTACAAAATGAATTAATATGTGTTTCCAATTAACGGATTTTTAATTTTTAAATAGATGTTTAACTCTCTGACATCGTTTATTTTTTCATAAACGTTTAAGACATAGAAATATGAGCGTTACAAAATAATAACAAAATTGTTTTCTATTTTAAGTATTTTTTTGTGATTTTGGAATCCATCCGTGCGAGAAAATTTTAATATTTTGGTATTAAAGAGGCATGGACAGATCGAAACAATAATTTATTTTCATCAGCAATGCGGTAATCTACATAACAGACGAGTTTTTATGTATAGAATCGTATATCAGTCACAATGATAAGATTACACGTGTAAGTTTTCGGTAATTTTCGTGTTTAAACTTGGATTTAGAAATAAAAATGCAAAAACTTCACAAATTTTACCTACTCGTTCTAGTGATTTGTTTCTAGATGTTATATAACCTACATCGTTTTAGACCTTGCAACAGAATTATAATCGCATAATAAGCCGCTCTGAAAATTTCCTATCAACATGGTACGGAAAAATTCATTCCATTCAAAATTCACAGATGTATGCCAAGTTTTCATTGAGCTCGTTATTTTCAATATGTTTTAAATATAAAACCTTAAAACTGTAATAAGTATACTTAGCCCCTGTTAAAATATTTACGATACAGTCTGCCTAGTTCGTTAAATAATTGTAAGAACAAAAAGGAAAAAAAAACAGAGAGTCGTAAATATTGTTTTCGCGAGGGAGAACCGGAATTTAATTAATGCTCATTTATATTTGTAAATTGTGGATGGTTTATCTGGTTAGGGGTGGCAGAAAACCGAGTTTTTTTACGCGATTAAGCTTGTAATCGACCGAAGACTTCAGTTTGATTTCAAAACGAAAAGAAGTTAATTAGATCTTTTGTGATATTTCCGTGTAAGCAGAATAAATTGGAGATTAAGTAGTCTTTAAAGCCCCTAGAAGTTATTTTAACTTGTTAAAGAATATTTCGCACAGTATTGCGGCACAAAAATGTTTGAATTAGTTCTGAAACATTTGAACAAATCTATTTTCTGAATACAATTTTTTTTTCGTCGTCGAATCGTGTACTTGGATTAGTACTAAACTAATGACTAAAGGTGGTCGTAAGTACGCTTCAACATTTTTATGCCACTTAGATATTATTTGATCAGTTTTGCCATTAAAAATTATTTATACAATAGATGTTTTGAATGACGTCTATCACCCAAACTATTATAGAAGTATTCACATGATTGCAATATACGAAACTTAGTTACATTTCACCATATATATTAACAAAACAATGAATGTACATGCAGTTATGTTGGATGAGTATGTGCCCATGAACATCCTGTGGGTGCAGTGGTGCAATGCGAGTTGCGAACGAGGCTTTTGAACGAGTGAGCGCAATGGGGCTTCAATGTTGATATATTACGCAAGCCATTAATTATGCTATTGTATATTTCTTTATATTTCATTTGTTTTAATATTTTAATTCAAAGATAGATAATGGAAAATGAAAACGAGGTTCTTAATTTTATCTTTAATGCTTTCTCTATATACATTATACGTACATGTAATTTTATATTATAAATTGTAATAAACCGACTTGTGCATAACATGCATGTGGTCTTTTTTTATTTATAATTTTTTTGTACAGCAACTTGGAAGCAGGTAAAAATAATCAAATATTTCAACGAGTAATTGTAGTGGTTTGAACTATTTCCAAATATTTGACTTCCCCGAATTAATATTATATTTACTTATTTTACTAAATAAATATAATATTAATTCGGGGAAGCCAAGTGTTTAGCTGCATACATTGGTTAATTTTATTTTTATTAATTGGTTAATTTAATTTATAATTAATTTTAGCTGCACACATTGGCAACGCCAAGTGTTTAGCTACATACATTGCTTTCCTTTTATATATATATAATATATTTTAACTAATTTCACATTGTGGTATGTATGTATATTGAATATAAATTCACGTAAGCGCACATCTAAGTTAATTATTGGTTATTCCGGATGGAGGAACATGAAGATTGATTTTAGAATATCAAATCAGATTAAATATAAATATGTCATTTATCAAAAATTTCAAATATCTGTATTTACGTGTTACAGAAAAAAATTTATTTAGATTGTTTTTAATCAAATGTGGATTTAGTTTAATTTGTCAACTTTGGCTTCAGTAATTTTTCAAATATTTCAATTTTGACTAATTACTTGAATGGATAATTGCATTTCAAAAAACTTATTTTAACACAAAGATAACAAGTGTTATTTTAGTTTGTATGCAATGAATATATTATTAAACATTTAGTTTTAAGTGGCTTTTCCTGAATTTTTTTTATTATTTCTACAACAAAACAATTCATGACTTTGTTGTATATGTAACAAAAAAAGTACTCACTTTTGAGATTATGGTATAATAATGATTTATATTGCTAAACAGATATACAAGCACATTAACTTTTTTAACGTATTGGTTTGAAAATTTGTTTTAATTTAGATCTTAGGTGAAAATAATTAAGTTTTATCTTGTCTGAGTTTTGTCTTCCCCGATTTATCTAAGATCGATTTAACTTTTCTACGAACCAAAATTGGCTTTTATTAAGAAGTCGAATTGGAATCATCAAAAATTATAGAAAATAGTAGATAGGTATAATTCTTCCTTAACGTCAAATAGTTTGCATTCTAATTTCGGTGTTTCACGTTCTATCGGTTAGAAAGTTGATATTGTATATTGTATTAAAATGTCACCACTTGGTTAGTAAAAAAATTTAAATGGAAATTTAGAACCCTTTATTATGTTCATTTATTAATTGACGAACTTATAGATAAAAGGTAATTTCAGATTCAAAATTTAAAGTGGAAAATGGACTTTTATACAAAACTTACGTATGGCAGTAGCAAAATAAATAATACAAATAAAAACGCCCAAACCGCTAATACCATACATCTTATCGCAAAAAATATTCGCTGCACAATATTAGTTTTTTAAATACAGCAATATAATACTATAGTTAAAGTTTTGTAGCAATTATTGGATCAAATTTTCTACTAAAACTTTTTGTGAAAAAGAAATAAACTTAGTTACAGGAACTTAGTTACAATATAAGGAATGGAACAGTATCCAAATTACATTACATAGAGGAGGAATATGAGGGATATCTTTATATATCAATTCATAAAATATTGTATATTTTTACGAGAAAAATATACTCAATTCGACTAATTCTATAATTGGTACTAATAAAAAATTCTCAAAATATTTCAATAATACATAAGGTTGAAATGGTGGACGAAAAATTGTACATTCTTAACTTATAACTTTTTTGATTACTCAACATTTATTTGACCCCCTGAAATTTGGTTTAAGTCATACATACCAATTCAACTGTACTGCTGAAAGTTACTGTTGATGTGCGTCTGGCTATGAACAATATATGCTCTTATATTATTAAACTTCAGATATGCTTTCAAATCTGTGGACGTTGACATTTTGATACAACAGTTTAAATCATTACATTTGTCGCAATCATACATTGATTGGTTTAACTCCTATCTTTACAGCCGTAAACAGGTGATCAAAATTTACCAAAATTATTCAAAGTGAACCAGTTTCATTTCCAGATTACCTCAAGATAGTGTTCAATAGCCAAATAGAAATAAAGTGGTGAAACCGCTTTTTTTTTTAAACAACTGTCTAACGATTAAACAACTGTGATTTATATGCTAATGATTTTCAAATATGATCTTACTGTAGTGTCGATAAAATTTCTTAATGTATTGTTACATTGAATGCAGATCTACATTTGATCAGTCATTGTGCTAAGGGGCAGGGTCTTCTGTGTAATTCAATTAAATCGCAGGCTATCATTATCGGTAGTCAGAAATTTCTGTCAAAAATATCTACATCTGATTTACCAGTTATTGATTAACAATTATGTTATTCCCTTTATTTCGATTGTATAGACCTTGGCCTACTAACTGACCAATATCTCACATAACAATCTCAAGTAAATGATGTTAGTCGTAAATTAATCTCAAGCAAATGCCGTAAAAATACACGCTCTCATATGGATTAAAAATTTTCTTTCGTTGTGAACTAAAGTAATTAGTGTGCTTTCATTATATTTTAGGTTTTCGTATCAAACAATGAAAAACAAAACCCTAAAATTTTCGTCATATTCAACCGCCTATCTGTCAGTCCTACTTTAATAGTTTCCTCAGTTTTAAAGCTAGGAATACGAAAGCAGACTATAGAATTATGAAAGCAGAAGCTTTATATCAAGAATTTAATAAATATGTAGTAACATTTTTACATGCGGCCTAGCTTGAAAAGAGAGTGGGATTATTTTCGTATGTCTTATCTAGTGGAATATGTTTGGGTAGGTCCTTTAAAATAATATTGAGATTCTACTTAATATTTTATAATTTTAAGCACTCTTCGCAAAATTGGGCTGGAAATGAAAAGGAATAGATTAATCCTCCGCTCTTATTTTTTACTCACGGTTTTGATAAATTTAAATAAATATTAGAAATAAAAAAATATGTATCTTGAAATAATATTACATATGTACACAAAAAAACAATTGATTGAGTCCCTGTGCCATAAAGCGTCACTGCGTTTAATATGTTACACTATTGGCTCCTATCCCACCACTAAGCAGATAAAATTCGTATTCAATCTAACCTGTTTGCTATCATATACAATAAGTATATATTTACAGATATCTAAACAAACAATTTTATTTTCGTAATGTAGCAAGCAAAATGTTTTGAGTAAAATAGTTGAGTGTTAAATTATTAAACAGATTAAAAATACAGTAGCAAAATTATTTCTCACCATATGAATGTATAAATATATTGTCTAATATATCTTAGATACATAAATGTAAATTTAAAAAAATTAATAATAAATGTAAATTTTAAAATACAGTGCTGCATTCGCAGTTGATTAAAATTATTTGTACCTAGTTTTTGATGATCTTTTTATGGACCCAAGCACATGTCATAAGTTTGGCGACTTTTACTCGTATATGCAAAGGGCAATCTTCACAGCTAAGTTGGCTCTACTGAGCCAACTTAGCTGTGATGATTGTTCTTTAAATTTCTTTATATATATTTACTATCGAAAATATTTATCAGATATTCAAAACAGTAGTTTTACTGTCACGGGGCGGAGACCAAAACTAGCTATAAAAAAATATCATTTTAAAGCTTTTTTTTTGCATTTCTTATTGTATCGAAAGTGTTAATGATATGCCTCCAATATTTTTGAAAGACATGCTCATTGATGAAGCATACGCATGCCAAAAAAAATCGCATCCATTCTATATCCATGAAGCCTATCTTAAAAACATTTTTAAAAGATTTCACCACAAATTTATGAAAATTTTGTAAGCACTATTTGCAACCATATCAACTTTTCCCTTTACTGCATTAATAATTGCGAGTAAAGCGGCTGTGATATACAGATCCATAAACTATGGACATGGCGAAGCTATAAGGGCTGCTTACGGAACCTTAAAATGTGAAATCTTAACAGAGTTAACATCTGTTGAAATTGTCTACGAGAGTAATAATCTCATATAGAGTTGAAAGGAACAGAAAAATTATCCACAATTTTACCAGATATCCTAATGACTGGTATACATATGACTAATTAGGCTTAAGGGTTCTACTTACGACAGAGTTTCCAAGGACTACGTCGAAGGAAGTTTGTTTATATATGTGATTGTTGAAAGAAATAAGATAATGAGAGTTACGAGGTCTTATCTTTTAAACTAATTAACTGTTTTGGATATTTTTACAGTTTAAAATTAATGTGTACTGTTTTATGGACATCATCTATATAGCAGTTTGCTTATATTTGGAAAAAAATTGATTTTATGAAAACCCTTCAACTTCACTTTTACCATTGCCTATATTTGCCTAGTTTTCACACTGTGGTGTAAACACTTGTCTCTAACAATATTTATTCATGCATCTCTATATATTTTGACTATTGTATTTGAGACAAATATTTTCTAAAAATATGAGTGTAACGTTTATTTGTGTCTATATGAGTAACAATTGTTTAGCACACAAATAATTTATTAATATGGGTTACATATGGTATTGATGGCGGATCATATTTTTATTTTTTAAAATAAAGGACAGTCGTTAATTGTTTCATATATTTTATGAAATTTTTTTCATGAGTCGCATATATAAAATATAGTATGATGAATTGTGCTCATGATATTTTCTCCATATAGTTATAGATGAATTTTAAATAACATACACAGTCTATAGTCAATTATGTATATTCTATAGCCAATGGAAAACAAAAAAATTGCTTGATTTAATTTTATATTCAGTCCACATGATTTCACATTCGTACCATCTTTGTAAACGTTTTAATGTTTAAACAATTCACGTAAAAATATTTTGCAGAATTTTTCAGTTGAGATCATATTATTATTATCGATATACTTATTTTAAAGACAATAAAAAAAATCATCTTTTTCTACGTATCTACTGATATTTTCATACCATAGATATTTATTTATATTATAACATATAGGTTAGTCGGTTGAGTTCAGTTTGGTAAAAGCAATCCGCTCTGCAATTTCCTAACCAATTGAAAAATTGCCCAATATTTGCATTTTTAATCCAATGAAAAAATTAACACTATTATTGTTTAATTTACATGCAGTGAAATTATTCTTCATAAATATTCATATTGGTGTCTATTAAAAAAGTAAGAAAAATAGAGAGTATATGAAGGCGAGTAAAACGAGCCCAAAATCCTTGTTTTGGCCTTTCACGGTCAAAAAAAAACCTTCCCCCATCATTATAAATTGTTACCGGCGAATGTCGGTAACAAAATTTTTCCCAAACCGAAACAAAACTAATTAAATTAAAGCTTTCACAAACCTATCCTGGACGAAAATGTTCAAAATAACAACACGGAATTAAGTAATCCGTCAAAAACCAAGTCATTTCACATAGAATTGTTAGTGAAATTGATGTCAAACTGGATGTTTCATTTACCCTCGCCTATTTATAATTAACCTTGCAAAAATCTGTCTCGTTTGTGCGTCTGTGTCGTTTTATTCAGTACAAAAATTAGCGTGCATCGTATGAACAAATATTGATAATCTAATTTATATTAATTTGAAGGTGCCTGAAACTTGCGTTTGTTTTTAATTTAAGAGAGAAATAATAAGTAAATCCCTGACATATTTTTGTACCTGAAGCTTTTGATTAAAAGAAAATTAACAGCAATTGTTGAAACATAACATATTGGCACTTCATGTAGAGATGATCTTTGTGAAGAGAGCTTCTAAGCTGGTAAAGAAAAATAAAATATTTTTGACAAGACTGCCATTTCTTAATACATTTTTACATGCTGGCTGAATGTGGGGAGAACGAAAACCACTTTTTTATTTTGGTTTTTGCGAAGGGTAAATACTTTGAATAGTTCATTTATTAAACGACACTCAATAGAATAAAATCATAAAAACATTGGGGGACAAAGTTGTTCGCGTCTGTGATCTTCACACGTGTCCCCTGGGTAACTCTAAATGAGCAACAGCGATTCGCCACTTTGCGCGCCGACCATGCGAAGAAAACAATTATCAAACGGCACTTCTAAGCGCCAGAACGCAGGCCTCAAAGTCATTTTTTGGAATGCCGGAGGTCTAAGCAACAACAAGTTCTTAGAACTAAAACGAAACGTCCTGAAAACGGATGCGGATGTATATGTTATTGTTGAGGCAGGTGCCTCCACCGAGAGTTCCCAGTTCTACACAACTACAGGATATACAAACCACATTCTGAAAAGAAGCAGACAAGTGGCCTCAGGCATAATTATGGGAATAAAGACAACTCTTATTTGCAAAACGGATGTAATCCATAAAATGGAAGATCAAGATAAACTGGAGGCTTTTCAGGTTGAAGCCTGGAAGGAGTCCCAGCACATCACACTTTTTTTTCTCTACAATCCACCTGAAAACATCCCGGGCTTAGAAATTCTGGAACGACGAATCCAGCCAAATTGTATCATTATCGGCGACTTCAACAGCCCGTCAACTAGATGGGATTATAATAGAACATCAGGCACGGGTAAACACCTTGAAGATTTTATCGACGACAACCTTCTGGATGTACTGGACACACCGCCGACATTCCTGTCCTTTTCGGGAAGTCTCACAAGGCCAGACCTCGTCATCTCCCACCCCCACATAAGGGAAAAAATTCGTGTCAGCCTACTTGATCACGCTGGAGGCTGTAGACACAGAGCTATGCTTATCAATTGCAAGTTGAAAGGGTAAGAAAGAATGCCAAACAGGGCGCCAAGGTGGAACTTCCGTAAGGCAAAGTGGGATGAATACCGGCGACGTACAGACGAGGTGCTTTCAGATGTGCCAATAACAGACCCAGCAAAAACCACAAGAGACATCACGAATTGCATCCTCGAGTGCGCAAGAAAATGTATACCACGTGGACAAGTCAAGCGATATAAACCCTTTTGGAATGCAGCCCTTGAACATCTTAAAAATGCCCGAAATAGGGTCAGGCGTAAAGCAGAAGGATCTAAATCACATCGAGACTGTGAGGAGCTTCGTGGAAGACAGGCTGCTCTTACGCGGGCTATAAAAACAGGGAAAAGAGAAGTTTTTAGAACCTTTGTGGGTGGGCTAGATTTCAGAAAAGATGGTCCCAGAGCCCACAAATTCATGTCCACTTTAAATAACTACGAAAATAAACAGCAACAACATCCTATTCTACACAACAACAAAGAACTCACTTCTCATGCTGAAATCGCAGAAGCACTCTGCAGACATTTTAAAAGTGTCAGCAATGTTAAGATCAACAAAAAAGTAAAGCCATGCCTCCTTCGGACTCCTCCCCAGACATGCCTGAATCAGACACTGAGTGGAATCTGTACAGAGGACTTCCTTATGACTGACCTTGAAACAGCCCTCTCCCAGTGTAAAAAGAAAAAAGCAGTTGGTCTAGACCAAATTTTCCTGAGATGCTGATTCATCTTGGAAAAACAGCAAAGGAGGTGCTACTGAGACTCGTGAATCTCACCTGGAACAGTGGAGTACCCGGCAAATGGAGAAAAGGTGAAGTTATACCAATCTTGAAAAAGGGAAAAGATCCGTGTAGAATCGACAGCTATCGTCCCATCACTCTAACTAGTTCCCTGTGCAAGATGGCTGAGAGGATGGTCCTAAACAGGTTACAGCTCGCCACAAGTTATCTGGATCTCATCGACGATGCGCAGGCTGGCTTTCGTAAGCATAGGAAGACCATGGATCAAGTTGTGGCTTTCTCTCAGTGCGTTAAAGACGGTTTTCACCGGAAGATGTCCTCGTGGACCTCGAAGCAGCTTACGACACCGTGTGGCGCGGCATACTTTTGCACAAGATGGCCAAGGCCGGATTGTCGGGAAAGCTTTTCCACTGGACAAAGTCCTTTCTTGGAGAGTGCTACCAAAGTGTAAAATTCCAAGGCCAGTGCTCCAAATTCCGTATCCAAAGACAGGGGCTCCCTCAAGGAGCCGTTATCAGCTGCCAACTCTTCAACCTCATGATTAATGACGTGCTTGATGCTATCAAAACCAACCCGGGTGTGGAGGCACTACTGTATGCTGACGATCTGCTCATTTGGGCCAGCAGTAGCTCTCTTCGTTCCATCGAGTCAGCGCTGAATAAGACCCTCGAAGATCTTGAAAGATGGGCGGATGAAAATTGCCTCACAGTCAGCACGGAAAAAACAGTAGTTCAAGTCCTCAGCCTATCGACAAAACAGCCAGATATAAATCTGACTTACAAGGGTGTGAATCTTGAAAAACAAGATGTTAGTAAATACCTAGGCGTGTACATCGACAACAAAATGACATGGAAAGCCCATATTAGCAGCTCTGCCGAAAAGGCCATCAAAAGATGTCGTCTGCTCAAACGCCTAACAGCAAGGAAATGGGTAGCTACCCAAGACGTACTCCTAACGACGTACAAAACCTTCATTCGTCCTGTCCTTGAGTATGGAGGCGAAGCTACCATAACAGCAAGTGAAAGTACTGTCTCCCCCTGGAACTCGCACAAAATACAGCACTGAGAATCATAACCGGAGCCCCAAAATCAACACCTATCGTCGCTATGGAAATCAAACTAACATTGAGCCTATACAGTGCCGGCGAGACAGATCTGCACTTCTTTTCTGGAAAAGACAAATACGAATACTTCTATGTAAATGGAAACAATACAAACAAGCTTTCTCCCGACTGAAAACACAGAAAACGCCTCTCACGATAACTAGCCAGCACCTTTTCCTCAGAGGTCAGATACTGTGTCCTGCTTGCCCCATGTGGAGCTTCGACTCATGAACCACAACTTGCCGAAACACCAATCAACTGATGTTGCCCTGAGAATGGCTGCCCTGGAGACTATCCACACCAGGTATCTCTCCCAGGACTGGTTGCATATTTACTGTGACGGCTCGTCGATGCCAAACACAGGGAATACCGGAGCAGGCTTCACATCTACAGTATTTGAGGGCTCTGTTGCCGTCGGTTCCCCGCTTACCAACTACGATGGAGAGATTGCAACGATATACGAGGCCGCCGGGGAACTGGAGCGTCTTACAACATCACAAAGCGTGGTTTTTCTCATCGACTGCCAGACAGCTATTCTGGCACTCTCCACCAACCGCTACACAGATTGTTCCAAAACCCAACTCTGTCGTGCCAGACTGTCCAACCTGGTGAATGCTGGCTTTCGACTTACTCTGCAGTGGATTCCGAGCCACGTCGGGATAGAGGGGAACGAAAAAGCCGACGTACTGGCAAAACACGGAACGACTCTACAGCAGCCCATCTGCTCTCCGTCATTTTCATCCTCTAAGTCGGCCGTCTGCAGAGCGATACATGCCTGGATCAAGTATCGGCGCACACAGTCCGCCGTCGGAAAGAACTGGGCTTGTCTAATTGATTCGCCTATTCGACGCGACCTACCCAGAGCTGTCAGTGTCGCAGCTTTCCGGTGTGCCACGGGCCACGACTACCTGGCGTGCCCCCTGAAACGTATTGGTGTCCTGGGGAGCGATGTCTGCCTGCTCTGTGGACGTCCAGGAATGTATTTTGACCATCTCCACGTTTGCCCGAAGATGAAGCCCTACCTTGATGATTGGGAGAGGAGGGCGCCCCCTGATGATCACCCTGCCTACAAAACAGCTTTTCTCTACTGGTCGGTGCGCCACCTAATGGCAGACATGCCAAGGGTGGGCGTTGGCTAGTAGTAGTAGTAATATTAAAAAAAGACACAGAATAGAAACAAAACACTATTCTTAGTTATTTTAACAATACACCACTCTCCGCTTTTAAGTGTAATATATCGTACTCATGATAGGAAAAACTGGGCTTTAAAATTTCCAAGCACAGCATATTATACTCTTGACACAAGATGTTTTTTCTAATTAAATTTGCATGACAGTTGTGGACGTTGTAACAGAAATTATGTATATAAATATAAGATCGACTGGGCTATGCATATTTATAGGTGAATGCTTATTATTTTTTTATAATTGAAATCCTATTTGTAGCACGCGGTGAATCTTAATAAGTCACTTATTTTTTTATTTCGTTTTTAATTCATTTCTTTTCTACGATAAACATTTAAGCACTTTCAATATTATGTATTTTTGGAATCCTTCAGGCGAGTTCTTGACAATTATACCACACACACTAGCTTTTGTACATACGCACACACACACACACACACACACATATATATATATATATATATATATACATGCATACTCATAAACATAATCTAGGTACGTAATCTCAAAATCAATAACACATTTAATTAAATCATTTCACCGCTACGAGAATATAAATAAATACACAAATAGTAACATCCATGAATCCTGAAACCTAACACCTTTTGTACATGGTCGTCAGAATCAGAATGAAATGGAAAGATCAACAATTGCGAAATCTTAAATTCTAACTTTAACGCGATGAACAATTTTATATTTCCGTAGTTTAACAGTAAAATCTTTTGTTTGAATTTCTTGACATACAATTTACTGTGTAAATTTAACATTAAATAAACGTGTTCACAATTTGTTATTTAACTTGCCTCTAATAAAAATTACCTAACAAATGATCGCTTGAACACGAAACCAAGAAATAAGGCTAATGACCTGAAACAACTGTTGTTTATTTGTAAGTCTTCTAAAATAATTCGGCTTAATTTCTCTGGCTGTAAAATATTTAGTCACATTCGTTGCTAGACCAAATCCAACCACTTTTCATTTGTTTAAGTAACATTCTAAGAGTAATAAACATTTTATTTTCAAACTTAAGTATTTGAATTTGGTCTTGGGTTTAGGTCGGTCTAATTCCAAGTTCCTAAGTGTTTACCTTGTTAACAAAATATAATTTAACGAGAGGGCGTTTACAGGATTCAGTTTGTTTTATATTTTATAAATTTAACGTGTGCTTGTATGTATATGTGCATATGTGTGTTATTAGGAATTAAACATAACACTTAAAACACATTGATATGAAAAGGAAATGGATTGTGATATGGGTGGAAAACGATATATATTTTAATATATTTCTTGAAGCTTCTAAGCTATTCAAAATTATGAAGTATATTATTGAGTGTATTTAAGAGTAATTAATTATAATTTCCAAATGGGTATATTTCTTTACATAAGATATTAATCATCGTTAAACATACACACACAAACACAGACACAAGATGGTACGAAGTAGAGTGTATGCAGGTTACAAAACGAATGGAGTTCTCATGATAATATTGAAGAAGAAAAAAAAATGATCGAAATATGAAGGTATTTGTACAAAGTAAAGTACTTTATACAATAATTATATTTAAAATATACTTTGCTTCACGGCACCTAGGATGAAAGCATAATCGAGTACCAAAAAGGATAAAATTAATAAAGGCTTTGAAAATGAGGCTACAATTATACGCGGAAAGAGGATTGATTATAGAAAGACTGTATTTTTTGTCTTAATATGAAGTTAAAATGTAGAAAGTTGGTGAGCTAGAAAACTAGACAAAATTAATATAGAAAATTCCATGAAAATTAATATAAACATAATAATTAATATAATAACTATGAGTAACTCGAGTCAAATTTCAACTTCTTTCTTCGCAGTTATTGTTTTATAAACGTATGTGATACGATATACAGTTCAACTACTTATTTTAATCAACATATAATACCATTATTTTTGATCTTTGATATCTCAAAAATATCAAAACGGATTCAAAGATTCTGAGATATCTTCAAATATTATAATTTAAGAGTAATAATCAAATTTCTATTCAATATAGGAGACTTACCACGTGTACTTACAATATTATAGTGAAATAAAACGTACTTCCAATTTTTTTTTTATTTTGCTTTTTTAAATACTTAATGCAAAAATGTAATTTTGTAGCCATCAAACCATTAAAAA
The DNA here is from genome assembly GCA_039881145.1 of Druceiella hillmani. Classification (NCBI taxonomy): domain Eukaryota; kingdom Metazoa; phylum Arthropoda; class Insecta; order Lepidoptera; family Hepialidae; genus Druceiella; species Druceiella hillmani. The sequence goes on from JAYKKI010000132.1 coordinate 146,810, forward strand.
GTATCTGAAGGAAATAAAACATTTTAAATATGGAATGATTACGAAAATATGAAGTATCAGTAAGCACTTTAAAAATTGAATCGACTAATTCTGAAATTGATATGTAACATGATGATATCCTCATTTACATAAGCTTCGACGATGAATACCGCCAGCTTCGGAAATAAGAACGAAAGTGACAAGTAAGTCCAAATTTCATTATAAACGTATTTTTTATGGCGCACAATACAACTGATCCAGCACATTATGAATGTATTTGTAGGAAGACTTTTAGGCAATTTCTTTTAAGAAAGCGTTTTACATCAAGGAGTTGTAGTCGTTTTTATTCCAAAGTTATGGCTCTGTTAACAGAGTTGCTGTTTTGCTCTTTGTTGCACAAGCTCTGTGTACTTAAATAACATTAAACTAATAGAAATTAATCTAAGGATATTCTAGAAAAATTTAACTAATTAATAACTTTTTTTCTTTTCTTCGCCAGCTATATAGTTCTAATTCATTCTAATAATATGGTGTAGGTTATGAAAAATTATTATTAAAGAATATTTATTTATGTAAAAATTGTTTATCTATGCAACAAAAAATTTATTTACTGTACTAGTAATCTAAACGTATTAGCGTTTGTATTACTAATATAGTGAATACAATTTTTATTACATAGATCATTTTTAGTCGCAATAAAAAAAAAATGCATAACTTGTATTGATAAGCTACATTATAATAACTGTGAAAAAAAAAACATTACAATCTGAGAGCTATTTTGTATTTTTAAAGTTTTTGAAAACCAAATATGTTGTTTTATCTGAATTACGTTAAAATATAGTTACTATAATGCCAATACTTAAGTACAGTGAGAAAAAGTTTAAATATTTATTCAGTCATTGAACGTAATTTATCCTAATTCAATACCGTAATGAACTTAGTAAATCAAGCTGATAATTCTAATTGTATTGGAACGATATCGAAGCTTAAAGCTCTGTACTCAGCACTACCTCGTGAAAGCGAAAATATTATTATATTTTATTATGTCATCATTAAGATCGGTAAGATTGTTTAAAAAAAATGGTGAAAGATGTGTGAAAAATTTTCTGAAATTCATTAATTGTTTTATAAAATTAAATCTTACTTTATTATTTGTGTTTATTTCCTCTTTCGCTGTACAAATTTAAGACATTAGCTTCTCAGGTATTTACTGAAAAATACCAGACCTATTCACGACAAATTTATGAAACATTTGTTTACTTCCATAACACCTATAAACAACCTATTTTTTCCTTCCTTTTCTTGCCACAGGAATAAGAATAAAAGAATGGTCTTGACATTCAAAATTTAATACATTTCACAATTTGAATTTATTAAAACTGAATATATTTGGCGTTAATTTTGTAAAAATTCATTATCTACATTTCAATGACACTACATGACGTAGTGTTATTTCTACTTTTTTCAAGTTCTTTTCCACGACCTAAGTTTCGTTGTATTACAATATCAATGAAACAAACATTCAGGTGGGCTGTTAGCAAAAAATTTGCTAACAGCCCACCTGAAGATGTTGTAATTAAACGAAACCTAGGTCGTGGTAAAGAACTTAAAGAAAGAAAAATAATACTACATCAAGTTGTTTCATTTAATTGTGTTTAATAAAACTATTTAAAAAATTAAGGGAATATTACTGCTCCCCACATGGGAATATCGTGCTTTATTATCCGTTTCTATATCTCTAAACTTTCTTCCCTACGTGCACCCAGGATACTAAAACTAGAGAGTTTGATAGAAAGTACACTGTATGATTTTATATTTTAAGTAAATGTTTTGCGAAAAAAATTTTCGTTAAAATAAAGCTCACAAATGCCTACTAATCCAAAAAAAGCAAAACGATTCATATATTTCTTCGTTTGTGTTTTTTTCTAACGCATATGGCCCAAAAAATTTCAATAAAACTTTGTGTATTGGTGATAATCTGTTGGATATATTTAGTATAATAATTATATGTGCATACATATAATGTACATGTGTGTGTGTATATATATATATATATATATATGCTGTCGTCATTAGCATTTTAATTAAAGATGAACGTAGTATTGCTGAGCATCATATTCATGGCTAAAAACGTGTAAATAAAATTCATTGCTTTAAAATAAACATATTTAGTCGAAGAAGTCCTTTCACATTACATACTTGATAGTTATAAAGGGTATCATTTATCATTTTTTATATTTATGTTGTATTCATATATTTCAGCCTTACGGGGAAATCTGCGCATGTGCAATAGGTGTAGAGTATAATATCTTAATACTCCCGAAACCACGGACAAAAGTTTGTTGGAAATATAAATGTGGTATTAATTTTATACTAATTATTACAAGGAAAATAAATAACGCCATCTAGTGGAAAATTGTAAAATTCTATATTTAGTATGATTGCTTATAAAAAACCGATATTGCTGTCGATTGACTAATTAGTCATATATTAAATAACAAAGGAGTAGTAGAGTTGAATAAAGATGTTGATAATTTCTCTAACCATGTTTCTCAAGTATAAAATTGTAAAATTTTGTTAAATCCATATTGTGATTTGCGTTAGGTACGTACGGTAAAAGTTTCGTTATTTTCTTATTATACGTATAGATAAATCATATTAAATTATATAGTATAGAATGACTTTAATTGTTGTCTTTAACAGAAATACTCCAAAAGTTTGACGGTGTAAAAATTAGTCAATATGTATGGTAGAGAAAATAAATCTTTACGCGCTGTACCTTAGCGAGTGTACGCCCTAAATGAAGGCGGAAGTCAATTACTTAAATTCGTTATTCAAAGTTAAAATGTTGTTGTATGAAATATAAATAAGTCGGAACTTCCGGTATTTGTAAAAGGTTTTCTATTATCTTTCTCTCTGTTTATCTATATCTGCAGCATCGCATTTAAACAGCGATAATAAAGGACTACACATCTTTTTTCTTATGACATTTCTATTGTTATAGCTATTTATAATAATCCATACTTTATAATTTCAGAATATAATTAGCCCATTTTATAGTGTGATTCAATCATCTGTGTTGTTCAATATTTTCTTCTTCAACCATATACATCCCTATATTCCTGACAATAATCATAATATCTAAAATTATATCACTAAGCTTATTATTAATTAATGAGCCGAAACTAAATATTTATACTGATTTATAAGTTGTGATGATCCTTGTATAATTTCAGAAAAAAACCCATTCATAATTAGATTAAAAAATAAATGAAGCTAAATTCTACAAATCTAATTCTACAGTTGATGTGCAAATGCAAGAGTTATCTATGGGCGTAATGGATGACTCCTAGCCCATCTATACTCGCTCCGAAAAGCCTTGATTTAAGTATCTATGTATGTACCACATTATTATACTTGTAGCTTACTTTGCTGTCGGATACAAGAGGTGATTCACTAAGTACTAAGGTGTGTTTTGTTATGCGTGTAATGCAAACTTGAAAGAGAACTTATGAACTAAGATATGTTATGTGTGTTATGCAAACCTGAAAAGGAGCTTAATGGCTAAGGCGTGTTATGTGTGTAATAGAGTCCTGTAGAAAGATTATTAACTAAGGTATGTTATTTGTGTAATTCCATCCTGAAATAAAGAGTTTCATAACTAATAACTTTTATTTGTAAAACAAAGCTGAAAAGCGGTTAATTTAAAGCAGTTATCACTTATTAACGAGTTATATTGTGTAATAATGTTACATAAAGTCTTATCCAACTTAATAGATATACAAGCTGACACCTCTGCAAATATTCCACTGCAAAATTAAATTTAAAATGATATTCTAGGGGATTATAATAAAAACTTTAACTATTTTATGCGTTATAATGTTTAACCATGTTTGATAATATATAATTACTTTAACAGGTAAGTGGGTTGAACAAAATATAGAAGCAGTATGAGCTGGTTTTGCAAATATTCAATAACAGGGTGAAATTCAAGATGTTTTCATTTATAGGTATCAATTATAATAATATAGGAGAACAACGGAAAAAAGAAAAGTCGTTTTGCGACTTGGAAGAAAAGTGAGAAGAAACGTTTGAAAAATTTAAGATAACTTTATTTTATTATTTAGATATTTTTTTAACTAACAAGAGAAAATCATAATTTAAAATCTGCTTGCCGAGAAAAATATCGACTTAAATGTTCATACGAATTTAATAATCAACGAAGACTGAATCATTTTTTGGGAACTAGGTGAATTTTCTGGGTAGTGTGATATTGTTTACAAACCTATGAAAGAAATGAAGTCGAAGTTCACATTGCGCTATGAGAACAATAAACGAACTGTTAACTTGGCTTACCATTTTGTATAGACCTCTGAAACAATCAGAGTATACGAAAATGTTTTTTACGACTTTTTGGATATTGGTCATTCGTTTTTGTCAACGGTAGGAAATAAAACTAGCTCAACTGATAAAATCTTAAATCATTTAAGAGGAACGTATAAAAGTAAATATACATAGTGAAGGACGGAATATGTGAATATATTAATTTATATCCCATGACAGGGTCATTGGACAAGCATAAACAAACAAAAGCCAGACTATGATCAAAATATAAGAACGCTGTATCGATAGTACGAACACAAGGACTGTTGTGCTCTCCATTAAAATCTTTTAGAAAGTTTTACATGCCCAAAAAAATCAGTACTTATTGTATTGCTCATATAATAATGCGACAACTGAAGTAAAATTAGAACTATAGGCTAACGTTTAGAGTCATCATTAAGAAAAATACCTATACAGAGATGGAAGAAAATGGACATAGAATCATGCGGACAAGATAAATATAAAATAATTTAATTGCTTCGACATGCAAGTTATCTTGCAAATCCCAGCGGGTAATGATTCTCTTTTTTATAAACGACGACTTAAAGTTCATAACTGTACTGTATAAGACGTCAAAAATAAAAAAAGACACTGGTACTTATGAAATGAATCTCTGGGAGGAAAAGGTTGCAACGAAGTGGGAAGTCGTTAAATTACACAGATAATAGTTCTGCATAGAAACAAAATAAACAGTTACTAGCCCTGTACTATTACGCGATGGAGTGTTATTACTAGTGTGTTATTACGCGTCTTTTTGGAGTTGTCTCTGTGTTATTACGCGTGTTTTTTGAGTTAAGTTTATCACCCACATATATTATATTATGGGTCGCACACAGAATGAGGAAGATAGTATTCACTCTAAAATAAAACAAGAAAATCACGAATTTTAAAAAGGTATCAGTTTTCGTGAGACCAATAACAGAATGCACCAAAAAAAGAAATTTTTTACTAGGACCACGATACAGACTATACTAATAAACTGGATTTAAAGAAATTAGTAATTATTTTGCAAAAATTTTAGGATAAACACGACAGGTGGGCGAGTTATGTAGAATGACATAAAAAAATCTTAATGCCCGTTAGAAATTCACTCTTAATATTTTATGTGGTTGTCTGTCTTCTGGATTGTATTACGATATACTTTGACGTATGTCAGTTTATGAATTTACTTTGAATAATACAGTTCATTCGTCTAAAATACATTAGCTTTAAAAAATGGTACCTGATTATTGTGTGTTATTTAAAAGTTATTCCAAGAGTATATTGGGGTTACCATGAGAGTTCACCTGCTACTTCTTCAAGCGATAGCAATGTCAGTGAGTGAAATATAGGACTGAAAAAAAGCCGAGACCAAGTTTAGTTTTAATTTTGAATTTTTTTGTAGTAGAATATTGGCAGAGGTACCGGCTTGTACCGCTTTCACATTTTGTTCAAGTCTATTACCTTTCAAGGGACATAGTATTAACTTAAAAATCGGCTAAAAGTCAGTGATAATTATAGCATAAAATATTTCGTTAAGGGCTTTTTTAGGTTTATATTACACATAATATATTTTAGTCATGAAACTGTTGTTTTTTATGATTGCATTATTCACGTAAAATATTTCAGTTTATAAGCTTTTTTACAGGATTGCATTACACGCATAATGCAGCTTAGTAATTAAACTTCTTTTCAGAATTACACTACTCACATAACACACTTACATTAACTTGATTTTTTTCTGAAGGAATGAATTCTTACAAATTATAAAACTGCAAAGAAAATCAGTATTGATTCATAAATGAATAATTGGTTTTAATGATAAATGAGTGTTGTGATAAATATAACAAATTATGTAAATCTTATTTGTGAATACCTACAATCGGACAAACAAAACGTTCCTTCCTATTGCATAAGAGAGACAACAGTTTCATCACTTTCTCTCAAACTACCATATCATTCTATGTAATCCCGGGATAAGAAACTTTAAAGATCTATAGTTAAACACGAGTTTCCCATGTGAGGAGCTAGGAAGGAGGAGATAATTATTTCACTTGGGGGTTTTTACTAGTTGTATTAAATTCTAAGTGTTCAAAGTATTAGGTTTTAAGTGTCAAGGTCATCGTATACCTTTGTAATTTCAATTTTATTCCTATTTCAAACAGTGATAAAAGAAAGTAAAAAATAAGTGAGTTTCAAAGAGAAAAAATATTCTCTAATTGTTTAGTGAAAAGTTCAAATATTATTCAATTAACTGATGGTCTAAAATCATATTTTTGATCGCAAAGAGAACATTTGATAATTAAATTACTTTAAGATTTAATCTTGTATAACAACTAGCTGGAGTGCACGGTTTCGCTCAGGGAGTTGATATGAGATTGTGTGATAGTTGGAATAAAAGGATATACTTTAAAATGCAAGAGGTAAAATTTTTTTATTGATTACATGTTCTAACTATTTACAATACTTGTTCATAAACAACATTTTTCATTTTGTTATCCGGGGTACATATGTTACAATTTTTGACTTTCTTACTCAAGAGCAAGCTGCGTATAGTTGACCGTGAGAAAAGGAGGATTCTTTTAGGTTGCGCAATGGTTTCTAGTTTGTCCTTGCTATTTGTACATTGTAAAACTAAAGGCTAATTTGATTGAAAATTGCAGTATTTCAAATTGGAATGGCAGTTCCCTAGAGATCAGTGGTATTCTGGCAATAAATACTCTGTGTCCTTTGTCCTTCCCAATCATAAGTTCGGTTTCGATGCTATTATTCGGTAGCTGTTTGACGATCATCCTTGTTCTATTACATAGTTTTGGTGAGTTGAGATTTCTGAGTAGTAATATCGGAGTTCCAATTTTGTGTCAAAGGCAGTGCAATGGCATTGTAATTGTAATTGCAAAGAGTTTAAAAATTCTGTAGGGAAGTTGACACTTTCTTTCACATTTGCAATCGTGTCGATCGATTTATATATTCTCCCTTCTCCTTTTTCTTTTTAATATTAAAGTTGATATTGTCGACAATATTATTTTTAGTTGCCAAAATTGTCCTCTGAAATAGCCACTCTAAATTGGTAGAGTTGTGAATAATGTTCGGATAAATTTGTTCGACGAGTTCGTCCTAAGTAGTGGCTATGTTGCAGAAATCACAGCTGAGTTCAATGAGGCCGATCGCCTGTTCAGTAAGATATGTGTCTTTGCCTGTTTGTATAAGTTTTTGAGCAAAATATGCTTTAGTTGTTTCTTGCGATAGTTCAGCTCTCATATTTTTTGTTAGTCGCAGTATTTGTACACGTGGCGAGAGATATGATTTTTTAAGCATGTATTGATATCGTCTACTGGTGCTGACTTGGTGACAACTGGAATATTACTAGAGCTCCCTCCATCACTTCAGAGTTTTCTCGCAAGTCTTGTAATGTTCTGTCCATGGCTTCGAATGATTTTTATGTGCCATTATGTATTCGTTCCAGAAGATAATTTTAGTTTGTTTAAGAAGTTCACGAAGTCCCTCCAGATGCTGTTGAGATTTTACATACTGGGAATTGTTCTTCGGCTATATTCAACGGTAGTTTTAGAACGGAATGAGTAGTAAGTCCTCCTTCCATAAATGTGGCGGCAATACTGGATGATGCCAGTGCAAGTGAGATGTGTTGTTTAGCACGTATTCCTGCCAGCAATAATTTTATTAAAAATGTTTTCTCGGTGCCGCCTGGTGCGTTCAGTTAAATAATTTCGCCAGTGTTGTTGATTTAGTCCATGATAACATTGCAATTTTTTTTCTATTGTCATTGAGGAGTACTTTGTTGTGAGCAATGTATTGAAGTGGTTCATTGATATTGTACCTTCTTTCCTTGTAATTTAGAAATTTAGCACACTGAAAGTATTTTGTCGAGGTGCTGGCATCCCAAGTTGCATTAACGTCTGATTTTTTATTGCTAAACATTTATTTTCTAGGCAAATGAGTGTTTCATTGAAGATGATGTTGTTGAATTCGACGGGCTGTTATGGATGAGCTTCTCGGATTTATTACAGTGTACCATCACTCATGTTCTCTTTGAAGGAGTCACATAGCTGTTTTGAATTCGATGGGTTACAGGCTGTTAGTATTATGGCGAATAAGTCTCAGAATTGTTCAGCGGAGGCTGTAATTGAGGCCTGTAGTGTTAATTGCCAGTGGTTGTCATTTTCCAGTAGCCCTAAGCGTTGGCAGACTTCTCTATACGACTGGCATAGGTAACCATCAACAGTCTTGAGATCAGTGAAGCTTGTTTGTACCCGTATTTCGTATAGGGATGTTGCTATACGAAACAGAAAAACGAGAGACAGAAACATTCAACGTTGTTCTGATGTACGGTGTATACTGGGTCTAGTGCCTTAGTTTTCACGATTCCCGGATGATCATCTACTGGAATTTTTGTTTTATGTTAAGATTTTTATTTTTCTGTTCCACGTGTAATAAGTAGGAACGTCTACAAATAGTAATGTTTTCCCAAACGGTTCCGTTTGGCATCGTTGCAAAAAGCTGTTAATGTTGTATTCTTAGGTGGCTCGCCTGCAATTTTTCTGACAGTGTCTTGTGAAGTAAACTTTTTGTTCATTCCCCAAATTTACTGGTAGATGTTGCAAAATTAGTTCGTGTCCGTGAATGGGAAATCCAAAATCCGCCACGCAAAATGAAGCAGTCATTACTGTTGATGTATTTTCCCATTTGGTATACGAGGGTCTCGTTATTTCCGTTTTGTTCGGCTATTAACAATTTTTTCACACACTTACAGACATATTTATTGGATTTCACTAAATTGCAGTGTTCTACGTATATGTGTGTTTGAAATGTATTGGGTTATATGATACTACCCACTGATTATCTATTTCCAGTTCATCTCTGTCTCATATTCGTGTTTTCGCTGTGAAGCCACTTTTTTGTGTGATCATCTTCTGTATGTGGGATGGCCATTATCTCCGGTTTTTGTGTCATCCAAGTATGGTTTTGGGTATTTTTTCGTACATTTTCCATCACTTATACATAGCGAATTGGTGTTTAATGGCCCGTATCGTTAATTAATCGCATTTTCCCAAGAATATCGTACAGCTGCGAATCTTCTTTTGGATTGGGAAATTTAGCTTGTTTTTTTTTCTATATCCGTGCGTTGAACTCTGTCGTGTAACCGTATGAGATTGTTTGAAGGAAGCAGTTCTTCTTTGTGCCATTCGATGGTGTACATCCAGCATCTAACGGTTCCAAAGAAAAACTAAGATATGGTATTTTGTGATGACTTCAATAAATCTCATTTCTTCTTGTCGAAAAACTCGGACAATTATGGCTTGTCCATATCTTAGTTTTTCTTTGATTTATGGCGACGATGAGTTGCATGTGAATGCTATAAAGAGGTCAGGTCTTTCGTATTTTCGTACGTAGGTCATGGCATCTTGAGTGTATTCGTGCATGTGTCTTGGACTTCCTACGTAGACAAGATGGTTTCATCATTTATGACGGCGCCTCGAAGATGAATGAATTCTGCCGTGGATAGTTTCTTCTGATTCAGAGTTATGTAAAATATCCGTTTCGCATCTGTTTTTGCGTACGTGTATAAAAACATTTTAGACAAACAGCAAGTGTTGAGAATATGACTATATATTTCTTTGTCTCTGATCATTAAGTGGTAATCACAGTACTCTTTGGGAGTGACATTTTTGTTTGTTTCTACGCCTGTTTCTGGTTGGATTTGTTTCACTTAAAAACGTCATCCATTGTCCGCTCGAATCATAACTGTATAGTTATCAGAAATCATTCGATCTAGTGCTGTTTTGGATATGTGAATAAGTTGATTTTATTTGTATAAGATCCTTTGAACATTTCGGATTATTTATCTTTTTCGTCCACTGATGTTTGTGCATCGTTGATCAATCTTCTTCTTTTTCTTCATTTTCGATGAAATATATTTGCAGAAATGTCAGTCTTCGTTGGGTAGTGGTAGTAATGATCCCACTTTGTGATAAATTTGTCCTTGGATGGAGAAAAACGTAATCAATTTCATCTCTGTTAGTGTTGATTAAAGTGACACTGAAGGAAGTAATTTGGAAGAAAGCGTTGTATGCTATTATATTTTGAAGAAAGTGTTCTGATTCTGGAATAATTGTAGAAATTCCTGCAGAGGTGCTTCCAGTGGTGGTAATCAAATATTTTCATTCATGCAACAGTTTCTTGGTGTTTCTCTACTGAATTTTTTGATTATATATATATATATATATATATATATATATATATATATATATATATATATATGTATATAGATGCTTGCACTACTGGAAAAGCGCAACACGTCGTATTCACAGATATACTGTTAACATTAGCAAGTTGGTGACGCAAACCCATAATATTTTCCCTTATCAAAAATCGCTCAAAAAACCTAAAGAAATTTTCACTTCAAAAATATAGTTAAATTTTTACTCGAATTTCGCCTGATTAATTTCCACTAGGTTATTTCTTACACTAGTATGAATAGCATGAGCAAAAAGAGCATAGTGCCGCAATTCTGTTAACAGAGCCGTGACAACATTGAAATAAAAGTGATTACAAGACTTTGATGTAAACCACCTTCTAAAAAAACCGGCCCAATACCTCTCTTCAACTATTTAATACAATGCGATAGGTCAGTTGAATTGCACACCATGCTATAAATGCCGTAAACATAATTTAGACTTACTAATAATTTTCACTTACTAATAGTTGTCACGATTGTTCGTCGAACAGGATACGTCAAGGAGGACATCAAGATATTGTGTAAAAAAAATAGTCGATTCGGTATTTATTATACTTTCTGACATATTTTCATTAACATTCCACATTTAAGTTTTATTTGTCTTCTTTAGATAACTTTTTCATGCATTTACTCCAACATATTTACATTTTTTGCATTAGGTCAGATATTTTAAAAGCAAAATTTTAATGAAAATAAATTCTATTTCATTATTATATTGTAAGGATACACGGTAAGTTTCCATATTGCAAACAAATTTGAGAGTTACTCATAAATCATAATTGTTAAAGACATCTTTGGATCTTTAAATCTGTTTGGCATTTTTGAGATATTAAATATCTATAATAAATTTTATTAAAAGTTAATAGTAAAGATCTATGACAATATTATCCCATGCCTAGAGTCCCATGATTAGAATAAGAAATTAAACTATTTATTGCATTGTTTACATTTATAAAACAATAACTATGAAGAACTCTGTTCAAATTTTTCAGCGTGAAATATTATGCAAACAATATTTTTTTTATTTGTTCTCTAATAATTAATATATGTAAATAAACTTTTGATGCATTTTTTTATATTATTCTGTATCTAGTTTCTTAGTAAAACAATTGTCAATTTCCTGCCAATATTTTATAAATAGCTCACCAACTTTGTATATTTTAACTTCATATAAACATGAAAAAGAGTAACTTCCTATTTTCCATCTTCTTTCTGCATATAATTGTAACTTCATTTTCATTGCCTTCATTAATTTTCTATTAATTTTCTCGTAATCCATTTTACTTTCATCCTACCTAATATGATGAAACTACTTTTCTTGTGTACAAATACCTTCACATTTCGAACATTTTCAATTTATCATAATAACTTATTTCGTTTTGGAAGCTACATACAGTCTATTTTGCATTTAACGATACTTAATGAATTACATAAAAGCATTCACCGAAATTATAATTAATTACGCTTAAATATACTGATTATTACCATCGTAATTTTATTAACCTCTGTTAATTTAACACTTTATAAATTTTCTTAAAATTTATAACCATTGTGGATGGATCCACACTGCGTTCCTTCTCAATGTTTTGTAATATCACTCACACATTTTTAATATCACTGTCTTTTGAGTTATGTTTAATACTAAATACATACATATACATAGATATATATATATACACGCATATGTTATATTTATAAAAACATTAAATTAATCGCATTCTACAAACGCCCTATTGCTTAAATATATCTTGTTGACACAACACTTAGTAGCTTACAATTAAGTGCAAAGACCAAACTAAACCCAGGATTAAATTTAAATACTTAAGTTTTGAAATAAAATGTGTATACCTTTCATAGCTTCATTCAAATAAATTACAAAGTGGTTAAATTTGGTCTTGCGAGAAATATGTTGAACATTTCATAGTTCAGAGAAATTGCGCCGAAATATTTGAAAGAACTTAGAGTATTTAACTATAAGTTCTTTCAAATATAGTTTTATCAGGTCGTTAAAACTTATTCTTGCCTTTGTTATTAAAGCTATCGTTAGGGAACTTACGATAGCTTTAATGACAAAATTAAAAGTTAAATAATGGATTGTGAAAACCTTTATTCGATATTAAAGTTGTGCACTAAATTTTATCTGAATAATTAATGCCAAGCTTTCCAAATAAAATACTTTACAACTTAAATGAAGAAATATAAACTTATATTCTTCATTTAAGTTGTAAAGTATTTTAGAATGTTTCACAATGAACATCGCGTTAAAAATTTGAACTTCAAGTTACATAATTGTCAGTCTGTCCGTTTAATCCCTTTTTAGGCGACTGTGCAAAAAGACGTGTTAGGTTTGCAAGATTCATTTACCAAGCTTCGTAGCGGCAAAATGGTTCAACCGATTTTATTAAAATGAGGCATAGTAAAATTTGTAAAGAAATTATAGGAATTTTTACCGTAAATACTAAGCATTCACCTCTAAATATATATAGCTTAGTCTGCCTTATGTTGGACTTAAATCAATAACTTTTTTTACTGCGCTCACGACTGTTAATAAAGTTATTGATTTAATGAGAATTTAATTACGAAAAAACATTATGTATGATATGCTATACTTGAGAATTTGGAACAGTTTGTTATCATGCAGGCCTCCCAATTTAAAGTAAATTTCAAAGAACATATTTCCCTATCATTAATACGATATATCTTGGTGGAAGTTAAAGGTGGTGTATTATTATGATAATTAATCCCACAGTCTCGTTTTTATAATATTATATATTAACATTCTTTGAATCAAAATTCGGGTTGGAATTTTTTTTCTTTCGGTATATGAACTTATTTAGTTACTAATTCCTTTGTGAATTTAAAATGTAGTCAAATTTTAAACAACGTCATATAAACGTGAATTATAGCTACGGAATAAAATATACAACAGACAAAATAAATTCAGAAAATGTTTATAGAAATTGTGAATTTTATATATATATATATATATATAAATATATATATATATATATATATATACATACATATATATATATATACATACGTATATATATATACACGCGCTATAAAAGAAGTATATCTGTAGCTAAAAGGGTGACGTATATGAACTCATAAATAAAATAGGCAGTTTGACATCAAATTCTCTAACAATTTCATGTCAAATGACTTGTTGACTAATTTCATAATTCTTCCACATAAATATTAATTGTAGAGTAACAGCGTTACTTTTCTTTCATCATATTCAGAATACAAAATTTTGGCAATGTTTCATCTGGTTAGGACAATGGTAAAACCGATTGCTTGTGACATAATATGACTAAGTAATTGAAAGCCAAAATGTTAAAAGAAAGGCATTTAAAAAAATATTTAATTTATTCTGTCTTTATAATAAGTATATCGAGAGTGAGAATAAAATCAGCAACGAAAGGTTCTGTAAAATATTTTCGTCTGAATTGTTTAAACATTCGAAAAATTACCTTAACAGCCGCGTATGTGAAACCAATCGAATTAATTTTTAAAATAAAACCAAGCTTTTCTTTCTCGTTTTCTTTTCACCACAGAACATATTGTATATTATTACAAGTTCTTTATACCCATATGGAGAAAATTTCATTACCAAAATTCATCAACAAATACTTATACATGCGATATGCTACTTATACTGTGATGTTGAATAAAATAGATAAAGCAATTAATGACAATTGCTTGTTGTAAAAAAATGAAAAAGAAAACTAACATCTACTCTTAATATCTATGTGACCCATATTAATCAATTATTTGGTTGCTAAACAACGCTTATTCATATATACACAAACTTTTTCCCAAAACATTTTTCTTTTAACAATAGTAAAAATACGTAGAGATGTATAAAATAATATTCTTAGAAAGAAGTGTTTACGCAATAGTATAAAATCTAAGCAAATATGTTATTTTCCCTTGAATAACCAATATTAACTGCAAACTATTGAACAATTCCGGAGAGGTAATTGGTTTAAAGCATAAGATCTCGTGAAATCTCTTTACCTTATTTCTAAGCAATAATCATAAGTGCAAAAAAACTTCTTCCGACGTAGTCTTGGTTGTCTTAACATGAACTTAATCAATAGTAGAACCCTCAACCCTAAATTGTCAATATTCGCATACTAGTTATTAGAGTTTCGAGTAAAATTGTGCGTCATGTTCCTTTCAACTCTATATGAGATTTTTTTTATCACTTCTGACTTTGATACTACCAAATATATAGGTCATGTACAGTGGTTAGATCATTTTGAAGCCAGATATTATTATATACTTATACAGGTATTAACTCTGCTGGTATTTCCTTTTTTTAAGACTTCGTAACCAAACTCGGAAACCTTTTGGTTTCTCCATGTCCATCTGTTTATGCCTCTTTATGCCACAATCGTTTTACAAGCAAGCTATTAATGCTATAAAGCTGAAATTAGACGATTATAAATAGTACAACTATTTGTAATGCCTACAAATTTATAAAATTAAGTCGTTTAAAGATATTTTAAATATATTTCTTCTCTAGAAGGCCTGTGAGGGCGATTTCTTTCATTCGCATGTCCCATCTTATGGAGTATCACTGAATAGGTATTTGTTGGCATTTCTTTAACATTTTTTTGGTAGAGAAATACGTTTACAAATTTTATGCTTTAAAATGGTAATTTGTGTTTAAGTGTATTTGAAGTCCTCGCCCTTGAAATCAAACTATTTTTGAAAACCTAAAAGTATTCACAAGAGTATTAAGAATAGAAATAAAACAAATTAAAGGAAAAATTATCACAGGTAAGTAGGCTCTTTCTATTTTACGATTAATAGTCACCCAAATTATGGGATGTGTTCGAGTCTGTAAAAAGATCGCAGAAACTCAAGACAAATAACTTAAATCAACAGGAAACATAACTTTGTGTTATGAAATATATGTTTATCATGTCGGTAAAAGATTCACTGGACTAGACTGTTTATATACTTACATGCTGAGAAATAATAGGTTTAGTAGAAATACTATGGACATTTAAAAGTTTTTAAGCACCTAAATACCACATTTTAGTGTGAGTTATACTCGTGCTTAAGAAGTTTTTGCTCACTTACATGCTTGGATATATATATATATATATATATATATATATATATATATATATATATATGCTATACATGGTAACAAATAATTAGCTTTAATTTATTACTTACTTTGTACGGTTAGTTTTAAGACACATAATATTATTTCAAAAAATGTTTTTTTTATTCTTTTATAGACACTTTTTACAAAGCGTTCTAAGCGAGTACTCACCGGAAAAATGAGTACATATTTTAACAGATGATACTATTTTATGAATATGTATTTGGGTAAGGAATGTTTGAAACTAGAAACAAAACCCAATATTTTCATTGAAAATGATGTTTTTTAAAAAGTTGATGGAAACAAATCAGTTCAATTTGAAAATGTTTTTACCGAAAATGTTAAACTTATTATTTTAAAAAATGTGTTTACATTTCAAACTTTTACTTCAACTATGTAAGTACTTTGGTTGCATTTATCATTAGTTTTTTTTTACAAATTAGCGACAATTTGAATATTGTCTGTACAAACTTACGTTTTGGTTATGACGATGTGGTATATTTTATATAAGAAAGTTAATCTCAATGATAATAGCAGGTAACTCAATGTAATGTGGAAATTACTAAAAACTCTGTTTAAAATTATTTCGTAGTGACACCTATTAAATAGTAACGTTACTACGACAGTCAGTCTGCAACTTTTTAAACATGTCGAAAGAGGCTAATGAAACATGTGAACGTGGGCTCGGGTTTTAAAAAATATACGGTCATACGATAATTTAAACATTTATTGGTTTTCTCAGTAGATTTCCTATTTTTCCAAAAGATATTTGATTTTGTTTATGTAATATTTAACTAAAATCTTTATGTTACATACGATGTAACATAAAGATTACTAGAACGTTAATTATAAAGTTCTAGTTTACATCTTATGTAACCTTACGTTATATTTACGAAACGTTAATATTTTAATAACGTAAATTTTTTAATACAAAAGATCTGCACATCGACAGAAATGTAGGTGTAAAAAAAATAAGTTTTAGTAAATCAAAATATTCCAATCTTTTATAAATTATTTATCCTTTCAAATTTTAAATAACGCTCTTCATATGAATATTTTTTGTTTTACGGCTTTAGCACATATTAAAACAAACTTTTAGTTGCTCCATTGAAGTAGTCGTTCGTCTGGTCAGTTTGGAAGAAATACAAATAAGAGCCATGCCTCTTTTTTGACACAAAGTGAGTACATGACATTAACTACGACAAAGTGAGTATATATCTGATAATTACTACGACAAAGTGAGTATATACCTGATATTAACTACGACTAAGTGAGTATGTATCTGATATTAACAATGACTAAGTGCGTACATATCCGATATTAACTACCGACCAACCGAGTATATATCTGATATTAACTACGACAAAGTGAGTGTATATCTGATATTAACAACAACTAAGTGAGTACATATCCGATATTAATTACAACAAAGTGAGTATATATCTGATATTAACTACGACAAAGTGAATATATATCTGATGTTAACTACGACAAAGTGAATACATATCTGATATTAACTACAACAAAGTGAGTATATATCTGATATTAATTACGACAAAGTGAGTATATATCTGACATTAATTACGACTTTGGTAGTGTCAAAGTCAGAAGTAGTCAAAATACGAAAACTGCCTGTAGTTGATCGATCTTTATTTACAATTTAATAATCAAAGGAAATTTAGTTTACAATTTAATAATCACATATAAGAAAACTTTTGGTAAAATACAATTCTCCATACTGTATTTTTAATTTTGATTCTAATCTTGTTTCTCCGCCTGATTGCAATAATGGAAATAAAATAATATTTATCACATATTTCAATAAATGTGGATAATATTAAGAATCTACCCGAAAATATTTATTTACCATCATAATTTCTAGAAAATAAAATTTATTTACCATTATAATTTCTAGAAATATACTATGTAATTGCTGGAAAATTGTTTATGCAAAAAAAAATCACAATAAAGGAAACTTGTTAAAAGAAAACAGCCATAATTGTTTCCTGTATTTCAGTGTTGATCTAATTCGCCATTGCATTTTGAAATTAACATTGTCCATTTTCATAAAGTCGAATGAAACCATTTGATTGCATTTAGATCTCGATCTGTCAGATTCCAAAGTATTCAGTTTGTTAACAATATGAACCATGCCTATTTACGTGAATTAATACAAAATTAATATATAATTTACAAGAGAAATATTATCAAAATATACAAATGAATTTCCAAGTTTATATGTACAACCCTGGCATTAAACTGAAAATTTAATCACTATAAAGTACCTTGACAAATTTTTGTATTTCACTTGCAAGGACACACCACACACACTGGTCCTGAAAAGATCAAGAAATTTTCACTTCATTCGTATATATACCTCAGTCCTTGGTTATTCTAGGTCATCGTCCTCATACCACTAGAGAGCTTGATGCAAACATTCTGTTAATGGGTTGACATATCTTGTTAGTACTATATGATTCGATCAGGGCCTTTGAAAATTACCTGCTTCTCTATGGTTAATAACTTGCTTTGAATTAATCAATATTAGATGCGCTTTAAAAATTCTATTAGTTCGTCATAAATAACTAATAGGAATTAGTAAGACTAACAAATCTTAATTTTTTTATTCCAATTATTAATACTTGCATCTATCACCGATACGTTCAGTGATATTTATTAATTTACATAAGCACTTCTCCGTCGTTTTATAACTTTTAGCACAACTATTTTTAAGTATCCCTTTTTAAAATTAAATATAATTTTAGAATTGTATTTTTGTACTACTACATATGTTGTAACAAATAAAAGTTAGTATCTTTCAAATTTAAGTTAGATATCTTTCGTAGAAAGAGAAAAGTGTCATTCTCATGCTTCGACTTTTTCATGTGTGAAAAACAAAACAGATCATAGCGTGGTCTAATTATTATTAGTTTTCTTAGAAACTTACCTTATCCTAAAAGCTTATTTTGTCATATATATGATCCCACCTCGCTATTGATGCTCAATGTCGATTACAATTTCAGTTTCTATTTTTAGCAGATCAAAATTAAAAGTTTTGAATTGCTGTCCGATTAAATCCCCCAACAGTTTCGATATGCCGTCTCTGTGGTCATTCAAGGATTTAGTAGCTTAATAAAATAGTACATAATGGTAATAATATAAAATAAAATGGAAAACATTTAATTTATAAAACGTTAAGGTATATGTTGAAGTGGTAGACCCTAAAAAGAATTTTTCTTTTAATTACTATTAATCAAAAGTTTGTCTAAATAAGCTTAAAACATCTGTGTACGAAAACTTCTGACAGACCGAGCAACGCAAAAAGCTTTGGCAAATATTGACGAATCGTGGAAAATAATCCGAACTTATTTATTATTCATGAAGGTTTCTCTACATTAATTACTTTTGTATGTATCGTATTTTAAGCACAAAGCTATGAATTAGCCATTTATATTTTGCTACATATACTTTTCTTATTATGATAAGTTGTTTATGTCTCCGTGAACAAATAAAACGTAAATGAAACCTTATTCACGAGTTGTAATAAAACGATTGTTCGACAGTGAAAATATTTTCCTTTGTCAAGACTCGAGGGATTGTTTACCGTAGGATTGCCGTACTTGTGTAAATGAAACCAATAAAGCTACGCAGATTTTCTCACTGATAATGATAATTAGCTGATGATTTCTACATTTGAAATTGTTGTTTAATTTTGTCTCATATAATATTAAAAAAGTAAAGCACGTGAAATTATTCGTAAGAAATGAGTTCACTAACCTTTAATAAAATTAAAACAATATTTCGTTTTAAATTAATAATTTGGACAGGATTTAAACCATGGTTTGGAAGTACCAGAAATATTCATTTATAAATTAGCGCTTAGCAAATTCTTAATGTACACTGAAACGACAAATCGTTTAAAAAATCTAAATGTAAATTTATAAAGTTTTGATTATGTTTTTGTCATAATTTTATTCACGGTTAATAAAAAAAACCTCTTCTAATGGTAATGCCATAAAAATTTCCGGAAAAAATATACTTTTACTATTTCCTTATATGTGACACAAATAATTCTTATATCTGTTTTATTCTTGTTAACGCATTTTCTGAACAGTTTGACGTAATTCATATATTTCTATTACCTAGTTCGTATCCTCTAAAACGTAGGCACAGAGTTTAGTGGATTTATATTAATGTGCAATAATTTCTTATTGTAACATGGAATATGAATTTATTATTTTTTTTACTGTTGCCTATTCGGAAATATTTTCCAACATCCCTATGACGAGCTTATATATAAATATATAGTAAATTAACGAATTCATTTTATTTGTTATATTATAACGTGATTTTTATCATAATTCACATTTTTTTGAGACGCAAGGTGGTAGGGTCCTTCGCGCCTAGCAAATGTGTAATAAATGCAAACGTCCGGCAATTTCTATGGTTCATTTATGTGACTTATTTAGTATGGTTCATTATAAAATCAAATATTTGAAATTTATTTTAAAGGTATACTTACGATTTAAATTGCAAAATCGACTTACATGAAGCTGATTTAGATTCATCACTGAAGAAGGTTTTAGAAAAATGTCAGAAAATAAATTTCTAATATTTTTGCAAATTAACAACAAAATTTTCTTATTTTTTGCAGAACTGGCGATTACCCGAATTTATTGTACATAATTAATGTAAATTCTTGCGCTTGATTTTTATTCAACAGTTTTTATCTAAAATCTTAGGCGACAACAAAGGCAATACAAGTATTAGATTAGTGATAATACTTGACATTAGGAATGCTTACTATTACTTGCTATATTGACTTTGATATTTTATTATAGTTCTCGATTTCAGTTAATATTTCAAAACCATTGGTTTAAATTTTCAAACTTGACCAAATGTTTATCTAAACCGTAAATTCAGGGCGTCCAAAGCCATCTGGTCCGTTCGGCATCTAGGTCAACAAATCCGTGTTCTTCATCTTGTAAGCGCGCCAGTCATTATGACTTTTTCAACGTTGTCGAAAGATTTTTGCCCAATGCTGGGTACAGAAAACTTTGTTTTGATTTCGAGCCATTCCAGAATCAAGACATTTGCATTTTGTGCTGAGTACATAAAATATCGGGTAATTTCCTCTGGCACTACATCAAATTTAAAAAGTTTACCTGTTTAAAACTTAAACCACATTTTTTCATCATATATTTTTAACGTTGGTTACAAAGTTACACTTCATTCTAGGGACAATTTACTTTAAAAAGATTTACAAAATTACAATTGTTTTATGGGCAAAGAATTTTCTATTTTATTAAATTAGGTTTCACTAAATACGGTATGCGGTCAGCACAATGGGTTATCGCTTCTTACGCCAGCGGCAATGAGTAGCTATTTAGGAAAGAAAACACTGTGAGAGCTATCTGCGACGAGTACAAGGGGTATGCAATAAAAGTAGTTTTATAGTTACCACATTCTTTTCAGCAAGCTATTCTTATGTGCAACCGACGACTTTGTGAGGTTTTTATTGATTTTTTTCTATTTTCCTCTGTGATTTTGAAATTGCTTTTGTCATGTTGATAATATGACACTTGTTTGATGATGTTAACCACAACTTCGTATTGCTCGGATTTTCTACTTGGTGAACACACTTTTGGCCATATTATTTCGATATAAATTTGCATTAAAATATGTGTAAATATAAAATTAAGTACCGCGAATGAGAATACCACGCTCATTCAGACGCCCGCTCCAAATAATAGAAATACTAAAACGCAAACGACTAACCAAAATATCGTATTTTAATAAAAGTGACTTGTGCATACTCTTAAGGAAGGAATTCTGGCAAAGGCATACAAGGAAGTGCCAGCAAATGAAATTTTCGTACAGCAATAGTTGATAGAATGATAGTTGATACACTGGTAGTTCATAGAATTTTGAAAATATATCATTTTTCTCCTTAACAATTTTAGCGTCTGCAAGCGTGGAGAGAAAGAAATGATCCGAATTTTTTGAACAAAGTTCTTTGGAATGTCAAATCAAAATTGCAGAGATCCTCAAATAGGTGTAATCTACAGAGATAGAAGCTTTAGAATCCCCACGTGATGACAGAAGATATTTATAATTATTAAATTATGGTAAATTTCTGAAATTGACTACTCGATTTTTTCTTTACCATTCTGCTCCTAAAAGGAAAAATATAAACTTTTGTATTTTATACATTATAAGTAGTAACACTCTCTTTAGTATATTATAAAAAGAAAGATAACATCCTTCGTCTTTAATACTTGCTTCTAAGTTGTAGGCAAACGTTTTATAAGTGTTTCGAAATATTTCTAGAAATTATCAATCAGAAAATATTTTTACAATACATAAAAAATTAAATACTTATCTCATGGCTTGATTTTCTGTAATTTGTAATAGATTATGATGGTCTAACCTATTTATTAGGGAAACAATTCTGTAATATATTTATTAATGGAAATTTGTCATATTATTATCATAAAATATTAATTTGAAATAGTTTGGAAAATAACTAAACAAAAATTATTGAAGAACAAACTAAAGGAAATAATGTTAGTTGTAAAGTCTTTGATATAACACATTTCAAAATATTTTATATTCTATCAACTCGTAGTCAAATGGATGGATTTGTACCACTGTACTCTTACTGAAAATCGTTTTATAAAGTAGATTGTCTCAAAAATAACCTGTTATACCATCAGATTTTTTAAAAGTATTTTGTAAAATGCAAATAATTCTTCCACGTAACTTTATATAAACACAAAAATACCACGATTGTTTCGAATCAATTTTAGTAAGTATTTAAAATAAATTTTATTCTAACATATATTCTAGGTTCTATCATGCATTAGGAAAACGAAAACTTATACCATCATGGCATATTTATTATTTATTTTTTAATGTTTGACTGAAAATATATTTAAAATCCAAAAATTAGTATTTTAACTGTTCAAGATTTCAGATTGATATAATGGTCAAATGTATCGTTTTAAAAACATATATTATCAAATGCACCCCGCATTTGATTAAAATATAGCATCCTGAGAGGAATAAATGAGAGTAAGTTAAGCTAACTTACCAGTGCTATTAAGCTAACTTACTTATGCCAGTGCTATATCAATTTCACCTAACTATAGAATTAATTCCATAGTAAACCACAACGTAATTCATTGAATCGCTTATTCATATAAAAAGATGCAGGACATTAAAAAAATAGGTCAAGTGCAAGCTATACTCGAAAAATAAGTGTCCGGTGTCATTAGCTACCCACTTAAATTATATAATTCAATGCACTCCAACTATGTGACTCCAATATCCTGCCACATCGCGTATGGGCGCAGTTGAGGAACATATCGACTGAGAGAAATTAAACATTTTTTAGAACGTGTGAGAAAAAATGTTTTTCCTTACATCATGAAATTTTGTGTCCAAAATTGTTTTCCCCAAAACTAATGGTTTAATAATTATAAGAAAATAAACAATTATAATGATCACAATTAATCTAGCTGTAAGTTTTCATTTTTGATTCATTCTGTTCCTAATTCTCAATTTTCTTTATTTATTAAAATTTTTTTATGATGAACATGTTGATTTGAGATTTAAGCCATTTTCCCGAAAAGTTTATATAACAATTCATAAAAAACACATCACATGTATTGTTGAATTTGTTCTTCAATAGTTTTATATTTGATACCTTACGCGATAATCTTTAAAATGTTTGTCTTTGTATTTCCAAACTTGCCCTCTGAAATTAACATCCAGAATGAAAACTTAACTTTTTATTTTCCAGGTCATGCCACCATACGTGTCATGCCACCATACTCGGTCTCAACGTTGAATTTCAAAGTATTACGTCGAATAATTCCTGAGATAATTTCCTGTGATAAACTGACGGAGAGACGGACACCGAAGTAATTCCATTAGGGTTCTATTGTTACAATTTTACCACAGAACATTTTTTTCTATAGTTATATAAATACGAATATATTAGATTCTTCTTAAACATGTCGTTACTTTACTACCACTTAGAATAAAAAGTTTGTATTTCCTTTAAAAAATAATTTTAAACTCACCATATTTAAAAAAAAAAGTTGGATCAAATTTAAATTAAATGAGCTAAAATTCCTCGACCTAATTCGACACATGATATGAAAACTTTTTAGGGAATGAGACGAGTCGTTGTCATTTAGTATAGACGTATTACTGCGGTACGACGCCAACCGCAGTAATATATCTATAATAAGTACTTAAATTGCTATCGGAGCCTATACGACTTATATTTTGTCTTGCTTCTTTGCGTTGTATAGATATTCACTCAACGGTGCTGCAGTGATGGGGCGTCGGATTTTTCTCGGTAATAATTTATCGAACCAAAATTACCAAAATTCGTCAAAGGTTTTTGGTTTGGAGAAGTCTTTAATTCTCCGGTGGCCTAATACTGTCCTCCGATATGCAACTCTTATGAAATGCGAGTACACTCAGTTGTGTGAACACAAAGTAATGCATTTCAGAAAATGTTAATTTCTTTTATACGCAAGTCATTATCCTTCAACTCGGAAATGTAATATAATTTAGATATTTTTACATGTGCTATATCCTTTGCAAATACATGTCAAAGTACACATATTTACATAGCTTAAGGTTGGCTGGTGATTTTCTATTAATATATTTCTACGTTTCCAATGTGTTTAATATCATGCGTAAAAGGAGATTTTAATATAAATGTTGATAAAATTTATAAATATCAGTCCTTGCCAGATATCAATTTCTTAACATGCTTAATATTAGGAACAATATCAGAACGTGAGTTTCATAAAGACGCAAAAACTGTTATTTTACGGAATATTTTTTATTAAAATATTGTTTATTTTTAAGTTAACACAGAATCTCATTAAAGGGTGTAAATCCCAACCGAATTACGTCCAGTCAGTTTAAAATAATACTCTCATCCAATTAGATAGTCATTATACAACATAGCTGTCTCTTGAAACAAACTATGCTTCGCTTTCTAATGAGATCTGAAAAGCGATCTGGAATAATCAGAGTAGTGTAAATGTTGACTCAAAACTACCCTTAAAGTCGCCATGACTGATGTGTGAGATCTCTTGGGCGAAATATATTCATCCCACGGGCAACTATATCACAGAAAATAGGTGGTTGTTAGTAATGACACTTCACACTAACAAGGTGGCTTTGTTAAGAAGTTAGTACTCAAGGGATTGTATCTAAATTTTGCTAATTTCGGGGCACGCCAGACATCCATTTGACTTATTTGTTTTATTTTCCAATTTTCTGTCTGATGCAAATATGACAAAAGAAAATAGAAATTCTACTGAAGCGAAAAATATTTGTTTTGAAACCAAGTAATATAAACTTGAAATGTCAGGGCATTTATAGAAAAATATAAGAGTAGAGCAGAGAATGAGAAATTCTATATGTAGACGGCGACGTGTGAGTACATATTGTCATCGTACTTTTTTGCTCTCAGGATACCATTAAATTTTAAAATTTCAAGTACCGATGAAACCATTAGTAAATTTTCAAATAATAAATCTGTATTGTGAGATGAAAAAGCTGCTAATCCAAAAGCACCGTACTTACAAATTTTAGAAAACATGTTTAGTAGTTTAACAGTATTCATTTTACCTAACAAACAGTGACGGCCATATAACATAATAAAAAGCAAAATTAAAAATTTTGAAAAATCCCACGACGGATGTAGTCATTTTAACTGAAAAACGATAAAATATTTTTTTGAAACCCCTCGGGTTTAGGTTCTTACTTTCTTTTAGCCGGTGTTTTTTTCAAAATCGATAGTTTTGCATTTTATTTAATACTTTTTCTTTTTAAACGTTTACATCTGTCTAGGACAGATCAAAATATTAATTTTTTAATCAATTAATTAATGATAACCAAAATATTGATTTTGCTTTTTAATATTAGTCTTAATAACTAAGCTCCTAAAGGAAATATTCACTTAAGGGCAAGTTTATGTAGCCCTTAGTTGAATACGATATTTCGTCGGCGTAGTAATAACTGGTCTAAATCAAAGACCACTCTTCAGAAATCTACACAATGGCATAACATTGAAAGAATCTGAGCGCTTGAAAAACATGTTACATGGATCACACATCGACGAATCCAAAGAAAGGCTACAAACTAGTTAATCTAGGTCAATCAAAAATATTTCAGCTCCCCTTGACGAGTTAACAACACATCGGATATTTTCCAGAAAATCGTGTCTAAATCGGTCAAACCATTTTGCAAGTAAATGGGAATATTTGTTTGCAACAAAATGTTGTAGCGCACTCTGGTGAGCTAATACTACAACATTTATCTAAGAACCATCCCCTATCAGTCCCAAATACTTTGCAGAAAACTGTGTCTAAATCGATCAAACCATTTTGCTCCACGACAATCCATACAATGACACTGGAAACAGCACCGTACGTCGCTGGCATATTGCTGCTTGCAAGGATTGCTTGCTTGCATATTTTGATCGTTTCTAGTTAGTAACTAATGATACCAAAAATTTTTCGAAAACTGGCTCAAAAATCCATCGTGTAACTAGAAAGGCAAGACGTCGAACAAATCAGGGATATCCTCAGGAAAAATTTTAAAAAATATACAGGCCTACGCACTTATCAAGAACCGCCTCGTCCCAGTTCACGAAAAAAGCGAAGAAAGGTAGCTCAAGTATTAGTAATTTACACTGAATCGGTAACCAATAGCTTACCTAATTCCCAGAAAATATGGAGACCTTGCTAGATATCAAATTCTTGGAACAACGCTGCCGTACCGTAGGTTGAATCGGCTACTAGCTTGCTCGCTTTTACTGATAATGTTTCAAAGAAGATGGAATTGTATGATCTTTTGCTACTCGCCGATACTCTCAAGTAGACATAAGAAATATCATCAGCTACTCAAGAGCCACGCCTCCCACTACAGACGCAGTGGAAAACAAATCCTTTTTAAACGAAATCCGAAGGTTCTCACTTAACATCGCAGAACTCAAGCTGAGGCCATACTGTGACTACTAACTTCGCCGTAATCCAACGTGCCACTGATCGATGTCCCGCAGTCTATTAAACCCTAGTGAAAGCAATCGATTACCGTCAAAGCTGTGAAATATACAAAATTCATCACATTGTTTTTACAGCCCAACGTTTCAGGCTAACGCAGAGAAATACATGATGCCATTCATATCCAAGAAACATGAAAAGGTAAACTGTATATAACGTTGGCTGCGGCGGAATCTAGCATTTATGAAGCCAGCATTCCTTGTAGATACGTGCACAATATATTCGTTCTACCATGAAGGAAAAGTGCTTCTGTTGAGCGAGACTTTAACTTTACTTCATTGTCACAACCTGGTCAAAAAGAGTTTGAAAACATAACCCATGATCCTGGATGTCACCACTTCACATCTTAGCTAAAAAGAATGGCAACCTATGTGCTTGCAATCAATATCGAAAATTAAACACAATCACCAAGCTCCATCATTACCCGATACGTGAGTTAAGAACTTTACCTACAAACTGGTCACTAAAACGATATTCAGCATGTTTGATCTGAAACGGCATTCCAACAGATTTCGATCTCGAAAGCCGACATAGAAAAAACAGAAATCATTAGGCCGTTCGGTGTTTTCGAATTTCCGAGAATAATTTTAATTTTAAAGTATTTTCCAAATAAAACGATCAAAATACTTAATTTACGATCACAATATTTCCTTCAATACTTATTTTTTTATATCACTTGAAAATCGAGAACAGCGTTGCGCAATTTAATTGGTGGTCGCTGAATAAAAAACAAAAGCTTCCAAAATCAGCAAAAACATAAATGTTTTTGAAAATGAATATCACTTTTCTTTCGTTTAAAAATGATCATTTATGAAAATTTGGTATTTGAAAAAATTGTCAAAACTTAAACTTCCATCGCAAGTATGTCACTTGTTATTCATACTACTATACTACTACGACGACCATTACGTATTTCGGGATAGTTTTATTCTAATAACTGAGGGAAAAAAGTAAAATGAGATGGATTCGCCGAAAATTGCTCCATTTCAATAGTCACTTCTGAAGAGACAGATATATGAACAGACTAGATATGCAATGGAACGCAGCGAAGTTCAAATTTGAGACTCAATACAAATTCCTATAAAGATGAAAACGACATTACCGAAATATGTATGAAAGAAAGGCACTCGTTATTACATATTCTATTCGTGTCTTTAGCAGCAATACGGGAAGAGAAAATAGTTTTATAATTTCGATTTACTTAGTCGTGGATATCTTAATATTTTCCATTAATTATTATATTGTTCTCATACTTAATATATGTCATATACAACATATCTTAATATTTTCCATTAATTATTATATTGTTCTCACATTATTAAATTCACGTTTACTTGTGCTTCATGAAATTATTAACTTTCGCACATTGATATTGAAATTAATTCATTGGTTATTGAACAGGGGCAGTGAACTTGCACGACGGGTTTAATAGTAGTAGATATCATATATTTTCGTGTAGAAAAAATAGAGTATTTTTTCTTATACATGCTGATTCAGTCTTATAATATTTTTTCTATTTCCCTATATTTAATAATTAGAGCGCAGATATTGTAAATGTCGTTTTGGCTTTTTTTTATAATCCGTTACTTACTCAATTTGTAATACAGCGCTACTATTTGTATTTAAATACACTGAATATCTCATGGATGAAACAAAGACATCGTAAGTATCGTCTTTTTGGTTTTAAAAATACTCATTAACACCACTTGGGCTACAACAAAAAGAATTATCGATGTACATTTTACGTTGTTCTTGTGTACCTAAGTCAAGAAAAGACTATAGGAAATGGGGATGAAAATTAAACATACGATATTCAGATGTTGCTGGAAATTTCGTTGAATAACTTGAGTAAAACGCAAAAATGAGCCTCAGAAGAGGTTTAGTTTGTTGTTTTGTTTACGTCTATATAGTCAAAAAATTATATAACCCCTAATCTATGAAGTAATTGGCATAAATCATAAGATATGCCAGTAACTTGTTTACCTAACTTATTTTGAAACTCTGAATAAGAAAAAGCAAATAGTTTACATGCAAAATATTAAACCATGTTCCTCCGACTTGGTTTGGAGTCAAATATTCATTATATATTAAGCCATCTTGGGTTCGAAAACAATGTAATATTTTTATACTACCATCTATTCAATACTGTAAAATGATACGTATACAATAAAATTCAAATAATATAGTCGTATAATGAAAATTTGATTGAGAAAATCATATTTGACAAAACCCAAATCAAGGATGAAGTATTCCCATATTTACAAGTGAACTCATCCATTACTTTAATATGCTTGTTTTACCTCGACTATAATAACTCTTAAAACTATAATAAATCTATATTAAATCTCAAAACATTATTAAGTACTATAATATTTTACTTGCAATATTTATGCGTCTTGACTTAGCCGAATACACACCTCATAAAACGTAATTTGGTCCGTCCATCTCAGAATATTTACACGTAGAACCCGTCAAAATGAAGCTGTTAGGCAATTATGTTGCTAGTGCTTCAAATTACTATTTATTACGATCCCATAAACAATAATATTCTCGAGTATCTGCGATTAGTAAAAATACACACTTGATATATGTCAACAGACAGACGCAAGTCAAAGTATTTAAAGATCCTAGGGGACGTTATTTCTCATATTGATATAAAACATTAAATTTTTAACATGATAAGATAAATATATGCAATATATTAGAATTATAAAATGCTAAAATTCTAACTGATTTAAAATTTTAGTTTTGAAGGACCAATGATGTAAAAGGCAGAAAGCATAATACACGAAAATTGTCCGTTATAAGCAAAAGTTAAATAACATCAGTTCCGTAATTGATGGTTAAATTGTATTGTTTCTTATGTTCAAACTTCTACTTGGTAATAACAAATTTCGGCAAATTTTTAACAACAAATTTAAACTTTTATAAAATTCTGGAAGCTATTCTAGACTCTAAGTTTATTTAAATTATGAAATGTTAATGCTGGTGTAACCAATCTATGACGTGGCTAACTTAGTATTGAAATACCCTGAAATCTTAAGCATTTGTAAATGAAGGGGAAAATTTTCTTATCAAATTGTGATTGAGTTGAATGCACGATTTTCTGCAATTGAAACAAAGAAAATATTTGCAGAGAGACCATTGATTTTCGATATTTAACTTGACTGTAAATTTGTCATTTTATCTCTAAAGAGCTTTAATCCACGATATGAAAGCTCACTCACGATTCCACTCCAAAACAAAGTAAAGCTTGCAACAAACTTTTCCATTGTCCATTTTATTTGGTTGAAATCAACTTAATAATCTTATCCGAACCTCTCACGTCAAAGCGTTTATGCTTTGCAATTCTTTTTAATAATTGCAAGAGAATATCCCCTCTTTACACATATTTTTATCGATATTTCCTCTATTCACCAATTACTGTTACTAGCTATAAATTACACTAGTTTTCATAATCAGTAAGAGTACGCCGATAAGCGTTAATAATGTTTTGATATATATATTTATATATATATATATATATATATATATAAATATATATATATATATATATATATATATATATATATATATATATATTAATAGGTACATATAACACATATACATGTTATTTTATAGAGAAATCTACATATTGGTTTCGAAGTATACAAAACTCGTAGCAATGAACTGTTTTACCAGCTTTTGTTTTTAATGTTAGAATTGCGTTTTGAAAAACATAATTTTTATTTTCATTTCAATTTGATACAGATTCTATTTCATTTTTGAAAATATTTTCATGGAAAAAGTGTTTTTTCATATCTAAGTTGTTCAAAATAAGTTACTAAGTATTAAGGACTTTTTTGCGAGTAAAGGCGTTTTCCATTCCATTTTGCGACGTCCGATCTTCGACCTTTTCTATCCAATCTTGTCCAGCTAGTTTTATAATTTTCTGATTTAGATCATTTTATATTGTCACTATTTCCGCTCATTATATCTGTAATTATGGGTTTTTTCTGATTTTTCTTCTTGACCTAATCGTTACATAATTAGGACCATTGTTCTGAACAATATTTGAATTTTTACATTAACTTAAATAATACGTATATCCATATTTTGATGCCTTAAAAGAATAATGCAACAAGCGTAAGTTTAGAACCTCCTTTTTTTTAATTTTATTGGTTAATCAGAATTCAAGTTCAGAAAATTAGTCACAATTATGCACTATCAACAAACAATAAGCTTATATTATATAAGTCCTACGTGATGACTCTACGTCCATTTTGAAATCGTCCTACGTAGTGACTCTACGTCCATTTTTAAAATACAAAATCTAGGGGGTTGCGCCAGTAATGCTAGTATCCAAATGATCGCGCTTCATTTCGAAATATTGTGTCATTAAGTATATAGTTAATATGCTTTGGTGTGTGAATAACCGTGAGCTCAATCGCGATTTTGAGATCGAGGTGGTTGAGGATATCATTAGTAGATTTGAAAGATCTCAATAAAAGAGACTTCAAAATCATATCAGCATAGAAGCGTCCAGACTCTTATCGAAATGTGCAAAATATCATTAGACGCCTCAAAACTATAAATTGAACTTTTGACCATTTTCTACATTCAAAGTCACAAAAAATGTGTGATAAAAAACTAATTATACTTGAATATTTCTTATAAATTCCAAACCTTGTTCATGTGATATTTATTGGTATGTT
Organism: Druceiella hillmani; assembly: GCA_039881145.1. NCBI lineage: Eukaryota > Metazoa > Arthropoda > Insecta > Lepidoptera > Hepialidae > Druceiella > Druceiella hillmani. The sequence continues at coordinate 178,322 of JAYKKI010000132.1, forward strand.
TGATTATATTTGATTTCATATTTATTCTCCTACGCATTCTAATAGATTTTTTTTGACCAGAATCTGTTTGTTACCACTGCTTACCTTTACCTTAGTTATTTACATTAGGTCCTAGACCTATTTTTGAATTATCCAACTTTTGATCCGTGATCCGATAAGCTTTTAATATACCGAGACTCATAAGCAAGTTTCAGAAAACAGCAACATTTCGGGTTTTGTTCATTTTTTGGCCGTAGCCTGAATTTGTCTATTCTTGTGCTATTTTTCTTGTCCTTACTTTGGTAAAGACAAGAAAAATGCAATATTTAATTTTAATTTTTTTTCTCCAACATACCTGTATAAGAAATTCAAAATAATTTCAGCATTTTCTAATAAATTTCTAAGCAATAAATATTTAAATGAAAATATTAAAAAAACCATATAAACGAATTATTGCATCAACGATTATTAAAATTGCATAAAACTTAAAACATAGCAGATAGCATTTTGATCTCACAAGTAATTCGACATACAGCTAAAGTGTATTTGTACACCTATCGTAAACCAAGTGGTGTCAACAAAATGTGCTGACGCCGATTACCTCCGACGATTATCCATCATTAAATTTTCATTTAGCTAGAAAATAACTGAAGAAAATGAAATGTAATAACATTTTCAACATTTGAAGTTATTGTTTGTTATCGATAAGCCAGACAATAAAACGTTAGAAATGTATTATAAAATGCTGATGACGACCGATAAGCGTGCAAACCTAGTGCAAGTCAGTAAAAAATCTATAAGGCCTTCTTAGAATTTTCGAATTTATGTTTTGGCATAAAACGATCTTTATGGTCGCATTAAATACATAATGTTATACAGATAAAAAGAAAAATCATAGACTTCAATTTTTTCCCATCATGACTTGAGATAAGTGTTAGCCTTAAACGAAATTAGCTCCTTCATAAATAGAAAAAATACTCAGCATTAATTTTCAAATGTTTACTATTAGAGAGAAATCTACCAAATATTGTGAACTTCAGAAGATAGATTCGGCTTGCATTTATAAATAATATGAAGCTGCAAATCTTATCAAATTTTATTCCAGATAGAGAGTCTTTGAAGACCACAAAAGTTTCACACGTTTCATTCTCATAAATACTCTCATTTATGTGAAACTTTTTTCATGTTCACTTATTAAAACCCGTTTTTGCCCTGCTTGTAGTTGCTATCGGAGTTTCCACAATTCACATGATAAATCATTATTCAAAAATGTTAAAGATCCATTATTCAACTCCGTTATTCTAATATTGGTGTAATGCCTATAATCTAACGATTTGCTTTGCTTTATTCCAAAATGTTCATTTATTTCTGGGTTCTTCCCTTTGGGAATACAATGAAGGTGGTAGAAAATACATACACGGCCAGTGGACGTATTTTCTATCACAATTTTACAATTTTTATTATCTAAAATTGGCTTGCGTTTTGAACTCTAAGCTTCTTTTTCTCTGCTACTTTCTTTTTCGCATCTATTCTTACAATCTAAGTTTTGAACTTATTAAAAGAGGTTTATACGTTCCAGTTTAATATAAATTTAAAAAGGCAAATTTATTTATTTATTATAAAGAATCTATTACAAACATAGAGTTTGACCCTATATGTTGGATATTTGCAAATTAAAATATATTTAATACAGACAAATATTAACATAGTAGAGGGACAGAGATCCTTAATAGCGTTCCAAAGGTGATTATTGGTTAGAGCTGCAGAATATTCTTGCGCGCTTTAAATAGGCGAAATAAAATAGAACTTCGTCCTCTCGCGTAACAAACGAGTAAACTTTGGTAAAAGCGATATAAAATACAAATTATTCCGAAATTACAGTTATTTTCGTTATATTATTTCTCTTATTCGAGCATATATAAATAGAACGATCGGGAGCTAAACAGACCACCATATGTTTTACTCTCCACTTACCTCATCTCCCCTGGGTTGCCATTGTGCTACCCATATAAATTGCTGTCGGTGATGATTATAGTAATCCCGCCATACGCCAACTGGTCAGCCGTACCTATGCATAAATATTGATTTTCAGAAAGTTGTAGGGTTTAAAAATAAGCAATAAGATGTAAAAATGAACAGAAATGTGAAGTGGTAATCCTGTTCAATTCACGAGTTTCTTATGAACTTATTGGTAGTATATAATAAAAAATACTACACATCACGTATATCTATATATACTTACATTCGTAAGTGATATGAATATTGTGTCTGTTTATTTCCCAGTAATGCATTTAATATATGCATTCAAGATTTTAACTGAATAGTCCCAAAATTTGGAAATAACGTACATAATATTATTCTAAAAGTGATAATCGTAAAATAAAATCTTATAAACCATTTTACATGAAGTTGGAAAACAAAAATCTGGATTGGTGCCAGGTCTTAACATTCGCAAAAAAACTGAAATCTGCAGACTTAGCTCTGTAGAAAGATGAATTTATCATCTTTTGAAAGAAAATGTTCTAGGTCCTTAACTGAAACTTTAGTTTTAACTACTGCTAAATCTCGGCAACTCATTCAACAAGATAATATAACAAATGTTAAAGATAATATTGCAAACTTGTTTAGTTGCCGTGTGATATTAAAGACAATGAACGTCAAATTAGCAATTTATTAATAAATTATGGTAATCAGCCCTTGTTTCTTTATACGAATAATATACACACTGACCAATGAATGCTTCTCATTAGTTCATTACAGTAGATACCGGTATAAAACAATGTGCAAAATAGCCAATTTGTTGACTCTTCATGCTGTAAAAAATATGCAATCACACATTCATATATTTTACAATTTTCACTCCAAGATTTACCCAGGAGGTTAAATTAATTTCTAGCATAGCATTTAATATAATGAAAACTACAAGTTTGGTTACTATAAGTCGTCATGATGTATGCATAGACACGATCTGACCATCATTTTGTTAAATACACATCATCTCTAAATATTTAAAAATTGTAGTCTTGAAATTTTTCTTTTATTTCCTTATACAAACATTTATAATTAGAATTGAAATTACTTAATATATTGTATAATTAGCATTTAACCAAACACGAAAATAATATTTCGAGTGTATTAAGCCAAAACTCTTATTGAAGGACAACGATTGCGTTTTAATACACAAACATATCAAACCAAATCGCGAAAGGAATCACTGACGTCAACAACGACAAAGGTACCTCTCGTACCTCTAAGTATACGTACATCAAAAACATACCGAACGACGCGTAACAAGATACGATAGAGTTTGTTCATTTCTAACGAGCACCGTCATTAAATTACAATCGCGTGTGGAAATCGCAGACCTAGAAATGACATGTGGTCGCGTTGTGAGTACCCCAAGATGCTATTTATTTGTTATGTGCGCCATAAACAATAAAACGCTGGAGTGTTTATTCTTACCGCCTTCCGTAACAACACATGCCGTGCGCAAGTCTGCCGCAAATTCCTAAGCACATTTCCATTCGTAGTTTTATATTTTGAAGTAAAAGTATCTATGCGATCGCCATTCAGCATATGCCATCTTCAATATCCGCATCGCAATAAAAAATCAAAGACTTCACCGGAATGTCAGAAATTTATGTTATACGTGCAGTAGGAAGTGAAATTATTGATTTAAAACTTTGATATTTCCATAGTATAATTTTTCTTATAAGCATCGTGCGACATTAGTTGTGCACATGTCATTTTCAATATCTGCATCGCAATAAAAAATCAAAGACTGTGAGACAATTTCTGTTCACCGGAATGTCAGAAATTTATGTTATAAATGCAGTAGGAACAAAAATTATTGATTTAAAACTTTAATATTTCCATAGTAAAATTTATCTTATTAGCATTGTGCGACATTAGTTCCCTTATATTTGGATAAACTCAGCTCATATATGATTTTGAAAACCCTAATAATATTTTTCCATTAAGTACTCGAATCAACAATATGTGATAAAAGTGTTAGACGTAATTTATTATTATAATATATTATTATATTAAAGGTTGTATAGATAATATCTAAATCATCTATACAACCTTTAACATAATAGTATTTTTGGCCAACATCAAGTTTAAACGCACCAATCTCTCAGACCTTATAAAATAAATAGCGAAATTAAAATATGGCTGATCACCCAAAAGGTCAAATTATTTATATAAAGAGTTAAAAGAACAAAATACACGAATAGGATTTGCAACAAATATCAAAGGAAAAGTCAGGGAAACACCTAATTCGTTTGTATAAAAACGCATGATACTCTGATGTATGATGAAAATAATTTATTATTTAAACTATACAGTTTAGATCACGATGTTTATTATATTTTACAAGGTATACAGTACTAAATTTATAAATTATTGTCTTAATGTTATGTTAGCCTTAACGTATTTTTTGCAAAATCTCTAATTCAAGTATTTATATTGAATTATGGATTGGTACGAATGAAATTGAGTTAAATGTCAAAAGGTATAAATATTTATTATTTTTATTATATGAGTCTATAGCGAATATATTAATAAGTTAATTTATTAACTTCCTGTTCAGAACAAGGGAGTCGAAAGTCTTTCGAAAGTCTCTCAGATCTCCTGAATTGTTTCAGTAAATTAACATTTCCGATAAATTCTATCATGTTTTCATATTAAATATATTCCGGTACCATTGATTTAACTATATAATTTTCATTAAAGTTGAAAAAAAACTTAAACTTACTTTGCCCATTATAATACGTTACTCTAAGTTTTAATACAATTTACTCCATGAGATTAATGCATAAATGGATATCTAATGTTATTATTAATATAATTAAGTAAATAAAACAAAAAATTTCCGTAATGGGTTTATATTGCACAAGCATGAATCTTTATTACATCCTCGCATTTGCTAATCCACTGATAGCTCTATTTTGTATTTTAACTTTTTTTCTGATTTTTTCTGATTTATATGTCATAAAGTTTTGAGAGCGCATTATTTTCCTATAATAATTTAATACGTCAAATCTTCAGCTAACAAATCTAAATTTAAAAAAAAAAGTTTCATGGAGTCTCATCAGTTCTAGTGCAAAGGAGAGGTTAAATTCATCTTTATAGTAATGAGTGAGAGTTTTTACATTTAAAATATTTACCCATTTTCCCGACGTTACACTTTTAATGTTCTTACACTTTTACTTACACTTTTACTCGTGGACTACCGAGTTGTTTCTCGTTTAATTGAAACTAGTAATAATTTTTTTCAGAAACTTTCATGGTGTGTATCCAATGAAAGATTTTCAATGGTGATTTTGTAAATATATAGTACGTTTAGGAACATAATTGATTTAAAAAAAATCGCAGGATTAAATTCGAAGGAGGAATTTTTATTTTATCGACAACTTCATTCCAGAAATGGTATTCTATATTTAACGATTTATTATATGAATAATGGAAGTATTACATATAGCATAGGATTATTAATGCATTATTTAAATAAAAACAATAATGTATTTAGTAAAAAATATGAAATCATATAACCATAAAAATCTTAAACTTTTTCATTTTAATTAAAATAAATATATCTTTCCTTTGAAAAACATGATTTAATCTATAATCTTATAACCTAATTATTTTGGTTTTATATTACAAAAAAGGCATAATGGAAATATGATATTTTCTATTCAGTCATTACAACTAGTCTTCCTTGGTTAAAATATGAGATCGTGAATTAAAGCATTCTCCGCAAACCAATTTTACATGCTCCATGCAAATGGGGCTGGAACGGTCTTCGCAAACATGTGTAGTCTTACAATCTTTATTATGAATAAAAAAGTATACCTTTTACCACTATCAGAAATCTTTTGAACTAGTTTATTATCATCACAGCCCAAATATTGAGAAATCCTTTCGTGTAAGACTATACGCAGTTGCTCATTACATTTTCTTGAAGATAATTGTTCTTTTAACAAAAATAGTCCAAACTGCTTTATAAATTTACCTTTTGTTGATGCTTTTGAGGAGAATTCAATGCATTTATAACTGTGTTCTTTAATAAGGCAGTATTTAAAATTTGAAAAATCTTGACAGATGCCTATCGTTTCGAACTTCTGGATACATCCTACATTCTGGAAGTTTGTCAATGACTTGAATGTCGATTTTTGCAGAATTATAAAACGTTATGACAGTAGTCTTATTCTCACGTAAACCTATAGCATAAAAACACTCTTATTTTAAGCTTGATCTTCGTCATCGCTTTCAAGTATTAATTTACCTATTTCGTCATTTCTTAGCGAGAAACTCATTATTATTATAGGAAAGTACTAGTTATGTGGCTATTAAAACAACTTCAAGTTGTTAAAATGAGTAATATTAAAAAAAAACAAATAAAATCAAATTAACTCAAAGAATATTGCTTACAATTTTAGGACACCGTGAGCCTAGAGGGGTCTGTGATTCCCTCGTGCAGACACGACTTATTATCACGTGAGCGCGCGAAACAATGAGAATTAAGTGAGGTGCTCCGGCGTATGTATCTAACTTCAGCTACTAATAATTTGAAATCGCTAATGTACCTATTACAATAGTTATAATGTTTTGAAAACGGTTCGGGTTTCTGATTATATATCATGTCAACCACGTCAATTATTTTGACTGTTATTTCTAACCCATCACTCTTTATTCGTTCAAATAAATTCATAGGTTCCCATTTATAAAAGATTTGCTGCGAGGTAATGAACTTATGTATATAAATAAATAGAGAGCTAAAAATAGAAAAGGTCATGAAATGATCCATTTCCTTTTGCGTTCGCCGCCGTCGGGTAAAATTATATTTTTAGAAAATTTATGGCAATTATATATTTTAATCTCATTATCTACATTTCGAATCAAATAAAACAACTCACGTTATGAAATATATGAATATAATATTTTAAAAGCGCAGCAACGTATTTTCGTTTCTACGTCTTCTTTATTAAATATTCATATATTTTGCATTTATATTTCGTATATTTCCAGATTTCAGTCATTCCTTTATAGTAATATAAAAATATATTTGCTGGCCAATATCCGGACATTGGCTCATTGCGACGAGTTTAACAACACGAAACCATATTTTATTGATTTATCTTAAGCATTTGAACAATTATCCATAGGTAGCTGTGACCATTTGAGCAATAATATAGTTTTCCCGCCGCTTGCTTCTGCTTGACATACCCTAAATGAACCCAAGTGGAGCCATCCAGTTTGTATGGATTTAAAGAAGACGTAACTCTTTATTCCTATGTTCCGAAAAATCTAAGGTTATACTGTTGATTTTGTCTATGAATCATGATATTTCTGTGGTCAAAAGTGAAAAGAATACACCGTATATTATTTTATGTCACACCTCCATAAAAGGTGGGGTGGATACTAACGACCAAATGTGTACGAACTATAATGTCGGAAGGTGCACAAAAATGGCCAAGGATTATATTTTATCACCTCCTCAATATTGCTAATATTAATGCTTGTGTTATTTATAAAAAACAAAATTGGCCACAAAATATCGAGATGAGAGTTTCTCAAACGCCTTTGACAAAAGCACACCAACAAACTCGATCTACAATAACAAAACTACCTCGGGCCATACAAAAACATCTCAAGAGAAGTGTTGATCTTCAAGATGTTGAGTCCACGTTCAGGTGCGGTCAATTTAATAAATATAAAAGATGTCATATTTACCCAAGGTCAAAAGACAAAACAAAAATAAAATTTGTGTGCTGGCATATAGTGCCAGCAGCACATCTATTATTATCACTCCGTCGTGATATGTGATAAATGTACTGAGTAAAAATTTCCTAGATATATCGATTGATCTTTGTACTAGTTTAACAAATGTATTGAATATGAATACTGTTGATTTCTAGTTCAACGTTGACACTAATTATTTTGTTTAATAAATATATTGTAAAGTTACTAAGAGTGTTTTTTATTTTACTTTTAAAATTGGGGTTTACATATACCATACCTCGCGCTGACATAAGTGTAACTTTGTTGACGCAAATAATTAAGGGGTATATATAAACAACGTTTGTGTTTTTTCTAAATACTATGTGTAAATAAAATTTTAGGTACAAATAATAAGCAATAAATTTCCAATAAAATCCGCAAATAATACAATTGTAACCTATTATTGTTTTTCATTTTATTTTTAAATTTGACAAATCACGATGTAGATTGTATGATAGTAAACTCTATATTGCAGTAATAGTCACGTGAAAGAGTACACTGATCAATGTATGCGCCATTTATTATATCAAAGTAAAACGACACTTTAGCAGAAGTTGTACTTCTGCCTTATATAATACATAATACACTACTTTTTTCATTCTACACTGATAATAAAACATTATCTCTGCTAATAAAATAAAACATAAAGAACAAATAAATATAATAAAATATAAAGAGTGAAGAAATTACCAGTTTAAATACAAAATTATATATTCTGGTTTAATTTAAAAAAAAAAGTTGAGAAATCTCAGCAACTTCTTTAGTTAGCAATTGCACTTTCGGAATGCAAATAGAACAGAAACAGAAAAAGTAAACTTAAGTTATGAAGAAAATAAAGCATCTAGTTGCATAAATACAAAAACATTTTCCGAAACGGTTGTAAACAAAATTGTATTTCTTTAAGTAATATTTTAAATTTTTTAAAGATTTTTATTTCAAAAATGTCAAAACTATCAATATATGTATTTTATATTATCCCCTTACGGTTATAATTTGAGAAAAAATATAATATCATTAGCCAGAACTATTCATATAAGAGCTAAACTACTAATAATTTGGTGTAACCTTTAGGAAACAAATTAAACTTTAACACGTGCTAATTACGCCTTCTGTTATTACTTCAACTAATGGCGTTGCGTCCATTGTTATCGATTGACACTATTGAACTAATAGACATTGTAAAAGTCTTACGGTCGACTCGTCTCCATTGTTGTCTCAATTTAATTCCTTAATGGAATTAAGGAAGTTAAACGACAAAAGTTTACGATTTTCATGCTCGTAAAAGTACTGTGATGTAGCTCGTGGTTGCTAATAATATTACTCGTAAAGTATATTTAATTTTTTTTCAAAGTGTGGCACTAATTTTTAGTTATTGTGTGGTGGCATAAGTAGATTATAACTACTTATACCTTTTAACAATAACGTCATTTGTATTATCTTATTAATTATAATTTTGTATATAACCATTTTTGATGGAATCTTTCGAATATAAATTTTTAATGATAAAAAGATAGATAAAGCTAAAAAAAAATTATGTGATATAATGTAAAGAAATTTTCTGTCCAAAATATTTTGAATCAATTGAGATGTTAATTCTAAAACAATACGGAAATCTTTCAAAATGACCTTTTCAATCCAACTGATAAAGCTTGCTATGATGAGCGTGATATTTTAAAAATATTTAAATACTCTGGAAAATTTTTCACGTAATGAAAATATGAAGAAAACAAAAATCTTTCCATTGCTTAAATTTTTCTGCAACTGACGTTACCTTAAAAACTTATTCATGTCCTGAAAAACTTATTCATTTTCCGTGCAAAATTTCTACTTAATGATGTATGACGTCTGCCGACTTCGCGGCTCACGTTTATTAACCTAATTAAAACATATACTGGCTCGTGATTAATTTATTCCTCAGTTACCTGCGAGGCTCCGGAGAGAGAGAATATTTCTTTTTCGTCTTTTTGGTTTCTGTTGACATTTCGTAATATTGAAATATTTTGCATGTTTGCGTATAATATTTTCATCTTATTTGATAAATTTATTTTAACAATTATATATTAATTCATAACTAGAAATATGTGTGTTTACAGTATTAAAGTTGAATTCAGATTTTACGAAGTTTCTAAGATGCAAAACGTTGTTATTAGGTCGATGTGGAAAACAATGACTTATTTTTCTGATAATTTCTCAACACGTGATTTATTTTTAGCAAACTTCGCAAAAGAAGGTAGTTTTCAATTCGGTGCGTACATATTTTCATGTTTATACAAGAAATCTTCCAGGATAAAAAGTAGCTTCATTGGCTTCGGATTCTCATTTAATTGATCTGTCGAGTTCTTAATCACAAGTGGTAGTGAGATAATGATTGTGAAGCCACAAGGTGACAGGAAGTCCTCATCGGTAATGAGTAAAATCGTCTAGTTAGGAATTATTATCTAGTCTTTATGTAATAAAAAGTAATAATGTAAAGAGCCAAGTAAGTTTGTATAGGAACATATAAAGGCATGAAGCAATTAGGATATTGAGTCGGTAGGGAGATACCTGTGAGTATGTATAGGTAGGTTTTTACAAAATATTGAAGTACTTAGTATTTTAAGCAGGTAGGTAACTAAATATGTCCAGATATGTAAAGGTTGCATGGGTATGTGGGGGTGGGTGGGGTTTGGGAGAGCGAATATGTTTCATTTTATGAGAGTGAGGGAGAGAGGGAGCCAAAGAGAGAGAGAGAGAGACGATGACTTAGCACTGATTTCTAAAGTCTGTATCAATAGTAGTGTCATGAATATTTGTTTATAAAACGAAATTTTATAGTAAAATGTTCAATTAAGTATTTTCATAATTTTTTAATTGTTAGTGCGTTCTTTGTTTATTTTTATTTAGAGTCGATTCGTATTTTCCATTAAAAAGTTAAATCAGCTAAACTTTACCAAAAATAAAATCTCATAATATTTTTGAAATTAGTATAAATCTTGGGACTGATCTGTTTTCTACTAATTTAATTGGTGGCAGCAAAAGTAATCTAACAGGTGTAAAAGTAATCTTCAAGCTGTAGTACAGACTGGTGTTTAATTAATGAAATTCTTTTATTTTCTAAGGATGTATTGAAGAAAATATTCAAAATATAAGTTACAATGCCAATAAACTAGTGTATTTTTTTAAATAATAGTTTCTTGTTAGTGGCCTATTGTGCGGGAATCTGTTTTTTGTCCAATATTTATCTTAAATACCTACTGGTGTTCTGCAAACTGATACTCTTTGTCTTTAACTTTTCAACATAATATTAGTAAATAATAAATAAAATACATAAGAATTAACTTCCTAAACTTCGCGTAATTCAAAATTGAATTCTTGCCATCTTAACTTAAATTTTGAATTAATTTTTATGTAATATATAATCTTATTTCAATGAGTCTAATAACTTTTATCTGGTTTGAATGAAACTATTCAGAAGAGCAGGTATTTCTTTTCTTTTCATTGTGGTGTATTATTTTTTGCTTTGTAAGGTCATAAATTGTTAACGACTTCGTCACAATTCCAGCACTAATTTTACATAAGATTACTCTTACATAGAGCTAGCCAGATAACAATTTAAAATAATCGATTTATACTCTCCAATTTATTGAAAGGCACTCGTTTTAATTTTTTGGATATATCTTTATACGAACTTTTACCTTCACTATTCAAATCCAAAAATAAGTTTTAAAAACTGTAGATGGAAATTATATTTTGTCGTGTTCAATTTTAAATTTGGCATTTGTGGGACATAATTTAGGGATGAACCTGTAGCAGGAAATCAATTATTAGCTTGCAAAATACATGTATATTACGATTTATTTAAAACCATTTACTATACCTAAATCAAATGTTGCTGTTAAGAGGTCTTAACTTTTTATTTTCTAAAAATTAAATATAATGAATTTTCACCAGACGGCGATTACAGTAAAGTGTCTACTTTACTGTAATCGCCTACGGATCATTGCTTCCAAGTAGTTCCCTGTAATAAGTCTACGGATCATTGCTTCCAAGAAAAAAATATTGGTAATTGTTTTACTGATTTCCGATTTCAGCTTCCTGTTTAGTGATGCGGTGGGTATGCCTACAGAAGTTCACTCTTCGTATCCCTCTCCGGAGTTCACGCAGTTTTTAAATTAACTGAGTGTATTTTAGATTTACTATTGTACCTTCATAAACACAGGGTGGAACAAAATGATATCATACAGATGTCTTTGACCTAATTTCAATTTTAAAATTCAAAATGTAATTATGAATTGCATATACATTTCATTAATGCAAAGCCGATTATAATCTGGCTCCATTATTTGGAGCTCACATGACATTATTACAGATTGATGATTTAATGTATGCGAAATCCGTTCCCCCGATATGGAGAGTATGGTTACTTAACCTTTCAATTTTTTATCGATTTCCACTTGGGTATGTTAGAATTCCTTTTCTTGCAATTCAGAAGAGATGTTGCGCTTACGAAATTTATCTCCAGCTATTAAATGGAAAAAATCTATGCCTTATGTTATTGAGTATACTTTCATTCTTCCTACATGACAATTTCCTGCACTCATTTAAACATCACCTTTTTACTATTACACCCTCTAGAACCGAATGAGAACTGCTCAACCACTTGATTGCGGTCGCACCAGATTGTTATTTTTTTATAATACATGAAATTATCTTTTGTAGTTCTTGTGTACTTTTGAGTTCAGGTTTAATCTAAAAGTTTAAATTTTGCTTAACCATTAATATTTATAATTACGTTACCTGATATGTATCGACAGATGTGTATATAAATAAATGTAACAACAAAACTAATTTTATCCAAATGGTAATTTCTACCTAATATTAATAGAAAATTGTTTTCTACTATTTTATTTTCCTTTTCTTTCAAACAATTACTTTAATAAAAATCGTTGATGTTCCAAAATTATGTTTACTTATAAACGACAAACATAAAAAAAATTGGTCTGTTAGTGTATAAATGAAATGGCCTTGTAACATTCAATGTTTATTTTCACCGTTGATGATATTAAACACCGAAAGTAATAAATAAATTCTATATATTAAATTGCATTAGCTATGCAAGTGTTAGTGACTAGTATGATAACTTTAATTCATTAACTACCTCTATTCATAAGCATTTCGAGAAAATCGGTATAAGTGGTATACAAACAGTGGTTCAAGTAAAAAATCAGGCATATTAGGAGTGAACATTTAGATTTGTTGTTACCTTGTTCTTATTCGAGCTCTAGTGTTTAGTTATTTTTAAATTGTTTGTGCTATATATATATATATATATATATATATATATACATATACATATATATATATATATATATATATATATATATATATATATATATATATACATATATATATATATATATATATATATATATATATATATATATATATATATATATATATATATATATATATATAGTACAAATAATTTAAAAGTAACATAAACTGATTATAACATTATTACAAAATAAACCAATACAATTACTCCAACCTTATGAGGTTCAGGTGTTAGAAATCCCACACTTTGTTAAGTTGGGCTATTTTAAATCTACCATAAAGTACACATCAACTTTAAAAAATTATCACGCTTATATTTTTCTATTCGTTAAATACACCTATAATACCTTATATATTATTACGGCTAAAAATATGTATTAAAAAAATAACTGAATTTTTGTTTAAAATTGTGTTTTTATTAAGGCCAGCGCACCATTAGGTGTAGAAGCATGGGTGCATGTGGCTTAAATAATTTCGGCGAGCACCCTCAAATATAAACCGTTCTTAAAAATGCCTTCATAGTCGTACTTTTTTATTTTCTCAAAATTGGTTCAAGTTAAAGTTTCAAAACTGTATATATTACTTTCTCTCAATATACTTGTGTAAGTACAAACAATATTTTGAAAATATTTTTTAGGCCATTTCCTTATCGTTGTCATACTAGACTCTTTTGCAATGACCTACCATTTAACTCTTAATTACTCGCGTGGGGTTATTTTTACACCACTGCGTTCTTGAAGCGTTGCAACTCCGTCATTTTCAAATTTAACGTAACGGCGTTTCCTGTCTCTAAATATCTTGAACGCCTCGGTTCAGTCAGCGTTGCTCCTCACCATGCTATTGTATTAGGAGATCGCACCTAGGGTATATATTTCCCCACGCGGGTGTTAGTGTTTTTTTTGACAAATGAGTATTACCGCTTGAGAGTGTCTTTTGTAATGGGTAATAATGGTTCGAAATGTTGTGTTTTTTGCTTAGCTTTAATTACATGTTTTTTTAGGTTAGATAGAAGATAATGGCATGTCAGCGGTTATCTGACTACCAAATTTCAAAATTTATCGGAAGGGGGGGGGGAGGAAAGCATCACAGATAGTTTCGACGGAGACGAAGTTGAGGCTAAAGTGATTCAAAGTGACCTCAACTCAGAATCTTAAGAAAATGCCAATGAAATGGACTTAGAATGGAATAGTGATGATATTGAGCCGCTGTTCAGTTGTCTAAGAGAATGTAATCAATTTGAAATTTCAAAAAATAAAAGCACAAAGTGGGCTAAAGACCCGCCGCGTACCAGAGTCCAAGCTCGTATTCACAATATTACGAGGGAAACATCCGGACCTAAGGGAACATCCAAAGCAATTAGTACAATCTCAGATGCATTTTTTATGTCATCAAAAGATAATATAAATTTATTACTACACCACACCAGTCATTACATAAAATAAATTCAAGCAAAGTTTCAACTCGAGCGTGATTTTAAAATGCCAGAGTATGAAGAACTTCTGACTCACTTAGGTTTACTTAAATGTCTTGTGTGCTGCGTTCTTCTTACTTGCATTTCAAGGATCTGTGGGCTACCGACGAAACAGTCGTAGATTTTTTTCAAAATACAATATCATTCAACAGATTTCTTTTTACAACAAGATTTATTTGCTTTGAAAATAAAAATTATTATGAAAATAAAAAAATTTAATTACCTGCATTGCGAGGCAGATTTTCTGGTGTTGTTTATATGACTAATAAGCCCATCAAATATGCATAGAGCATTACGTAATCGTCGATTCGGAAACATTTTATCTATTGAAATTTGAAATTTAAGCTGGATTACGACCCGGAGCTCCTCCGGTGAAGCGGATGATCGAATCAATCTTGGGGTACGGGGCGAAATATTAAGGTGGACAATTGGTTTACTACCGTTTCTCTTGCAAACCCCCTTTGGAAAGATCACCAGCTCACTATGATTGGAACTATTCGTAAGAAAAAGTCAGAAGTTCCACTTTTGCCAGTTTCAGTTTGTTTGGATTTCAAGAAGGCGTGACTTTGGGCTTTTATGTCCCAAAAGAATCCAAGGCTGTACTGCTGATTGCGCTGATGCTGTAGTTGAAAGTAAAAAGAATTAACTGATTTTTTTTGTTTTATAACCGAAAAAAAATGGAGTGGATGCTAATGACCAAATGTGAGTTAACTATTACGTCGGAAAGCGCACAAAAAGATGACCATTGGTTATTTTTTATCACCTACTCAAAATTGCTGGTATCAATGCTTGTGTCATTTATAAAAATCAAATTGACCATCAAATATTGAGAAGGGAGTTTCTTAATCGCCTTGCTGTTTATTTGACAAAGGAACAGTATTAAACTCGATCTACATTACCACAACTACACCGGACCCTAGAAAAATATCTTAAGAGAAGTGCTGATTTTCAAGATGTTGGTTCCACGTCTAGAGGCTATCCATCTACTAAATATAAAAAAAATTAATATATGCCCAAGATCAAAAGACGAAAGAAAACAAAATTTGCGTGTGCTAAATACTAGCAGCACATCTGCCATGATCGTTCCATCGTGATATGTATTGAATGTACGGATTAAAAAGTTCCTAGAAATATCGATTGATTTCTTTACTAGTTTAACAAAAATGTTGATTATGAAGACTGTTACTCTTTAGTACAACGTTAGTACTGCCTGTTTTTTATAATAAATATAATACAAAGTTTTTAAGAATATTTTTTATTTTACTTTAAAAATGGGGTTATATATACCCCACGCGAGCATAAGTGTAACTTTGTTGACGCAAGTAATTAAGGGATGAATGTTAATTAGACATGGCGATAATAAAGGCGACGTGATATATTTATATGCTGAAAATTTTAAAATTTCTTAGTGCCTTTGTAGATCCTGTTTGAATAATTACTTACTTACAATTTTCTTATTTTAATGAATTGTACCAGATGATAGCGCTGTTAAATAAAATCTTATATGTAATGGGATCATGACCAGCATTATTATGTTAAAGATTTGCAACATTCTTACTACCAGCATTATCAGCATAATCCTCAGTAAAGTTATTAATTTTGTCACTGTATTTGAAATTTTCTAATATTGTTAGCAATTAAGTATGTGCTTAAATACATACACGGTATTAATGCTATAGCTAAAATTGTGCGGATGTGAAGGAACTAATGTCATTCAATGCATATACCAGATTTTATAATATGGAAATAACAAAGTTTTTTCCCATAATTTCACTTCCACCATACATCTTCTTGACCCTATATTAAGGTCAAGAAGAATTGTCTCACAGTCTTTGATTGTTTTATTGCGATGCGGGTATTGAAGGTGACTGTATTGAATGGCGGTCGTATAGACGTTTTTACGTCAAAATATAAAACTCCGCGTGGGCGCATGTTTAGGAATTTGCGACAGACTTGCGCAGGCATGTGTTATTACGGAAGGCAGACGCTCCAGCATTTTATTGTTTATGGCGCACATAACAAATAAATAGCGGCTTGGAGTACTCACAAAACGATCACACGTCATTTTTACGTCTACGATTTCCACGCGCGATAGCAATTTAATGATGGAGCTCGTTAGGAATGACAAACCCTATCGTATCTCGTTAGGCGCGGTTCGGTATATTTTTTATTTACTTATACTTGCGTAGTTACCGTTGTTGGAGTGCTGTTGATGTCAGCCGTTTCTTTTAAAACTTCTTGTTTGCGGTTTGAAACAAAATCGGTTTGTTCCAATAAAGAAAGAGCTTTAACTTTATATACCATTAACATTATTTTCCTTTATAGTTAATATGCTAATGATAAAATATACAAGTAATTACAATCATAACTATAAATGTTTTTACAAGTTTCGAAAATAAAAGAAAATTTTAAAACAACAATTTTTAAATTAATACAGAGTGTATTTTAGAGATCGAAAAATGAGAATGGGCTTTGAATAGTATTATTATTTTTTTTTGTGTGCAACTTGTAATCTATGTATTTAATAAAATGATGACGACATCGTTTCTGAAAATCTGTGAATGTATGTATTGCATAATTTACATACGTCAAATGAATGATTCTAATATTGACATTATTTTTATATCATTGTAAAATATACAAATTTAAACCACGATCGGAAAAGTAATAAAATTCTAAATAATTTTTCCCTCAAATTAACTGCTCCTTGAAGGAAATTGGTAATGATTCTTAATTTACTTATTTATCTATTTATTTTTTTCTGCAAGCTTAGAAAACTAAGTATACAGTAGCATACTTATTGCTACAAGAGCAATCTGTTACACCCAACCACAATGAATTGGATGAGAACATGAAATGCTGTGGCAGATTGAGAGTAATTTTTAAGCATTAATTAATTCTACTTAGAACATAACATATATAATAATATGTGGTAATACAATAATATTAATTAACAATCAGAACAAAACGACACTTTAGGAGTAGGGGGACAAGGATGGGTTACAATGGAAGGAATTAGGATCTTCCAAATTATGATAGATAATGTATTTTCAGATGACTTTTGAACACAGATAAGGAGGGCGCACTTTATATATCTTCATAGTCAGTTCATTCCACAATTGAGTAGAATGTACGGTGAAGGATTCGCCATAAAATTCTGTTCTATGTTGAGGGATTAGAAGGGTATGCTTATTTTTTGTCGTGTCGTGGGATTACAGGTAAAGGAGTCTAGATTTAAGGTATGTAGGTGTAACGGGATTATCGAGGATATTATGTATAAAACATAGAAGATGAAGGTTGCGTCGATCACGAATCTTTAACCATTTAACACGTAAAAGATACTCGGATATATGGTCAAATTTTTTAAGATCAAAATGTATCGAATACACGTTTTGAAATCGTTCTAATTTATTGAGTAAATTTTTATTTAGATTAGAATAACACACATCCCCGTAATCAAGAATAAGCAGAAGTAAAGTTTGACAAATTTGTATTTTAATTCGCAGTGGAAAATAATTATGAAGCCATTTTAGAGAGTATATTTTTTAAGAAAATCTTACGACTAACATCATTTACTTAAGAATGCCACGTGAGATGTTATTTAATATATTACTAATTTTTCGATCACGGATTAAAAATGCATGAGGCCGAAAAAAGGTCTAGAACCTGACATCATAATGTCAAAGCCATTGCAAATAGTGATAACAAATAGATTACAGTCAACAAAATCCTGTTGATGGGATTTTGCTGTCTCTTTAGACGAGAACTAGCAAATCTACTTATAATATACTCCACCATATCAATCTTGTGATCGCCATGTACTTCAAAACTAGCTACACTTTTAAGTACTTTATTTTAGCACCAAGCACGTGAGTCATATATTTAAGCACTTTATTTTAAAATTTTTGTATTATTTGGATATTAGAATTACTGACGCAGCTCCGTAGTTATATTCCGTAATTCCAAACTAGACAAAGAGCTTGCTTATTTAATATTAGCTGGTTTTATGTTGAGAGTTCAGAATTGCAAACTTGAAGTCTGATAACTCATCATGTTAAAAATAGGAAACTCTAAACTTATGCTTGTTGCCTTGTTTTTTTGGGGGTGTAAAATATGAATGTATATCAATTATATTTATAGAAAAATACCATGGAGCAAAACGTACCGATTATGCCAAAGAAGGGTAATCGGAAGAACGCCAAAATTTATAGATGTTCTTGTCAGAAATTAAAATAAGAATGAACGGGAGTAATAAGAAATGGGAAAAAAGGGTAACTAACTCAAATGGCTTAAGCCAGAAAAAGTAAACAGAAATACCGCTGGATAGATGGTCAGATGAAATTATAAATCCTAACGGACAAGATTATGTAGAAAAGGCCGAAGATCGATAGTCGCAGAATGGGTTGGTTGATGCATTCGTTCGCAGAAAAGTCTTCAATCGTTGGAAAATTGTACGCTACTTAATTAATAAATTATATATTTTAAACAAATTAATATGAAAAGAATGGTTTTCAAGCTAAACATTATCGGAATTGAAATAAAATTTATGTCAAGTGGAAATAAAATTTAATTCAAATTATAGTTACTAATGAAATAATATATTTTTAAAAGATAAATAGTCTCATATAATATTAGTAAAAGTATATGGTAAAGTCAATTTGTCGCTACGAGTTTTGCATACCTTGGCCAAAACATTTAGTTATATATATATATATATATATATATAAATATATATATATATATATATATATATATATATATATATATATATATATATATAAACATGATGGGTATCTTGAGAGATAATTTGATAAAGAGCTCCATTTTGATATTAATTTACAATTATATTATATTCACTTTTCATTAACTTTCTTTTCAATTGCAAAAAATTCCTGTCTTTTATATCAAAAAATTAATTATGCTAATCAGCGCAACCTTTTTCTTGAATATGTAAAGGAATGTAATTTATAGCTACTGATAGTAATTGGTAAAAAGATTAAATATCGATAAAAATATGTTTAAAGAAGAGGTATTTACTTGCCTTTAATAAAAAATATGTTTTTTAATAATGTATAAATGTTTTGGATGCGAGAATTTCAAACAAAATTATCAAGTTGATTTCACAACTAAATAATAGTAACAATGGACAAGTTTAGAAGAAACTTTACTTTGTTTTGGATAGGAATCGTGAGTGAGCTTTCAGAATGTAGATTAAACTGCTTGGAGATAAAGTAACAAATTTCGAGTGAAGTTAAAGATCGAAAATCGATGGTCTAAACATTTTACACAAATATTTTCTTTGTCATTAGCTTGTAAAAAATCATGCGTTTAACTCAATCACAATTTCATAAGAAAACAATTCTCATTTATTTACAGGTGACTTCAGAGCATTTCATTATTTGGTTAGCTATGTCGTAGATCGGCACCAATAGTGACTTGTCATAATTTAGTATAATTGAAATCAATTTAGAGTCCAAATCCCATCCACAAATACACGTATGATCAAAAAATTGGCGAAATTTTTAAAATCCATCAGAAGTATCAAATTGATTCCGATATATTTTTCTTTTTCTCTTTTACTTTATTTGGGCTCAAAAGCTTAACATTCTAGACCTGTTACAGTTATTGCATTTTGATAACGGTAAAATGTTGCATATGTTCATCTTATCGTGTTTTAAACTAAAAGTGTTATGTAACAATGTAAAATAAGAGACCGTAATAAATAGTAATTTCAAGTACTAACGACGGGATTGCCCAAGAGTTTCATGTCGGTGGTTTCAACGTTTGAGTGTCTGAAGGTGATGGGCCCAATTATACGGTGTATGTTCAGCTAATTCACGGTGTATAAATATTGCAAGTGAGATATTGTTGGAATGGTTATCATTGCTTCCTGATACTTTAAGATTCTTTATAAATCATTTAATTGTCGAGGAAAAACCAGCAATCCAAACTAGTGGGATTAGTGGGCATTTTTTAAACAAAAGAGACGATGTTTACAATGTCCATATGTAATCCATGGATATAAGTGGGATAAGTGTATTTTAAAATTAAGTAAATACTCACAACGAATTTGTCAATATTTCTTTGCAATATAGCTCAAATTGAGTAGGTAAAAAAAATCCATATACTCTTTGCAATATCTGGGTCTGATTAATAAATAAAGGAAAATTAGAAAAATATTATAACATTAATTCAGCACAAATAAGGAAAAAATGCTCGGTTTGTTCTACATAAACATTTATGATATCTACTAAGCCCGTCATATAAATTCACTGCCCCCGTTCGGTATTCCGTCGATGAATTTCCCTATATATACGAAAATTATTTATTTCTCGAAGTAAACATAAATTTAATAGAGCGAGTATAAAAAAATACTTCATGGAAAATATGAAGATGTTTTCATGTCAACAATTAAGTGAATCAAAATTACAAAACTATTTTCTTCACTTATATTGCTGCCAGGAATATCATTAGTATATTATATAATGACAGACGCCTTCTCCTCAAATATATTTAAATAATGTAGTTTTCATCTTGATAGAAATATGCAATGAGTCTCAAAATCCAACTTTGGTTCGTTCCATTGCATTCTCGTTTGTTCATGTATCTGTCTCTTCATATGTAACTTTTGAAATGGAGCAAGTTTTGGCGAATTCACCTAACACAACTTTTATTTTTTTCTTAATCAAAATGTACATCGAGGGCATCCATCCCTTTTTTTTAAATAGTCAGTTGGTATTTAAATCAAAACTCTACCTTCTAGGTTCATTATTATTTTTCTATGAATTCCTATAAAGTATGTAATCGTGTGTTTTCGCGATCTTAAATTAAATATATTGTTATGCGATAAAAATAACGCAAATTGAAACTTACAAATGGAACCAAAAAACTTTTAAAAAAATAGTTATTACCTTTTTGAGGTTCCGTTTCTTGGTTGTCTTTCCGTCTCTTGGTTGTCAAGACCCCATATGTCTACCAATTTCTAAAATTATAAATGATGTAGTAATCAAATTTGTGCAGATTATGTAATATGATAAAGGAAAATCAATACCTTAGTTCAAATGTACCACAATATTTTTTGGGAAGAAAGAGTGGGGAGAGGGAAGGGTGTCTCAAGTTCTGGTAGTGGAAAAACATCGCAAATATATTCATCTCTTTAAAAATAATGAAAATTTCGGAGTATGAACTTATTCTTGATTATGACAAAAATGAAGCTGTTTGTAAAACATTTATGATTTCTCTCCTAATTCAGAATATCTGGAAATATGGAAATATGTTTTAAAATTACTGACAAATATATCGAAATATAGAAACTCGAATTCAATTTAGTGAAATTTCAAATAATTAACAGCACGTGCGCGACATCACAGTAAATTTATTAACGCATGTTTTCTTTTCCACGTGACGTGTTTATTACCACGTTCACTTTTCTTCCACGCAGCTTCTGCTTATTTACAAATCGTTGGCATAATGCATTCCTTTTTTACATACTGATGTACGTTATCTGTACATTGCAACATTGATATTTTTAGTAAATGAAATTAAATAGGATAGAATTTTGAAATTACATTTATTAATGTGACTGCGTTTGTTTGTATACTCAAAACGGATATAGGTGTTTCAGCAATACTTTTGAATTGTTTAGAACTAGTAAAATATTGACGTTATGTTTTTAAGATATTTTCAAATTTTTTTACATCAAAACATGCCACACATACCAGTCATAATGCGCCACACATTAAACTCCCTTTATAAAAATAATTTTATGAAATAAAAAGTGCAAAGAAAATATAAAAATATGATGAAATTATAATTTGTGCCAAATCTAAGAAAACGTTATAAAATATTAATTTTTTGCCATCGACATATCTTTAATGCTAAGAAGTAAATTGTTACTAATTCAGAGAAACCTTTAAGTTCGAAAGTATTTTTCCCTCTAGATATGACTGATAGATATGACAATCCGGACTGAGTCCGAATTCAATATTATGATTTAATTATATGGATCGTAAAGAAGGAAAAATTATCTCGTATTAATTAAAATTAACACACGGCAAAATTATCGTATATTATTACTATTGAATGATAGAGTGTAACTTGGGTGTAAAAGACTTATTATATAGGACTTAGCAAAAGGCTTGATTTGACAACATCCAAAATGTAAAATGCAAAAAACGTGCATTGTCCAAAATGGAATAAAAAATACATGTTTACTTTTTGGATTTAATGATGCATCTAACTCTTTTTCAGTGATGAATATAAATGTCATTTAGTAATAATTTCTAGAATGGATTGAGATTCATGTAAGATATTACATATTGTAACAATGTATAAAATTGGTTAAAAACCCACCAATGTTCTTTTTAATACTTAACCTTCCACTACGGAGCAATCTGATAAAAAGCATTTTGCTGAATTAACGTTCTTAACTTTGAAGCTTAATGCATTCTATTAGTATTCTAGTATTTTTCACATTTCTCTGGAGACGACCTATTTGAATAGGAGCAATTTTAACTAGTACAGTATTTGCTGAAAACCAGTACGATAAAAGGTATTCCTTCGAATTCGATGCGTCTTGAAGTGAATGTAAGCATCGACTTCTTTATTTTTTTCTACCCAGGTGTCATATTCTTACCTGTTTAACTTCACACAACTATTAAAATTATTAGGATATTTCCAAATATTTTTTCGATTTTTTTCGTGAAAATGCTCGCTAACTCATCTAAATATTTTGCAAACAAAGCTTAAAATTGAAGTAAATACATATAACAATTGATTTCTATTTTTTACTTGAAAAAAGTAAATATTTTTTACCATTAATTTTTTTCACTGCTGTATAATAATGAAACTTAATCTAAATTAAGATCAGAAGAAAAAATTCAAACTTTTGAAATACTCTGGACGATTTCCATCCACATAAATATCGCACCGATAATACCAGTGACGTAGGTAGAGAAAGTTACAGAGCCGAGAAATTTTTCGATTTAGACCGGCAGGAAAATAGAAGTATCAATAGGCAGAAAAATTACCATATTGAAAGATAATATTATATTTACATAGTATCTATGAGGGTCTGCATGCCAAACGTATTACCCATTTTCAGCAGCCAGAGTTTAAACTTGTTAAAATTGAATTTTATGATATTTTCGAAATTTGCCACATACGTTCTAAACGTGTTTTTAATGATACGATATATATATATACATATATATATGTATATATATATATATATATATATATATATATATATATATATATATATATATATGATTATCGTACAATACTCTAATTCGGAAAAACTTGTATTAACATGTACTGTTCTTTTTAAGAATTTGAATTTTTTATTTTCCAAATAACTTAAAAAAAGAATCCAAATTACTTTTCTTATATGAAAGATAATTTGGTTATTTTTAGTTTTTTTATGCCCTTTTTATTTTTCGCGCAGAACATTTTGTAATTCCTTGAGGCATCAGCCCCTTCACGTTTAAATCATTATATAGGCAAAAATATGAATTAACTATTTTTTCCTGTTTACAAATAATACTCCATAAATTATACAATTCACAATCAAGATATTTGATAAATTGTCATTAAGCATAGTTTACTTACAGATCAAATCATATCTCACATAAAAAAAAGAAAATTGAGTTGGATTGACCAACAGAAAGTAATGAGAAAACTTCATGTATTTCTGATTCTGATATTCCATTCGGAATGTTCAGTGGAAAGTTTATAACCTCTTTTAAAACCGAAATCTTAAATACGTTGACCTTGTGAATATTTACAATGAAAAACTTTTACTAACAAAATGAGCAATTTACGCATTTCAGACGAAAATTGGTGATTTAATAAATTGTTTTTAAGTATTAATTCAAAAAAGGAGACAATGAAAAAAAATTAAAATTGAGAAATATACGTCTGTCAGTCTACCCTATTCAAGACCTGTAATGCACATTTAATAACTTTTCTTTGTCGAATTTGCTAATATAGACTTTGAGAGAAACTGAAAGAAAAGTGAAAACACTGCATTTTTAATAAATTTTTAAAAATTCTATTCAACTCTAGTCGACGTATTCCTTTTCCACTTAAACCAAAAAGAAATCACGTAGACAACTTTAAAAAAAACTTACAAAATTTAGTACAAGATTTGAAATAGTTGCTTGTTGTAACAATAATTGTACGAATTCAAAATGTAAAGAGTTTGAGTAAAGTATTTGTGTTATTTTCATGGATATAAATCCATGAAAATAAGATATGTATTTTTGTCAATTAAGCCACAATGTAATAAAAACCCAAAAGTTTTTGAAAATTCATTTCTAGTGGTTGTTTAAGACACAAGTGAATAAAAGTCTTAAAAACCCCGTCTATGAGGAAAAATTCGATGTGTTCATTATATTTTAAATGTTTTTAAATATAGTAAAACAGCTTTAGAAATGCATTTTAGCAAAACTGAGAATTTGTTGTTTAGTTAAACAGGGCCGTTTCAGGCCTTTTGATAATCTTCAAATGTAGCTTAATGAAAAATTGTTTCCGAAAACGTATTTTTAACGTTAATGTATTTTTTTATGAAAATTTAGGTATAAAAAAGATGTAAAATAATTTATGACCTGAATAGATTTTAGTGACATTTTTAATAACGAAAAATTATTATACATCGCAGTATAAATTTTTTTGTTTGATCCGTAGAAATATTATTACCTTAATTAAGAAAACATAGAAAGGAAGTAGGTGTTACCTTAATGTTTCATATTTGTCCAATATTTCATAAGAAAAGTATTATATATACAAGGAAATCAAATTCAATCAGTCATTATATTCTATTTAATCATTTATCATAGATCATTTATCCTTTTTTCTTGTGCTGAATAAATATTCCATGTTTTAGTCGCTGTTACCACATCATTTATATTATCTTGCACTTTGGATTTTTTTTTGCTTTAGTTAATATATACACCTAACATTGTTTTTTCTTTAATTCCATGTCAATGTGTTCTTTCATTCTGGATAATGGTTAAACAATGCTGTTGTTTACCTATTAACTTACTACACAATTTTAGGATAACAATCAGCTTTCGCTATGAAGATGAGGGTAATCCCAATACACGTGTATGTACTGAAGCTCCTCTAAACACATTATCGCACCGCACTCTGCGTTTTAGGAATCTAGACCTGCTTTCTTTCAGCTACTTGTACAAGTCACCGGACACTACTGAGACACTGCTGATTTTCTCAAAACGTTTTTTTAAAGTTATATAAGTTTCCTAAAACCCGTATAATTATAATATTTCAATATAATATTCTTAAAGCGTTAAAAATATTTTGAGATTTTCATTCAAAAGGTGTTTTTACCAATGATTCCGTTTATCGAAAAAAAACCGACTAGTTGCCAAATTAATTATTTAAATATTCTAATAATATTGAAAAAGAGTTATGTTTAGTGGGAATACACTATTATAAAATCACTATTATGAGATTAAAAATTGTGTGTTTATTTTTTACATCAAAATTTAGTTAATAACAATTAAAAACGAAATTTTTTCCACCAAAAATATGCTTTTATTTTTTCTATATTTTTAATCTAGTAAATAAGTAAGTTACTTCCTTTATATACATACGATTTAAAATGCAACTGGTACTTTAAACTTTACTCGTGCCCTGAATTCAAAAAGCTAATCGCTTTACTCGAATTATCCACAAGATAACTGTCGCGATATTGAACAATTTCGATTATATTTTAATCGAAATTTTATTTTAGATTATATTTTATTAGCGTACTTTCTTAAATATCCACGCTAAAGGGTTAATTTGAGCAGAATATTCTAAATTTTTTTGTATTAAGTTCCAGATACTTTTACGATTCCTTTTCTTTTCTTAATTCAGTTATCATTTTTTTCAAAAATTTATTGGGAAAATATGGATATGTTGGAAACAATTGCTAGCTCAAGGCAGATGTAAGTCGATGGAGATACTGAAAATATCGACTCTCGTGGCAAAAAAGAAGACTAAATATTTCGCTCAATACAAAAATACATAGATCAATGTAATAAGATTTTTTCCTAGATTTCGTTTACATATAAAATGTTTCTTTATTTATTTTTATTGTACCTCTACTTTTTGGTACATGTTTGTCTTTGCGGAAACAAATTAAATTCACATTTTTATTTTTATTTTTTTTACAGTTTTTTAATTTTTTTTAGACATTATACTTAATTTTTAAAAGATTTCTTTACTTATTCCTCCAATAGGATCAGGTTTAATTAGAGTAAAATAAATTTGACCATTTTAAGTTTTACAAAATAATATATAGTATGATAATAGACAATCAATATAATTGTTTTAAAAGTTTTCGGATTAATCGTCATTTTGGTTTTGCGTTTCATGATTTTTTTTTATAATCACATATTTAATTGCTTAAATTTAATTGTGATTGTAGCAATGCAAAGAATCACACCAAACACAGAGAACTCATTTCATAAAGTAAAATTATGCGTTTAAATATAAATTATTCAAAAGATAAGTCGACCTCGCATTGGCAAGGGCTCAATGTTTTATAAAATAAGTATAGGCTAATAAATATAATTTCAAAATCGTGTAAAATTTAATTTAAATAAAAAAATATCGGCGCATAATATGCGAATAATATATATGAGCACGCACAACCCAACAAACCTGCGTTAGGCGTTAACGCGATGCGAGGATTTGTGGAGGAAAACTGTGCGTGGTAACAAAAAGTGAAGCGGAAAAGAAAGAATGCGTTGATGTATTCACCGCGGCATATAATTCGGCATTGCGTTGATGAATAAAATCATTATCATATCTACGAATGTAATAAAGTGGTAAAAAAACTGTATATTAAATTTTGAAGAATATTTTTAAGTAAAACTAAGTGCTACCTACTAAAAATACGCTACATAGCCAAAAATAAGAATTTTTCTAATTTTTGTCTATTTTTCTGTGCGCTCTTTCGTTACGCATGATAATCTGAGCAATAACTGAACTGATTTGGATGCTGTTATCAGTGATGTGTTTAGATGAGCTTGGCCTAACCTTTAGGATTATTTTATTTTCGATCCACTTACAAATAACAAGAGGAAAAAATAAGTCCACTGCGGAAAAAATAACTGAAAAGCACGAAATACAAACATAGTCTGTGAAATTCATAACGTTATAAACATTAGGACACTCTCTGGATCATAGAAATAGTAAGTATCCATCATTCGTTGAATCCGCTTTAATAGTTTAATCTGTACGAAGAAACAAATTTACTCACATATACACATACACATATATACTTATACAGCCTATAAAATTCATAACATTATACATCCCAGGAAACGTTCTGGATTAAGACGAATAAAAGACATCTAATTTATTAAAATTACATTAGTAATTTGGTCTATACGTGTGAACAAACTTACTCACATATATACATACACACATATACCCATATGGCTTGTGAAATTCATAACTTTATGTACTATTTCTGAACCAGGAGTTATTATGCAATGACCATTTTACTCTGTAAAATTTGAAAATAATTGTGCACCTTTACCATGGCCCGCCCAAATATATATCACTGCACACTGCATCTTAAAAACACGCAATTTGCATTATGATAATCATCTGGCCATTAGCACGAACCTTAGAACACCCGTAGAAGGATTTGAATTCGCTGAGATATAAGTGAGTGGACTGTCTCTTAAAATAAATATAAGCAGAATTTTGGTATTACCAATATTTTTTTTATAATTTCATGATAAAAAAAATTGAAACAGCTTCACTTCATTTAAGGCAAAGGTCATTTAAAACAAAATAATGATGGATTGTTGTCAAAATTCGTTATCAAATTACGAGTATCTTAGCAGTATCAAATACGTACATAGTAAGAGGTTCGCTACTATAAAATAAATACTAAAATTTTAAATTAATTATTCCGGTTTCATACTTCAAAAGAAAAAAATACCGAACCGTTATAAGGCCACCTAAGTACTCTTCTTTCCATCTTTCTGTCAAAGCTATTTTCGCAGTTGTTTACCCTAGAAACTTGAAATACATAGTGTTAAAGTATATTAATCCACAGATATATCAACAGATAACATACAAATAAAGATAAGTGGATTTCGTGCTATGCAACTCTCTTAGTGCGAATATTTGTACTTAACAGTTTTCTTTTAACGATCGCCCATTTCTAGTTATTGCTGATTTTGGTTGTTAATAAAAGAAATGAATTTAGTTATAAAAATATTATATCACGGTATTTGTTAATTTTGATTTGTTTTTTATTAATTCATTAGGTATTCATTATTTTTTGACCATTTTTGCTTAAATATCTATCACAGGGGGTAACTTTTCTGGTTGTCGGTGGCATTGGCATAGACGTATTTTAAAAACATAAAGTGTTTAATTACATGAAAATAGGGAACTCTTGATAGTCAGGACACTGTGGTTTTGATTTGGTAACTACCATAACATTTATATTACGCACAGTTATAAAAACCCATAACAAGCAAATATTTTAGAAAGTAACCCCATGGTTTTTTAAAGCGCCTTAAGTAGAAAATGAAAAATATTACTTAGCATACCATTTTCTGTGTTATTCAAAATGCCAGTTAAACACGTAACTTTGTTTTTGATTTTAAATCTGCCTATTATTAATCGTAACAGTCTAATATATCTTATATTGATCTCAGATACTTTAGCGGTTCTGGTCCTTTTGGTTCATTTTTCATACTTCCCTCTCGTCTTCACTAATAAATAATTCCAAAGTGTTGCTCGACTTCTGAAAAGTAATTATTTCTAATGATTTCCTTTTTAATTTACATACATTGCGTGTGTCATTACACCGGCTATCCTAAAATATTAAACACTGGCTGCCAAGCATTTCTAAACCGTATAAATTCACACTGCTAATCACAAGTATTTAAAGAAAGTCAAATATTATATACGGACGATTACTATAAATATTTCAAAGATCATCTCATAAATTTTAATACTCGTTCTTTGTATTTTACGACGGATATTTTTTTTTTAAATTTTTTTTTGAAGAAATTGTTTTCATTTAATAACACGTTTAAGTTTAAAAATCAAATTCACCACTTTAATCAATTAATTTCATATAGATTTTAGCAAGGAAAGTTTACTGTATATCTGTCTAACTATGTGAATAAGCACAAATAAACCACGATGAATATATAATCTTTTCAACATGTTCAGCTTTGGATATTAAGGTAATTTAATGAACATAATGTAAGTCCTGATTTTTTTTAATGAATTTTAATATAATTTTAAACTTATTTTGAAATATTTTACATAGATTTTAAATTGCTAATACAATTTTAATATTTAAGTATTTTTTACTTTAGCTATCAGTTTACTTCAAATAAAAAAGGTCTCATATATTTTGATATGATTTTTTACGGTTTCCCCATACATCGGCTCAATCACGTTAAGCAATATTATTGTAAGCTGGACGTATCTGGAAGATTATAAAGCGAGAGGATTAAAATAATATTGATATTGAAGGCTGTGTAGTTTTGAACACTCGTGTAATAGAATTATCTATCTTCTCAAAAGTAAGTTGAAAGAAAAATAGAACTCTTCCAATATATAAAAATTACCTCAGTTTGTTTTGGCTTACGCCAAATTATTTTATGAAACTTGATTATATAAATGTAATAAGATATTTTTCTTTTCTCAGTATTATCTGTATCGACCTCTTCTTGTTCAGTGCTTATAACAGGCATCAAAAACTGCAATAAACTTTATTTGATATTTAAGAAGTAAACATAATTTCAAACTCTTTATCTTCTACAGAGACTTGTAACAACCACAGTAGTCTGGATGTGTTTTATCTAAAACGAGGTTTTTTTCAGATGATTCAGTGAGCGAAAGTTTATAATATTTCCACTTTATAAAAAGTCTCAAGTGAATCAGGATCTACTTTAAGTAAGTTCGTATTCAGTACATATCTCTTATCGTTTGATACTTTTGCCGTGTAAATATGAACGGTGCAAAGTAGGCGAGGAAGAGGTTTTCAAGGTATAAATATTTTCATATTTATCTGCTATTATATAAAATAAAGGTTGCGTTATGATTTAAATTGAAAGTTAAAGTTTAATTATTTCAGTAAAATTATATGTTACATTTATGGTTTTTCAGATCAGTATTTTTTCTGTCATAATTTTTTACTTGTCATATTTTTATATGTTTCTTACACAATGCAGATTTGAAAAAAGTTAGGTACCTGACTGTTTAAGATACCTGACCTTACAATACACATAGTATATATTCAATACATTTTTTCTTAAGGTATATGTATTATGGTATGTTTTATTAGTACATTAACATTCATGGACATATTTTCACTCCTTCATAAATATTTATGATAAATTTATCAAATAAGGATCATTGCATGGAATTTAAATTTAAGGGAAATGTTTATGGCAATATATTTTAAATTTAGTATTCTTGACTTAATACCAACATGATTCTTTGTAGAAAATATAGTCAAATTCCAAAACGTGGCACAAGTCAATAATTATAAGAAATTTATACTCTTCATTAAATTTCCTTATCTAAAAAACGTAACATCATAATGTGTAAAGTGTTTATTTGGCGTTACCAAATAAGTAATGTTTTTTACAGAGTCTCTTCTACTGTGCTTGAACAAACCGTTGCATTAAGTAGATTTTTTTAAAAATTTTTTTGCAAATTGATCTTTACTTTTTTTCAAATTTATTTTATTTCTACCTTTAAACTACTTTTTATTTAGTAAAATAATTTTTTCTAGTACATGATTTTTAAATTATGTTTCTATTTATATCCATTGTAACTTCTTTGTTTAAATCTATTAAGAATATGGCCATAAAATTATTAGCTACACTGATCATCTTTCTTCTTACACCATTTCTGCTTTTATTTATTATTAAGTTACGCAGTAATTAATGAACCTGGTCTTTTGAACTGACTTAATAATTATATGCTTTAATATTATATGTACACTAGTGCCACATCGAATAATTTATGTTCACATGGATATCAGGAGCGATAGGTTTAGTCTCTAGTTTACAGATGACACTAAAAAATAAATACGACAAATTTTTTGAATCTATTTTCGTCCATCAAAAAAAGTAATTAAGTAAAAAATTATCCTTTAATTATTATACACATATTTCTTATTACTATTATAAACTCGCTTATTTAAAGTACTGCAGAGGGCCATATCATGTCCATGTGTCGTTCAATCCTCATGATTTATACTACTTTGGATAAAAACGTTGTTCTATGCTTATATGAAGACGAAAAGCTGTGTGACTTTATAGGAATTTAATACCATCGGGAGGGGTGGCGGTAATGTCATTGTGACCCAAATATCATCAAAAATAGTACCGCCATTTTTGATAATCAATGTGTATGAAAGGGATGCGTACTAAAATATTTTAAAATCTGTATTTAAATTGAACGGACAAATTTTATGGCAGTTTTACACTGTTTGTTACTTAATCATTTTTATAATTAAGTCCGAAGTTTAATTACTACACACGCTTTTATTATTGAAGTATATTTTAAAGGCTTAAAACAATAAAAAAATTAGAAAGGCACAACCAAAAAGCGAATATATTATGGACTATTAATTGCAGTTAACATTTAACCCTTAACACCACTCGTTATTTCCAGCCACACATATACACTCGTGGGAGAGCTAGGTCCCCCATGTATTTATTTATTTAATTAGGAATTAGTAATTTTTTTCAGGATTCTTTTTATAAAATAATTAAAAACTTACGGCAAAACAACAAAATCAGTTTTATTAAAATTTTAGACTAAAATGTCACATTTATAACGTCTTACACAATTTAAATAGATTTTTGGCAAACATTTTTAGAGTCTATTTTACGTAATAAAATGAAAATGATGAAAAATGAACTTAAAATCAAATGTATGTTTTCTTTTCAGACATATAACTGAAAATAAAAAATAAGAACAACATTTTTATTATTTTCAATAACATGCAAAATAACAATAAGTTTGTTTACTACTCCATAACAATTTTGTAGGAACAATTTTCAATCTTATAACACAATCTTTATTTATGTCATATGCCATAGTATATATTATTATCTTACGTTATTCCTTACATTTATTGCATATTTTTACGTCAATGGAATGTATATGACATACATTTTTTTGGCCTTTTAAGCACGCACTAGGAGTATTACTATCCTTCTGACGAGGGCGCTAATGGCATCTTGCTTTTTTGGTCTCAAATTTTGACTCGGCCGTGTTGACAAGTACTCAGATGTTGACGGGTCATCAGGCGGCTCAATATCAACCTCCCTCAAAACTTTACCATCATCCCTTTTAGCTCCCTTGAAGCTCATTATTTCAGTGTGGGATGCAGAATGGAGTACATGGCTATTTACTACAAATATATTCAGCACAACACAGAATATTGTCGTTGGCCATCTTCGCCTCCTCCTGTTGACTGATTAGGCTGCACATTTTTGATCCAGGGCATCGATACCACTTTAATAGAGTTGTAAATTTCGATTATTTCCGGCTTTTTGGTTTCAGGATTCGTAACAGCTTCGTGATGTATTGAGGATACAAGAGCGATACTTCAGTTCCTTTTAGCTACAAATGACACCAAAGTTTTATTACTTTGAAAGCCAAAACTAACGAAAAAACTGGCCGATGTTTTTGTGGAAGAAATTGCGGAGGAATCTTTTTTATTTGTTCGTTTTGTGCCGATATACGTAAGTTGTTTTTGGTTTAGTGCTTCGAGCAGCTCAATGGAAGTAAACCGATTGTCTACCGTTATGTTTCTGTAAGTTCCATAATTCTTCATGGGTACCAACATTGAATCAACTCGAGCTTGTCCTTCTTTTCCTGCATGAAAGCGTTGAATATGTAATGTGACAAGCGTTGAATATGTAAAGTACATTATTTTCAAACCGTACTTTGCTGGTTTAGATTTAATGTACACACCGAACAAGCACCGTCCTCTGAAAGGAACGAGCATTTTGTCAAGTACTCGGGTCAAATACTCGGGGTAGCTATAATTTTGTCTACAATTTTTTATGAATTTACCAAAATGTTCAGATATAAGAGCTAGCTGGTTAGTTCTTTTCGTTCTTCTCTCATACTCGTCGATTATGAAGGAGTAAATTCCAAAAACAACAACATAGATCACGAATATTTTGTCTTCTCCCTCTAAAATTTCAATATGATTATTTTTGAGTGCCATCAATTGAGAAATTCGTGTATGCGGCTGCGTATTCTTTTTTACTATGTCAAATTTAAAGTTTCTGCGGTTGTAAGTAATATTTTGTGCTGTGCGGTATAGCTGTGAGATTATCCTTAATAAGATAATTTCCATTTACGAACCTGTTTCAAAGCATATTTTAATGGACATCACCATTCTGACAAGAATACGATGACTTTTTTTATGATATCAAAGTGTACGTTGCTCTATCAGGATGACTGACTAGACTTATAGAACTACAAATTATACTGCGCCAGGAACCTGCAATGTCCGATAATTATGATAGATAGAAGCCTTTATCTAGAAAAATCTTTTCGGTATTAAAGTAATAAAGTTTGCTATTTCAGGCTAAAAATAAACTGTTTTAATGAAAGGCCCACGAGAGTAAAGTCATGAAGAGCTCAGTATTATATTTATATAGGAGAACTTATTTTTTCTGGTTTTTAACTATAGCAGCATCATATCAACATATACAATAATTGAATAAACCAATCAATACGCATTTAAGGGGTTATTATTCATTTACAATTAATGGGAATATATTTCATTTACATGGAAAAAATATGAGAAGATTAATATAACATTTTCATGTATATGAGTTGGGATTTCCGAAATGTTGATAATCAGAATTATATTTTATCTTGGTAACACCTAGTCGATAAAACTAATAAATACGTGTCTAAGGAGCTGTAACATGTTGTTATTCATGGAATTTGCAGGAAATACAATTAAACTATATGGCAAAAATATTGGGAATTAAATATTATATTGTCGTCTAGGGGGAGTGGATGTATTTTCCGACCTTTACCATCACAACCAACTTTTACCAAAAAATGCACAGATTACCACAAAATAATAATAAATGCATGTTTTATTGGTTACAACGCACGATAAATATTGCCAACGTTACTAAATGTAGATTAAAAATATGAGCGAACGAATATTACATATATTTCCGCTTATAAACATTTTCGATTTTTGACTATCCGAAGCACCTTTGATTACAACAAGGCGTATATTAAAAGAAAGTATTAATCAATACGGGTATAATTAATTACAAAGTAGAAATAATAATTTTATCCTTCAATATAGTTATTTTCCAACTTTTCCCGTTGATTAGTTCGCTCTTCATACGAGTATTGCGTATTATTTTCTTTTAATATGTATGTAGTTTTATTTAAAGATTACTTTCTTAGGAAAAAAACCGGAATAGATTAGTATTTACAAGAAGCGGTAATGTAATTAATATTCAACTGCTCATAACTCCTCTCCTGTTAGCTGCATGTTATAACAGTTATTTTTTTATCCCATTTATTATTTAATTTGTAACTGCACTCACCGCACGTAACAAACTGCAACGGGCACGCATTGCAAAGCTCGGAGGACGATCTAAAATAAATAAGTAAGACAATACCAGCAGTAATAGCCAGTACGCCGTAAACAATGGCTACAGCCCGCACATTTTGCGATGTGGTTCGGTTCGAGCGGTGGAAACTTTAACCCGTATAGCGTCTTCGGTGACGAAATAAGAAACCTGCAGCCCACGTCCAACAACAAGTACTTGTCTTATACATGCTTTAATCAAAACATCTAGTTAATTTTATTAAGAAAACACCGATATCTACACAAAGACAAATTTTAGTTTAATTTTTTAAATTTGGCTGAGAATCAAAAATAAAGTGAGGTAAAAAAACAAACTAAATTTATACAATACTATAACTAAGTTGATACAGATTTATTTATTATGATCATAGTAAAAATTACTAAACAATAAGCGGGTATAATCAGTGAGATTTTGTTTTTACTTTATGTTTTGATTAGGAAAGAACCTGAAATATTTTATATAAAAAAAACAAACATAACTTTGACTTATCAAACTAAGTTAATG
The DNA here is from genome assembly GCA_039881145.1 of Druceiella hillmani. Classification (NCBI taxonomy): domain Eukaryota; kingdom Metazoa; phylum Arthropoda; class Insecta; order Lepidoptera; family Hepialidae; genus Druceiella; species Druceiella hillmani. The sequence goes on from JAYKKI010000132.1 coordinate 214,022, forward strand.
CACTTATTTAGGAATATCAACGAACATATCCTATCTGGGATGATTTTTGAAAACAGTCAGGAGACAAAAGTCTCCTACGACAAATATTTTGAAATCATCATGAAAAGAGAAATTTATGAAACATACTTTCCGTTATGAAAGTAGAAACAATAAATACAAAAATTCCCCTTCAAAATTAATTCTGAATGTAACAGGTGCCCACTTTCTATCTTTTAAAAAAACGATTTGATGTGACGAAAATCTAATATCAAATCGAAATCCAGTTTTCCAAATTTAACTGCATGTAGGTATGTACTCGGTTCTTGAAACCTGATGAATATTTGCATACATTATACTGAAGATTTAAATGCTTTACTGATTTTTCTGTAGCTGTAGATACTGTAACTGTTATTACCGTGGCTACAGCTAGAGAAAAATTATCGTCTTTTCCAAGAAGATACAACATTTTGTAGAAGCGGATAATTTTTAAAACATTTCATTATTCAGAGGCAAAAAAATTGTGATTTGTAACGTTATTTATTATTTCCTTATCTATTGCTTAAATTCACAGCAATATATTGCACTCAGATGACGCGAATGACATACATTTATAGGATACACACAATCTGTGAGATACCAGCAATCTATCGGTTGGGGGATACGGAAGTTTAATAAGTGGTTATCTCTATCTGGGTGATTTTATATTACATAAGGAAAATGCATTTAAACTTAGAGTTCAAAAAATTGCCTGCTGAAATAAAAAATACACATGTGCAGCAGTCAGACAACTTTTAAATTCATCTATTATAGTATTAATTTTTTATAAATTATAAAATTTCACAAAAACGATTGCAGTGACCAAATTTTATTCGATAGCTTGAAGTGATTCTCACGAAATCTTTTATTATTCTGATGAAAATTACCCAACGAAAATACTAAAACATATTTTTATTAGGAACTAGTACTGCAAAATATAACATTTCAAGAATACCATTTGCGACTTCGGATAAAATGAAGTGGCACGGAAAAAGATTGTGAAATATGTATACATATTTATAATTAAGAGAAAATATATATCAACGATTTATCGATTATTTATAATAAAGGGAAAATATATATAAACGATTTACAGAAATTCATTTCTCAGAAATTATATTTGTGTCCTGTTATTATTTTGGTCAAATCTGTTTTTATTTTATCGCTAAGAACCTGTAACACATGTGGGAATGTAAATTAGGCAATAATCATAAAAATGTAATAAAATACAAAATTATATTGATATTAACAAACATTTCAAAACATTCGTTTGTTCAAAGCACAACGATACATTATAATAGTAGTGACTGCATGAATTTTGATGTTTGAGGATTCATTGGTCATTTCTTCAAGGGTACAAGTTAGCCTAAATACATCATCACTGTGCATGCACATAATATAGGATAGAAGATGAGCGTGACATAAGATACATGACTCCAACGAAATATAAAACTGGAAGAATGCTTGTGGCGAGTTTATATTGAAAAGGGATATATTGCCATGTACTACAATCACTGTCACTAATATAAATAATTTTTTTGTTTATATTGTTTGAAAATTATAGTGAATGGAATGTATATGTAGCTTATTTTGATTGCAAGAAGGCATTTGGCCGAGTCGACAATGATATTGTCTTAATAAAATGATTGGAGAGTAGTATCACTTCCATCTAGTAAAATTATTGGCCATTTACATTTGGGTTAGAACGCAATAAATTCAGTTCGGAAATTGTTAATCAAGTTATTGCTCTATATTGATTAATCTGGAATCAGCATAGATAGTAATTTAGACCCTCTGTTGTTTTTCATTATGATTAATAATTTGCACTGAGTTGTAAGCAATACTCGATGCCTTCGGTTTGCCGATGATTTAGAAACTAGTGGCGCGTGTAGAAAAGCAATTTAGTTGTGATCTGTTTGAAAGTGACATCGACCTGTATATCAATGGATCTTGATCAACAAACTACAACTGATTGTGAGCAAACGCGCAATGATATTATATTGTGACCTTATTTAATAAAGTGGGTTGTAGTATTCTCGAAGCCTTATATGTATATTTGATAAGGTATTAAAAAAGTTCAACGTTTTTTTATATCAAAAATGCATCTTTATGTGTTTACTTCAGATTCTACAATGAGCATGACCGAATATAATTCATTTCGACTCTGACGTGATGACTTAAATAATTATGTTACGTGAGAGCATAGAGACATAATTTATTTCATCTGCACTCTAAGTTGGGCATGTGTTTTTTTATAAATCACAGGCGTAAAAATATCTTGAAATTCTCAAGAATAGTTTCGGATATTGTGTATTAGGGTGATTCATAAAAGGTCGAAAATTTTTTTTGATATTTTCTTCACTCTCAATCCCTTAATTTTGTCTATTCCACTAGAAAACACACCAGGATTTTTTATTTTTTTTTAAATTTATATTTAAGGGTCGCTACCCACTTTTGAATTTGGAAAAAAATGCATTAATTTTTAAGAGTTTATTAATACCAGAAATGCGTGTTACGCATAGGTTTTAGGAAAAATATTATCGTTCTTTTTCTGCCTATAATTATTAACTAACAATATTAAGTATTGCTTCTCTCTTCGTCATTAGTATGTAATTTATTGTACTCTTCCATCAATGCAACACCCCTCTCAGCTATATCGTTAACGACTCTCATATGTTATACAATTTCTTTACTCGATTTGAAGCTTTCTTCTTCTTCCCATAGCTCAGGATCTTTCTGAATGAACTCGCAAGAAATTCCAGTGATTTTGAAAAAAAATCATAATGTTTGTTGATATGAAATCTTCGATGTTTCTGTTTACGATTGCATCATATTCGAAGAATGTCTTTTTCGGATTGTTTTCCGTTCCCTCCCTTAAAGATAATTATCAAATGAAGCAGCTCTTTATAATCGTCACGAGGCTGAAATTGTTCCAGTTGATTATTAGCAAAAGCAATGATATCTTTTGCGACAGTTTGAACGCAATTCCATGTAGATGGTTCGAATATTGCGGTTTTGAAGTCTTTTTGATTTATTTTTGGCCAGTAGCTTTTAAATCTTTTAAAAATTATAATTTCAGGACCACTGGAAGGCCCTACAGCTGTTACAACAACACTTTTGAGTAAAATTTCTAGTATGTGAAGCTTGGGAACAGCCAAGAGCTGGTCGACTCCTTTTCCAGATAACAGGATTGGTAGACGATCTACTATTTCATGTCCGGTTATATCCTCCAGCATATTTCCACCCCAGTGCGCAGTAAATATATTTAGTGTTTGGAAATTAGCTTTAATAGACTCAGCAATCTGTTTTCTAATATCCATTCCTTGGCGACGTATAGAAAAAAAGCTAACGTTATATTATGATACGTTACAGCGCATACGTCTGAGTATAGAAGCCAAAAAAATATTTGCTTTTCGGTCAGTCAACTTAGCAACATCAAGAGTAGTAGCTAAAGTCGAATAAAACTCTTTTTCGGCCTTGTTTCTGTGGTGTAGTAAAACTAGCTGAGGAGATATAGAATGACTTTGACTTATATCGCTATCACTTTCATTCCCTGCAGAAGAAGCTAAAGAAGATAGTCACATTTCTCAGTTAATTTCTTCGTTGCTTCTTTTTCCTTTCCTATCATCTTTTGCAACTTAGCTTCTTTTTGTAAATGTTTTTTAAGTTTTTTCGCATGGCTTCTATCGATATTACCAATTTTTCTTGGACGACTCATTTTCCTTTGTTTTAAAAGAAATTGCTTATCTTCTTCAATAATTATCATATTAAGGGCATTTGAGTGAGCAATATCAAACAAAACATTTAAATTTGTTTGCCATTTGTGTTATTTTTCTTTTATTGCTGTTAAGCGTTTTGGTTTATTTGTTTTTTAAATTCTGCCATTCTTTGAAATATTTAAGTATTTTTGTGATAACATGTTGTTTTTCTTTGGTAGGAATAGTTGCTTTTTGCCATAGTATCATCACGTTGCTTACTGTTAATGATGTATGTCAGTTCTCTATTTATGTCGTTCATTACGTTTTTATAATGAAAAAATACACACATCACTTCTTTCACTGACGGTAATTTTGTTTGCACCTATTCGGAACGAGATTGTCCAATTTTTATTAATAGAATTACACTCTGATTGCTAAATATACAAATACGAGAATAAAGCTAAAGTAATCAAATTTACAATCAAACAATCACTTTGACTCGCAACGATGGCGTCACTGGATAAGTGTATAGAAGAGCAATGGATTGATTATATTAACTAAATTGTGGGTATCTACAGAGAGCACCGAGGTACCGACGAAGTGAGTTAACAAAGAACTGTTTACGTTAGCAACTAAATACCGTCATCAAAGTTGTATAAGTAAACAATAGCCAACATCGCAACAAGTGCAAATTTTAAGATAATTCTTAAAAATCTTGTGAGGAGGTAGTGAAGGGTCGTCCTTAAATATTAATTAAAAAATCCCAAATTTAAAACGAATTATTATTTTAGTAGATAGAATGATATTATAGGTTGAGAGTTAAAACAATTAAAACTTGAATTTTATGAATCACCCTATTGGGTATGTTTTTATTAATATTTCTAGCATTAGCTTCAGATTTACTTTATAGTTTGAATAACGGTATACATTTAAAACCAGTTTAGTATTTTTTTGTCTCTACGTCTACGGCAGTTCTTTTTTCCAAAAAGAATTTAAGTATAACACAATTTTAATAGGCTAAATAAAGATATAATAGGCAATCAATTTTATATTCAGTATACTGTCCATTGAAATAGGAAAAAAGGATTGAAGCACATTTTTATGCATGTGTGTTACCTGCGTTAAATATAAAATATTCTTACGTACTTTTTATATAAAAATTAAAATTGATAATCAGCCAGGTCGTAAATAAATTTAAAACTAATCGCATAGTTATTTATGTTGCACTATGTTCAGCAAAACGAGCAGGCAATGGCTTTATATTGGATAAAATAAACAAGCTATCGCTTTTTTTTTAAAAGCAAAAATCTATTTAATGACAGTAACTCACTAACACATTAACTATCCACTTTTATAAATATAATTAAAAATAAAAAGCATTAAAAGAAGCGTTATAAGAAGAATCTAAGGTACTGTCGCCCAATAAGATCTGGCTCCTAAGAAGACCCACACTTACAAACTCGTACTTGGGATTGTCAAAGAAGTTTAAATTTTGCGCAAATATGTGAAAAAAAAGTACAACTCAACCAGGAGGGTAGGAACCCTAGCGCACCGTTATTTCGACAGCAATCCTTAATTTGTAATGACTGAGTATTGCAATACTTCTCTAATAATCTCAACGATAAACTTTTTTAAAAATTTGTGTGAAAATAGTCAAGATTTGTATGTTTCTTCTATTATACCTTTTTAATTAAATTTAAAACATTGAATTCTAAGGAAGTTTCACCATTTTATAGCTTTTCGTTTCTTAACGATGGTTTCACCGTAACGGGGAAATGTCCTAATAACGCCCGCTTGACGTACTATAAGAAATCTTGGGCCTTACTGAGCTATCGAATAAACACTTCCGTACCGGCAATATATGTAGCATGCAAAGTCTCTTAAATCAATATCAGCATCGCTTCAGAGTTATTGATATTTGCATCTCTTCTTTAGGGCCAAAAAACTTAGAAAATTTAGATCCTTGTCACAAAGAAACGTACATCACCACCCAAGGAAATAAATAACCGATTCTGAAGAGATACCTCCCTTAACATAATTAAAAGAAAATTCTGTAATAATAACTGTAAAAACATATTTCCAAAAACTAATTGGGACTTTAAATTTTGCAATTGTTAATTCTGAACAAAAACACAAAGCTTTATGTCACGTTGGCCAATGGAATACTAAAATTGTGTTTGATGCTCTTAAAGATAAGGCTAAAAGTTTGGAGAAAACATAAGGAGGAAGAACCTGAAAATTATTAATAATAGGACGAAAAATCAGAGTATCCAAAAAGCTGAAACCTATTCAAAAGAAAGAAAATCAGATAGAATATCTAAAAGAAAGCAAAGAGTGAGGTGTGGTACTACCAAGGTAGCTTGATAGAACATATATAATGCCAAGCTTTTAATCATGAAGCTTATTAAAAGCCCTGGAGAATGTTAGGATAAGACGAAGATTGCATGTGTCTACTTAGCGACTAAGAATTCAGACGTAAAAGTTCGTTGATTTCTGCGACTGAAAATGAGTGTCAGTTTTCCCTTAGCATTTTTTTACTGCTTTAAAATTCTAATAATTTTGAGTCTATTGTGATTAAGTTATTTATTGTAGCTTATATAGATTTTTGTTTAAAGGCAAAAGAGACAATTTAGTTTCCTTATTACCAAAGTGTGTTTAAATGTTTTTCTAATAGATACTCCGAATAAGATCTACGGCAAATTGTTATTAAACATGAATTTTTCAAATTAAAAATTATCTGCAACAAATAAAGCAAGTAAATAATTTATTCTGAGTTTATTTTGTATTTATCAGTTTTATTTATTTTCTCTTTTTTTATTTCTTTTCACTATATTTCCATTTTACTGTAATTTTCCTATTTTACAGATCTAATAATACCCGTAATTTAGTTTTTGCTAAATTATTTTGCTAAGAGTTTAAATTTAAATTGGAACTAAAGTGAATACACCATTATTCGGCGGATAACAATTATAAACTTGAATTATACTTATTATACATAGAATTTTACTTAAAGTTTCTAACAAGGGACATATTTGCGGTTGTTAAAATGTGCCTTTTTAATATGAAAACGCAACAAAATGTGAAGATTTCTTCCAATATTAAAATCATAATTAAATTTGGCTTCCATACTGATGGGCAGTTTTTTTAATTACAAAATTCCCTAATTTTATAAACATTTTGCACAAAGTGGACCTTGTTAGGCGATTGTGCCTTATTTGAAAAAAATATTCGATATGCAAACACGACTTCGTTGCCATTTTCTTATACGCATAAATAGACGTATATATGCTTATTAACGTCAATCAGTGCCGCTTTATTCGATAAATCATAGTAAATAAATGAAAAAAATATTGAAATATATGAAGAAATAACTTACTAAAGATACACGTACCTTTTATATATATATATATATATATATATATATATATATTAAAATTTTCAATTTCCTTGTTAACAAGTTCCTACGTACACAATTCATTTTCCGTTCTGCGATGTGGTCTTAAACTAATTAAATTTTTTTTTCATAACGCTTTATCCTGAAACTTCTTTGTATTTATTAGAGATTAGATATTTTTTCAAATGCAAAGTTATGGAAGAACTTCATACAGGAAAGGCTTTTTCAACTATATTTAATGTTTTTTCCAAGAGTGGAGCATTAAAAAATTACAGTTCATTGCATAATACTTGACAGAGGTTCAAATATGACTAAAGCGTTACAGTTATCATATTTTGAAAATGTTGATTGACGGTATACAAAATTTAGCGCTAGATTAAAACGTTTACTCACATAGAAAAATGGCTGGAGTTACCTGTACTTAAATATAAGAAAAATATTAGAATAATAAAGAATTTTGAATATTAAAGAATTGCAACTCTCTTCAACTATTCCCTGATAGCAAAAAGAAAGTTGCAAAAATTGCTTACGGACACAATGTGTCAGTCTCCACCAAATGCAGTAAAATACTACCTAACTTAGATAGATAATTCAGGTGTTCGTTTTCTAGATCACATGAATGTAATAATTATATTCATGTATTAATTTTAAATTCATAACTCTTTATTTTCAAATATTTTGGAGTTTACCTTTACGGGATCCATAAATAATTATAATTGGAAAGATTATATATTTTTCATTACACACATATTTTTATGTAATCGTTAACGTCACTTCATAAATATTTATTTTTTTCTAGTTCTTTACTTAAACTGTTAACAATGAATAATGGTTTTCTTAGAAGGTGGAACATTTAAGATTTAATTATATTATACTCCAATAAACATAAAGTTATGACACTCACATCACAGAATCGGTTAAACGTCGAAAAACACTTTAATATGAGGTCTTTTCAAAGAGTGACGAAAGAACGAAGCAGTTCCGAAATTACATCATCGTTCATTATTCCACTTATACGTAATGAGCGTTATTACAAGTACTTTGAAAACCGAGGAATCTAAAATTTAATCTTTAAAGGCCTTTTTATGTGCTATTTTTACATATTTGTACCCACGATACATAACGAAATTGTTAACGAAATTACCAAACAGGAGACTCAAACAGAATTATTTAGAATGATATCTAAAAAAGAAAAGAACGCTGTTTACTTTTTTTAACTTAAGAGAAAAAATTGTTGGAATCTGAGATTGTTGGAATTTACATTATGTGCAGGTACTGAAGAAGGTGATTATTATGACCTGGTAATGGAACATGCTGTTATGATAAAACAGGTGCTGCAGAATTACAATAAGGGAAAAAGACTTCCATTAAAGGAAAATCCTTTAATGTGGTGGCTAAAGAACCTTCAAGTTAATTTCATTTTACCAATGTTATTCCGGAAATTTTTATTAGCTTCACTGAGCAGTTTAGTGAGAGATTAATTATTTAGCAGAGAAGCTCTAATTTACGATGAAAAAAGGAATAGATTACATGGAGAGAGCATCGTAAAACTTTAATTTTTAAGTACAAATTCCCATTTATAAATTTTTAAATATTAATAATTCGTTATAACAATTGTTAAATAAGTATCTACCTACCCAGTGATGTAATTTACTGCGTATGTAGGACATGGTTTTATTTTTAAATAAACTGTATAGAAAGTAACTACGCTTTTTGTATGTACTGACTTCTGTTACTGCTTCCGCTTCCGCTTCCTTTATAGCATTGAATAAACATCTGTTTCCGTTTTGGCTTCCGTTATATTACTTTTGTTGCTTATCTAATATTTATTTTATCTTTACTTATTGTGCGTATTCCATAAGATGTCTCGGTATAAATATTACTATAGAATTTTCTTAATGGTATATTTTTTGGGAATTAAGATTTCGGGGTATTTTTTTGGATTTTTGTCCAGAAACCTTTAATTATTATTACATATTATGCATATGCTACAGCTCATTTTAGAAAAAGGCTAATTCTAATGTTACCTGGCTAATATTAAGATCAGATTTGATCTTCGGCTAATGTTAATTGAAAGCTACATAAAAATTTGGTGTCAAAAACGTGTCAAAGTCATGTAAAAGTAACTTTCTCGTTATTATTAATATGGTTATTTTTTTAATAGCTGAGATTTGTATGTTCAATTTTAATTTTGTTATTATTTCGGTTAATCAGACTTTATTCTTTACAACTTAAACAATTTTTCTTTTTTCTCGTACAGAGTGGATTTTTAATTTATTTCTCGTTTCTTTATCAATGCACATTGAATAAATGTATTGACTGAAAAAATTTTCAATATTATGTTATTTCAAATTATTTACAGGAAAGACTTTTAGGTTTTGATGAAGAAAATATTTTAATTAAAATAAACATTTCTACGAAATAAACATATACTTCATCGATCATAATTTCCACCATGAAGCTAGAGATATTCAACTTATGGAGAAGCAAAAGCAACTTTCACCGTGGAAAGCGAACTTGATTATTTTTGTCACTTTTTTATATGAAATAAAAATAACTGGAAGTTAAAAAAAAACGTTAGTATTTTCTCATTTTAAATAACCTACCATATCTTTCACACGGTGCATATGTGATAAATTATAAAATCCATGATAATCGTCATATCCATCGTCCTCCATGGTATATCAAGTGTATTTTTTATGATTTTCGACTTAGCAGTTTTGAAAATAAAGGGGGAATGCCGCATTTTGCACTATCTTTTTAAATGTGCAATTTAAAAGTTTAAAAAAATATGTTTGTATTACTTATGACAAGCCTTTAATCACATAATATACGATGTGAAAGAAACAATTTAGGTCCTTTATTTACTTCTCTTCAAATGTTAAAGGAACATTTAAAAAAAATATTGAAATGGTGAAAAACATGTGGGTTAATAAAATGCCCCTATCCCTATATCAACACTCAGGTTTCTACTTCGCATGGCTTCTGCGAAAATCGACTCAAAAAATAGAATGAGGAAAATGTATATTTCCTACTATAACCTTCCTATTAGTAAGAACATGGGGAATATTTAAAAAATGTTGACATCTAGAATCATCATCATAGTTTTCTTACAACCTTCACATGGGTTTCTAAAAACCAATATTTTTTATATTGATGTCAAATATTGATATTGTTATACAGGGTATAACAAAGAACGTACTTATAATTTATATAGACGATTCTCTGAATAAAAATGAATACATTTGAAACGCAATTTTTGAGCAAAAGGATAATTTTTTCGATTTGCGATTGATACAGAAGCGGTTGAAAATCATTAGATAATCCTTCTGGACATTGGTCTATTTATATGTATATATATATATATATATATACATATATATATATATATATATATATATATATATTTATATATATATATATATATATATATATATATATATATATATATATATATATAATATATATATATATATATGTATATATTTTTTTTTTTTATGACTACAAAAGAACGTGGCTATTATTAATATAGTTGACTCTCTATATCAATATGCATTTGAAGCGGGTTAAAAATGAAATTTTCTTTTAAAAATTAATTTTCTTTTTGTTGAAATCACAAATTTAGCAGCGGTTTTCTCAGAAACAATTGAGAGTATATAGTTTCTTAAAATTTTCTACTCAATTTGATTCAAAAAATACCCTGTATGAATAATACCCACTTTCTTCTTTACATCCTGTGTATATAATGAGGAACATAACATATTGGTTTGTAATAAGAGAAATCGCCACGTCCCCAAGGGGTTAACCCAGAAGGCCTCATCCCATCATAGCAGTCGCGACGCCTCCAGTAATTACATTCCTATCGCAGCATCTCTCTGCGACCGCTCGCGATTTATTGCCAGTCAGATAACATTCCGTTTAACTCATTGTGGTTCGTTCAATGCGACGACGTCTGTACGTACATGTACTCGTACGGAAGGGTGATTTTGCGAAATAAGGAATCCATTAGCAAATTTCTTTCTTATTGAATATGTAACTTTAATAAAGACAATGATATTTGGTTTATGTATATTTCATATTTTATTGAATATGGAAACTTTTTGGCAAATACGTATTCTTTGACGTTTTAATGTGTCTCCCATAAACATCTCAGTTTAAATTTAAAAAAAAAGTTTTTTTCTAAAAAAGAAAAAAAATGTACATGAACATTATATTAAGGGTGCAGGTCAGTAACGATTATAACATTTAACAAAACTAAAAGCTGAATGTATTGTTTTATTTTCAATTTCCTGATTGTTAAGTATTCCGTAAATAATATTATACAAATACTCTGATTACCTGTCGATATCACTACAAATACTTTGTGATTATAAATCAAGTAATGAGGCATTTAAAACTTAACACCGCAAGACTGAATTTTATTAGGAAAAGTAAAGAAATTATATTAGAAATATGCGACCAATACATAAAATATTTAATTAATTGCGCACTCATAATAAACTGCCTTGCTTAAAATACAAAAAAAATTGTGTGTTTCCGATGGGCGACTGAAGTTTATTCCTTAAGTACGACTATCCTGGAATATATATAATAGGTAACACTCTACATAAATATAAATATCAATGTCATTAAATGTAAATGGAAAATTACTTAAAAAAATGCTGACAAAAAAATTATTTTCAGGTAAAACGAATTAATAAGATGAAATTTATACAACAAAAGTAAAAACTTTAGTAACGTCAGTCTAAAAAGTTAAAATTTTAAATTTTGCTGAATAGAAGACACCAACTATTCACACATAATGATGTTTAATGATTACATCTTAATATAAGCGAATGATAGTAAGCGATGTATGTCACACGCTGTCGTTGTGATTATGCCATTAGGAAATGTCAATATATGTGTCACTCTCTGTCATTGCGATTACGCCATAATACAGTGCCAAATAAACGTATTGATATCTCACTCTAAATATGCAGAGAAATGTTGCGTGGAGAGGCCATCTAACGATTACACTTTTTTAACACTCTGAACTTCGTAAGCTCTGAACTTCTGAATTGACTCCTCATAAAACTTCATAGCAGACGGTATATACGAAAATCGATTCTTATAGAGTAAACAATAAGAAGAAAAATAATGGAAAGTATGTTCGGCGCTTGGAAGAAGTGATTCGTACGTCTAAGCCACGTGGGTACTAAGTTGATTACCATAATCAATATCATTATTCCATAACATACATAACAAAGATATTTATGTAATGGTCAGCCTCCCGAAGAAACTGAGCAGGTATTGGAAGAATTTATCAACGTTCCAGTTCCCTTAGGAACTCGGGATTTGCGAGGTGACAAGTTTAATTGACTCACATTTGGCAAACGGTTAAGGCTTTTGCAAAATAATCTGTAAGTTTAATATTATTATATCATATGTTACTTTTAAGTACCCATAAACATTAAGCTAATATGTATATTATTTGGATCGGTTTAAGTAATATATTTTGAATTTTTATACTTTCTTTATCTGCGTACTTACTCGGTTTATTTTTAGACTTACTTCATTTGTTTTTAGTAAAGATTTTGTAAAGTAAATATTATTGGTAATATTTTATCGGAATTAGTATTATTTTTTTAATATTAAGCTATTATAAATAAGTTTTATTAAATATATTACTAAAGTAAGTTGTCTTTTTTTGATTTGTATAAATTCCTTATCAATGGAATGACATAACCCATAACTGATATTTACATGTATTGAAAATGTTTGACAACTGTATTTTGATATGTTTGATGTTTTTTTTGTGCGATAATCTCATCCCTCTAATATTAATAAACATACAATTCATTTCCAAATATATAGATAATTTTACTGATACTTGTATCCACGGAACTTGTATGATTATATGAATCTACAGGAACATAGCACCAATTAGAAATTAAGGATAAATTGCTTGTGCACTTATTTATTATAGGAAGTTTTTAATTATTTATTTTTTACATTGGTTATTTTAATAAATTTTTACAAATCATGTATATAAATTGGTGAGCAGAAATCATTTATTGTAAATTCCACAATTAGCCCTGACGCTATTAAGGAAACGACCGAGTTAATTTGTATGTCACTAATCGCGTCTACTCCGCCGGTGGCCACCCGCTACTGCTTTTCCCTCTTCTTTCCTTGACTTTTTTATGAAGCCAAAGTTGGCAAAGTTTCTTAGCTCATTACTTAAAAAAAAGTTATTACATTCCTACTAACAAATTACCAAATTTTCTATTCTATTCTCATTATAAACGTGAACATTTGACTATACTTACCTTTTCATTAATAATACCACTAGCGTCTTATATATTCTCGGCAACAGTGTGCCAAACGTTTTTTTTTTTCATATTCACGTTTGCTCTGTTGGCTCGTTTATGTTCAATTACATTTTTGTAAGAGACCAATATACGTACAATTTTACACTACACTTTTACATTACACTTTTTTTAATGCTCTGAACTTTGTACGCTCTGAACTTCCGATTTTATTCTTCATAATTTTTTTTGGACATTTGGTGTTTCCAAGCTTTTTGTTGGGGTGTTCAGGAAGCTTTTAATAGCTCACTTTATTGTATTTTTTTATAGGTCATGTTGTAGTTTAGAGTAAAGCGGTTTTTTCTTCTCAAAAGTTTTTTAATATTGAAAACGGTAAATTAAAAAAAAAGTAAATAATTTAAGTTTTTAAAATTTGTTTTATGCTCTGATCTAGGCTAAAGCTTTTGTATTGTAAAAATTTCCAATAATGTAAAATATTTAACGAATAAATAAAGAAATTATCATTAAGACCCCAGTTTGTAATCATAAACTAAAAATACTGAAATAATGTATACTGAAAATATAATGCATCAACTTAATTAGTTCCTTTAATACTTTATAGCGTATTCCTGTACGAATATAATTTAAACGTATGTATCATTTATTTGCAGTTTATCTTAGTGTTCCATATTCTGAAACTTCACTCAATCCAGCGCAAAGCCAACAAGAAGATAACAAGTAAGAATTAATTAATTCAGTTATTTCATTTATTGATATTGTTGTCGCTTCCAACCGAGATCTTTTACCAGCGGAGGTAGCGTTTAAACGGAGCTTGAGTGTCTACCTTGACTCGTGTGATGGTCTGGTTGACTGATTACGTTGTTAATTATATGTATTCAACTGAGCGTGTTTGGTTAAGACAATTATAGAGACGACAGAGAATGTTTTGTGATATAAATGTGCATATAATGTTTATTTGAGCGGCTGATAGTTTCTTATTTATATTAACATTACACAACTAGACGTGAATGACATGCTTGTAAATTTATATTTCGTATTATATTTTCAATGCAAAATAATTTAGAAACTGCTTTTTCTAGCATTAAGTTTATAGTATTGTAACGATGTTCTTAGGGTTATATTATTATATGAAGATAAATTCATGGTTATTGTTTCAACCTGCTTTTACTAATGGAAACAAAATATACATTAAATATTGTGAAATAAATTCATTATGAATTTTGACGGAATAACAACTTGAATATTTCAAAATATAAGATAAAATATTTTAGGAGTATTTTTTCAATATGGGGAAAGTTCTATATTACGATTATCTTACTACTATTATTACTAATTATATTAAAAAACTGGAAAACTTATGATTTTAAATTTCTTTGGCTTGTGCTATTATTGTTCTTTACTCTGTTATAACACACACACACACACATATATATATATATATATATATACATATATATATATATGTATATATATATATATATATACATACATGTGGTTGAGAGAGACAAGCCAGCCATACTCACGACTTCCTTCGGCCATTGTCTAAAATATATACTGGGTACTGACGGAAGAAAAAATGTATTCATTCCCGGAATATTTAAAACTTCCATTTTATTAAATAAATAAGGCGAATGGAGGCCTTGTAGAGACTACCGAGCATTGAATAATGTCACCATCACTTACAGATACCCTTTACGATTTTTGACTGATTGCAGCTAAATTCTACATGGTGCAACGATATTTTAATCTGATCAGGATATAACAATAAATTCCGGTTCGCGAAGGAAACATTCCAAAAATGGCAATCATCACACCCTTTGGACTATATGAGTTCCCATTTATGATGTTTGGATTACGCAATGCAGCACAGATGTTCCAACGTTCCATGAACAGCGTCTTCCAAGGCTTGGATTTTGTATTCTGTTATTTAAATGACATTCTGGCAGCTTCTCCGTACTATAAAATTCACTAGCGACACCTACATCTAGATATCGAGAGATTAGCAAACTTCGGTATATGCATCAATACAACGAAATGGCATTTGGACAAGCAATACTTTCGTATCTGCGATACGAAGTATCTGCCGAAGGACTCAAATCTCTTACAACCAAAGTAGAAGCGATTAAGAGTTATCCAGAACCGAGATATTTTACCAGCTTATGGCGGTTTTTGGGGATGGTAAATTTCTACAACCAATTTATCCCAAACTTTGCCAAATTACACAAGCCCCTGACAACATTACTTGCCGGAATAAAGAATAACCGAAAACAGGTAATCTGGACGGATGAGATCAGAAATACCTTTACAAAACTTAAAGAAGCACTCTGCCATGCCGCTATATGCTTGACATGTTGCTTCAGATATAGCCATCGGAGTCATCCTGTATTAGATAGAAAACAATGAGAAGCAATCATTAAACTTTTTTTCCAGGTCATTAACACCAACCTAACAAAAATATGTTGCTTACGACCGAGAGCTATTAGTCATTTACTCGGCCGTGAAACACTTCATCCACATTTTAAAAGACCGTAATTTCTTTACATACATACCACAAGCCAATAACTTTTGCTTTCCAACAGAAGAAGGTTTCCCCCAGGCAGTCTAGAGAGTTGTCATACATCGGATAATTTACAAGAACAACGAACATTCTATACCTCGACGAAAAGGACAACACTCTTGAAAACATTAAAATGCCATCAGCAATAGATTTTAACACGTAAGCAAGCCGCCAAGAAGACGAAGATCTTGAAACATGCAAGGACAAACCAAATCTGAAAATAATTCGGATACGTATACCAAATACTGATTTAATAATATACTGCGACACTTCAACTGATTACAATAGGCCATTCCTACTTAAAGAATTTCAAAATAAAGTATTTTTATCTGTCGACAGCACACCCTGGAATAAGATCCACAGTAAAACTAATGACCAGACGTTTTATTTGGCCCAACATTAACAAAGAGTGCCCGCTATAGACTAGATCATTCCTAATTTGTTAACAATCTAAAGTTCAAGGACATACACCATCACCTCTAAGCGACTTCATAAATATAGAACTATCAAGGCCAGTTTGAGGTGTCATTTGCAACAAAGCAATAATAGGGGTTGATGCTTTACCATTTGTTCTTCCAGAAATAAGTTCAAGGGGAATATTAAACAATCTTCTGCTTATAATTCGGGGGATATTAAACAATCTGAGCTTCTCTATGACTCCTCTGTTTATCCGGGAATTCGTGATCAAGGTACCTAAATTATCACATTTGGATTTTGATCAGAGGCAGCAAAGAATCATATGCAGCGTGAAACCTGCAACGACCACTGATGGCCAGAAACCCATTTTCGCTTCAAAACAACTTTCAAATTACTCGCTTGTTTATATGTACAATAATGCAACCACATCATCTTTGGAACCAGTTTATCTTGGTACTTACGCTGTTAAACATCGGGCATCAAAATACTTTGATATAGATATATAGGATATTTTCAAAAGGATTTCAATTGACACTGAAACCATGTTCCTTCCTAAATGATCGCTCCGAAAAGTCACTAGAAACTACCATACGTAAAAATGGAAAAAGTGCTACTACCTCGTGCGTTCCACCGAAAGGATTTTACTCACTGACCATCCCACCACTACACGTAGTAGTAGGACTGTTTGTTTCCCTTCACATCTAAAAGACTGCATCTTAATCCTGTTTAATGGGGGGGGGGTGTAATGTGACAGACTTGGAAATTCTATTATGAATTGCTTCTCATTCCAAAAGTCTATCTGTCAGAATAATTAAACTTGGACTTAGTAACTAAAATACTAAAAAATAATATTAGGAGTCAGAGTAATGTGTGTAATTTAGAGTAAACGAAACAACACACTCTTTACTGCTAATAGGGGATATGCATGTAATATTTTATATCTTTAGTTCACTGTTTACTTTTGCTATAATATAATGAAACATATAAATACTGTTGGAAGGGTTTTAAAGACATTTAAACGCAATATTTAAAACTGTCAATAAATTTAAGCTGTTTAGAAACAGCCATTTTTGCGTGCCTTGGTTTTTTGTCACCGTGTTTTATTTACTTTGCGTCACCGTGTTTTATTTACTGTAGATATTTCGTTACTTTAAACATTATTAGTACAAAATCCGTTTGAACCATGGAAAAAGCTCGAAAGCCAGTTTATAAGTATTATAATTACACCCGATAAAGTGTTTTTTCCGAGAAATGCAAAAATGGGAATACTTTGGTTCATTGTTATGAAAATCACTATAAAGTAAATATTTTTTATTAGGATAGTTTGAGTATGATTTTAGTTAACCGTAGATCAGTTTGGTATTGAATATCAATCATACAAGCAGTAGGTAAATGTGTACATAAACTAGTTTACGAAAGTGTACTTACATTTTTTTTGGTTTTCACAAAAAAAGCTAAAAAACATTGATAAAATACACATAAAGGGATTTGATTGATACATAATAAACCTAATTTTTATTCATAACTAAATTTAACTACGTGATGTGGTATTATATCTATATAACGTAAATTCTTAGCCACGACTAAGGTTTCGTTGTATGACAAAATCTTCAGGTGGGCAACTTGAAGAGAATCTTCTCTTCCAATTTAAACAAAATAGATGTAATACTACATCATATAGTTTCATTTAGTAGTAAATAAGAATTATGTTATAATGCATTTCTACAAAATTAACGCTAAATATATTCAAAACTTAATGAACGTAAATAACATTACATATGAACAACAAAACATAGATGGTGTGCAGCCATGGTTTTAAAACACTATAATATTTATCACTGTGTATTTATGAAAATATTTGTCCTTAAATAACCTACGTAATGCATGTTTATAAATCATGTATTAAAACAATTACCTCTAAACTTTCTCTTCTTTGATCTCAGTGGATGTAAAATATGAATTTGAACCAAAATTTCATGTCCTCACGAATGCATTTATTCTTGGCAGATTATCCGATTGTGCTATTATAAAATTACTTTCAGTAATCGATTCTTGCTAGGATTTTAAAAATGCACTGGATGGGTAAAATATTGCAAAAAACAATTTATTCTTACCAAAAACAACAAATGATTTATAAATTGTTGACATACGAGTTTGTTTACACAAACCCTGTCGTCATGTTTTTTTTTCCCAACCAATAGTGTTGCTTTTCGATAATTTGAATTTCACTCGCATAAATTGCACCGATAATTTATTAAGTTATGCAATTAAAAAGGAATTACATAGGGAAAGAATGGTTTAAATATAATGTCCACTTGATAAATAATTGCAAAAAAAATATTTAAACCAGGTTTGAATTGCATGCATTTTCCCTATTCACTATATTTGACCTATCGTAATGAGATAAATAGTCTATTCTCAAATAATACAATACTTGCTATATTTATTTAAAATCTAATTATACTTTTACACTATAAAATGTGAAAAGATCCTTTCTTTTTGGAATAACAAAACTTATCGGGGAACTGAAATTACATTGTAATCCTTTTTAAAAACGTTCGCGACTAAGTAATTTGTTTCGCCCCTAAACCAATTCACAATTACGAAAGTAACGAAGGAAATAAATAAATTATAGGCTTTTTTAACGTAGAAAAGTTAATTTGCACAAAAGTTGCGTACTTTTCGCATCTCTCGTCTAAGATAACGATAAAAGTTGACAGAAATAACCGTAGCGGGCATTTCGGAAAACTTCACAAACTAATTAGCGGAAGAAAATATACAACAGTACAAGTAATATTGTTTTGGCTTAGCAAAGGAAGAATATCAATCTGCTCGGAAGATTGCGTGCAGTCGCTTTATCTTCAGTCGCTCAGAAGACATTTTTGCCAAGAATTTCTTTTGCAACCTTTCCTAAATTTTGTTGACTCTCTTTTTTGTTACAAAATGTAATTTTGATAATTTGAGTTAATTTGTGAGAGATATCAGTGTTGGACTATTTAATTTAATATCAAAATGCTGCTGAAATTAACGGATATTTCAGAAAAATGCTATTAAGCATGATCAGAAATGAGCCAAAAAACACTGATCATAATATGACGATATAATTTTGATCAGTGTTTTTTGGCTCATTTCTGATCATGATTATGTCATTTACAATAATTTGTAGCAAAAATGAATATCAGAAATATTAAAACATTTGGTTTATAAATACTTAAAAATATTAGGGATTAATATCATGTACGGCCAAATTGAATGATTATTTTCAAATCATCAAAATCACTCTAAATATATAAGAAGATTTTAATATTCAATTATGTTTATTCATTGTTTGCTGTTAAAAATTCCTCTATTACACTAAATACTAATATTGAATATTCTTTAATAATCTAGAACAAACTATTAACATTCTTGTTGATAAAGAACAAATATTTTTGGAAAGTCACAAATCTGTTCAGTAATCTATTGTGGGCTATTTGATAAATATGTTGTGTTAAAAATTTAGTTAAAAATATATTCTCTCCTCTCCTAATAAATTAAATTGTAATAGTTTGTTTTTAATAGTGTGGTAGTAGTCTTGATTGAACAAGTGAAATGTTATTTTAGTTGGTGTGACTGAAATCTACCAAAACACGAAACCAAAGTTCCAATGCTAGTAATGCATATTATGTAGAAAATGTAAAAAGACGTGGGCTCTATGTAGCAAAGGAGAGTGTTGCTTCAGACTAATGATATTGTTTGCCTTGCTATTATTTTCAGTTCATCATTCTTATTTTATATATTTTGTTGCAGATAAATTAAAGTAGAGAATTTTCGCTACGGGAAAATTATATTTTCGAAGTCTTGATGGCTGACAACAGCCACGACGAAGACGGTTTGCTGCTTGACGAAGAAGACCTATCTTTTTTAGCGCAAGATATAGATGCGGGTATGTCGACTGTTTAAATTAAACCAAGCTCAGCACTCATAGAAGAGAACACTATTAAAAATCAACAAGTCTTGTTAGGCATTACTGTCCCTTCTTTCAACTGGCGAAACAATTTATATTCACCGTACAATTTTTGTGAGTTGCTAGGATAAAACAGTGAACTGCGCATTTTTAGATATGATTTCTGACAGGGAATTGACTCCTGTAAACATTTTCAACGCAGTTGCGGGCTTTGAAAAATTTGCAGATGAGATTATTGTTCGTGAATTCGTGCGTTATGCTCAACAAAATGGCCGATCTTTTACCACTACTAATGAAAAAGCCAAAGCTTTCCTCGGCATGAACTTTGTAATGAGATATCATTGCTTACCTACGTTTAGAAGATATTGGTCTACAAATCTTGACATGGGAGTTCCTTATATTGTTAATGTGAATTGAATACAAAAACTTAGGCAATAGATAAACATATGACTAATTTCAAGGGGCACAATATAATGAGGCAATATGTCAAAAACAAATCAATAAAATGGGGGTTTAAAATGTAATGCAGGCTGGACTCTTCTACTCTTATACTTTGTGTATAAATCAAACTAAAACTGTTAAAAATATGAGTCCTGGGGACATTTTCATGGTCAGCAGCAATAGAATATCTTTCATAAAATGGATGAATAAAAAATTTTTTTTTATTTGCAAATTTCTTATCACGCATTCTGACAACGACAGTCAAAAGGCGTGTACAAGATAACGGTTACAAGATGAATTGACGAACTTGATTTGAAGTTGTAAAATACAATAAAAATGTGGGAGGGATCTATCTCATGGATCAAAAAAAATGTTATGAAAAGGATCAAAAGGCAGAAATATAATAATAATTAAGATTATTTTCCTATTTATCAGATATTGCCATGAATAATTCATGTATAATTTATTGCAAGCTGCACAAATCTACTCTACGTGTTGAAGGAACTTTCATTTCAAACCAAGAATTTTGCTAGGTAGTGGCTCTTTCACTTATTAGTAATTTTTCGTCACGACAAAAAACTTTATCTACAGTTGTTATGATGAAAAAGCGAATCTCTTACACACAAAAATGCGAAACACTTGCAGATGTAACGACAAAAGTGAGTAATAAAAAAAGATGCGTGCAGTATGCTAAAAGTCATGTTGAGAATCGCACAAATAACACATGTTCGAGCTGTAATGTTCTTTTATGTTTTACTTCAGAACGTAAGTGTTTTGTTTAATGTCAATAATTTTTCATATTTATTTTAATATAAATAAGTTTCTAAATAAATTAATTTGTATTTTCCACTATAGTTTGTATTTATTTTTTGCCTTCTATTTACATTGAAAAACGTATGCCTTACCGCATATAGGGACATACATATCCCCTTCCTAAAAACCTGAAATAAACACAACTTCTGTATAATGCATTAATTTTATGTTAAACTAGGCCAAAATAAATATATAAAAACAAACAAAATACTTTTTACGAAAAAGTAAGTTTTTGTTTTTGGAAAAATTATCAACGTGTAAGGGTTAGTCCGTATTATAAACTTATTTATCAAACATATGATAAAATAAAATTATGGTATTTTGCCAGCCTAATTACTTTGTTTTTGAGCAAAGATAATGTCAGTTTCTTTCCCAACCATTATTTAACGCTATTTATTTTGAAGTCTGGATCCTTTCGGAATTGATATAATATTTAAATATATATGTAATTGAATATTTGGTATTTTTAAGTATAACGAACACATAAAACACGTAATATTGATTGCTTCCTTCTTCGTGCATTTAGAATCGTTACGAGGCTGTAGCAAAACAAAGATAATGATTATATTTTAAAATGCAATTTTATATTCTAAGTATTTAATTTATAAAGTTATTGCTTTTTGACCAACACTTGTACTCAATAAATATATGCTCCTATTTTTTAAATCATTAATTTCCATTCTAAAAGAAGAAACAACGTCAAAACATATTCTACATTATTTAAGAAAGTATTGAACACAAGAATCGAAAAATATTAAACATTAAAAATCAATAAATCGCCCCAATTTTGTGTCATAAATAGGTGTAAAAAATACTAAAAAACGAGTCTGCTGGAAACACATTCGTTGGTTTCCACAAATATTACTTATTTTCACAATTTTGTATACTAATGCTAAACTTGATAATTTTTCAAAATCATCTACATACGTGTCTGTATTTTAATGGCTTGACAGTAATTTGATGTTTTGACTAACTATAAAGAAAGACATTAAATATATTTTTATAGTATTTTTTTAAAGTATTTAAATCAATGTATACTAGTTTGTTTACAGTAGAACTATATTCACCTAACATAAAATATTCCTCAACGAAAAAAAAACGTCGAATTTATCATATTACTACTATAAATTGTGTTTTTCTAGCATTTTTTTTTTACAAATACGGAACTGTATGTAATCAGGTTATTGAAGGTCTAGTCAGCCCTATTTTGAAATTGCAAACTTGGTATTTCAAAATAAACTCTATCACAAATTATTGGTAAATTTATTGTTACCTACAAAGAGGTTCTAAATGTTCAAAACTCATATAAATACAAATAAATTAATATCGTTAAAATTGTTAGTCCTAAATCATAAGTCAGAAGTTAGTTCTTACTTTTTGTACAGGGTACAGACCATTGCCGATAGTTGTCATAGTATCTTTTCACCATCCGTACGTGGGAAGTGCTTGGCTTTCAAAATTACATTTTAATAATTTTAATTAATCTTAATTGCTATAAATATAATCATGTCATATTTGATTGCCTTAAAATTAAAAATCGCCTAATAAATGCTAATGCTAGGTTTGTATCACATATTATATATATATATATATATATATATATATATATATATAAGTAATGTAATAGTCAAGAAATGTTCATACCTACCCAGATTTATGGCTATTGTTAAAGAAAATTCTTTCAATTTATACGCGAATTTATACAGGCACAAACATGTCGTAGCTCGCGCTCAATCGTAATTCTTTTATTGAATTAAAAAAGGATAAAAATATATTTACATAGAAGGTTCAGTTTTTATAAACCAATTATGTAAATACTGGTTAGTCTCTACAAGAGACAGAGTTAATTAAATATTCTACTACAAAAATGTTATGTCTAAAAATGAAATACATGTGCTAGCCAACAATCCAATTGATGTTTTATTTAAATCTAGTTTTCTGTTTTGCTATTTTGATAACAGCGAAGGGTTTAAATTTGAATCGGTGTGACATGAATTGTTTGTTAAATTGAATACATGCTACGAACATAAAAAGCTTCAGATTGTGTGGGAGAGCATTTGTTATAGTGGGATGTTAAACGAATAAAGTCGGCGAATGGGATACACATACGAGTGCACACACTTTTCAGAAATTATTCTAGGGAATTGCGTCACAAAAAATTTAAATTTTGTTCAGTCTACGACTGAACTACAGTTTATGCAGTGACAGATCCCTTAATAAAACTAATATTTCCTACTACCGATCGGCTGTTTATATTATGCCGGAAATAGAAATTTGGCCTCCTCAATATTTCATGTCGTTTCCCGTCCCTTTAAATGCCGCTGAGCTAATATTACTTTGTCCTACCCTCATTATGATACAGGAAACACCGTTAGTTTTCCTCCATTTTCTAGCAATATCTGATAAGGGCGGAGCATATTTATAAATGTTTTCGTAACCCTCATTTCATCATACCTTCCCTTCCTTGCTTTAACAAATTTAGCAATGGAACATCTAAATATACTCTGTTTGCATAATGTCATACGCAAATATTATTTTTCATAAAAATTTATAAAAATGATATTTCTTTTACATAATTTTAATACAATTTTCTAAATTTTTTACAATATTTTTATATACGTTTTCTTCTTACATTAATTTAGGAGTAATTACATTCAAATAAGAAAAAGCTTTCATGATAATCGAATAAAAATATAAAACGAAGATATTGACCACAGAAGTCTTTTCACAGATAGCAGGAGTAGGAAAGTAAGAAAAATTAATGTAAAAAAATTAAACCTTTTTAAATTGACGAACAATTTTGTAGACAGGTAATATCATTATTTCCAATACGCGGAGCCATCTCGAAATATGTGGTGAAAATATCCAAGAAAACTTATAAATAATGTTTATTATGTAATTTATTAATTTATTTTGAATCACTGCCCCTGTAAAGTAGCATTTATTTACGAGTAAGGATAACTTAAACCTCTTAATGACTCAGCCACCATAGAAAATAAAAACTCTTTTTATTACTGTATTATCTATCTCTCAATTGCAAGAAGTTTTTTCTGGGATAATAAAACCTATAAATTTTGGTACATGGAATCACGAAATCGAATATATTAAAAAAAATTTACGGATTTTTCTGTGTATTTAATAAAGTTTGAATTATAAGGTACGCACATGTATACATATAACAATATTATAGAATATATAACTAAATGTGTACATATGTGTATAATTGAATATATACGTTTAGGCATACAATTAAAGCACAAAAATATGGTCTTTGGAATTGTTGTCTGCTCGGTATGATTATTTATTCGCGTATCACAAAAAAACTATTAGACGTATTATAATGAACTTTTTACTGCCGGATTTTTAATTAATTACTGCAATATAGAGGCTTAATTTCATTGCAGTCAACCCACTGGAAAATGTCATATCATTACAAAATAAACTTTCTCTTAGTGATACATATTATCCCTCATACTTATAGTTAACTAAATAATATTTTTAAAACGTTGACGTGAACGAAGTTATGTGTAATAGATTTAACGCAGTTATTATGTAAATAGATTTAACCACACCAATTAGTGTATCGTTTGAAACAAACTTTATTTGAGGTTGGATTTCAGAATTTACTAATAAGCTTGTATGTAGACCATATATCATATCATTTTATTTGGCGTTGTTTTTGAGTTATATTTAACAATTTTTGCTAACTGATAGGTCTCTCCACTCTCTACTTTCAAAAACCATTAGCCGGAAAAAACTAAGAATAACCTGTAACACAAAAAGAAAAAAGAACACTTTAAAAACATAAGATCTATAAACATCATTATATTTTTCCTTCAATCGTGACATAGATTTCGAAAATCACTATTTTTTTTATAATTTTAAGTTCACTAAGTAATTTTGGAAATAACATGGTACGGGAGGGAGTGTGGTGGTGGAGTGAAGAGGGTGACATGTTTTTTGCCCCATTTTTAAGCGTATCTTTGAAAAATGAAATCATGAAAAAATATTTTATAGACGTTGACAATAGACGTTGACAACTAGCCTTTTCTAACAATAATTCACACTATGCGCGGAATTCAAAATTTTTTTTTGGTCACTTAATTTGCCACCCACCTAAAATGTCCGCATAATTGTCTTCGAGAGTAAGCTATTGAAACGTATGTGGTTTATGAGGAAAACCGTTGTGATGGTGGGCTAACCGACATGTGAGTTTTTTCCTTTTGACGTATGAAGCCTCAAAATCAATCATATTTATAAATTAAAAACATTCCAAATTTTTTAGCATTATTGTAAAACGTAAAGGGAATAAGACTATCTTCCTTTTTACTGATTTTTTGAAGTAAAACTTGTTTCATGTTGACAGATGAAATCTGATTTAACAGCTTTTATCGACATATCTGTGCTATCTTAACATCATACTTCAGTCAATCTATATGTATACGGGCAACACTTTTTCACAAGAAGGAGTTTTATCTCACGTAATTATATTTTAACATTCTTATTTCATTTGGGTGATGACGATTTTTTAATATTACGCAGAATTAATGTTAACATTGAGTAATATTTAAATAACTGTCGATAACATATTGAATTAAATAGGTTATGTCATATCATGGTCATTATAGTTTCACATACATTTTATTTTAATGTATTGTAATATTGCCTACGGAGAGTGAGCACTGAGGCATATATGAAATGAATGCCGGACATCATTAACATATTCGATCTAAACGAAAGAGAAATATATGGAAGAAGTCAATAAGATTAAAAAAATTCTAGAAAAAATTATTTTTACATCATCTCTGGAAGATAGTTATAGTAAGAGAAATATAAAAAAAAACTCCAGCGAAAACAACAAGCAATCAGGTTTGCCTAATATTTAAGTAGGTCATTATACGGGAAGAAGCTAACATGTTAGTTCATTGTACCGATTAAGTAAACACAATTTGTTTACCTTGTTAACTTGAAACCTATTTTTATAGTGAACATGTGATATTTTCTTTTGTATGTTGAATGAAAAAGTATTTGTTCATCGATTTGGAAGTTTTTTTATCGTGAAATGTCTAAATGATTTATTTGTTCTCTAAGAAAACAGCGAGCACTGATTTCGAGTAACTGAGAGTACGTAGTACTAGTACAAAGCGGGGTCAATGAATTGATTGTATTAAGGCACAACGCTTTGTTAAACGGTGGAAATGAACCTGCCATTTTTTTCTGTTTGGTATCGGGAAATGAAAAATCTGCCCAACATTAGAAGGTCCAATGCTTCATCAAATTTTGATAACCCCCCTGTTAGGTACATACATATAACCACATCGTAAAATAAAGTTTGCAGACATCTTTAACGGAATCCAATACTAATATCATCATAATTATGGAATTTTATAGATAACATGTTGAACCTCTGCAAAATTCAAACCAGTAGCTTCAATAGTTGAATCTATTTGTACGTACATATACATTTTTTTTTCACATTGGAATCGCTTAACTTAGTACTCGTATACGTAAACAACAAAATTTTCTTTATTGATTATACACATCAGAGAAAAAATGAAAACCATGCATTTAATTTAATTTTTATTATACTGGGTTGAGAAGTTGCATATAGTTTAAATTTGTATGAATAATATTTCTACAGTTATAAAGTTTTCAAAATCTACATAATCGACATGCCACAAGTTTAAGGAAATATATTACCACAATATTGAATTTATATAAGTATAACATTTAAAAATAAGTCGATAACATTTTTGTTATTTTTTTAAATAATTTTAGTAATCTTTGCTTGTTTATGCATTTTAAAGGCAAGGACACGGTCATGATACAGATAGCATGAATAAAATTACATTAGAGATGTAATTTTATTTTTCACTTTTCATACAACCGTATGATTGATACAATTTCTAGCTATGTCTGCGACTTCGTCCGCGTGAAATTCACTGACTATTTTTGTTTATAACAACTGTAATATTTAAAAATAGGTACACTGAATGTAAGATTGAGGGATAAATATCGACGCAACATAGATTTATTATAAAAATCAACACACAGACTTCGTTTTCAATGAGTGTAAATCTTACAAATACCACTAAGAGGCGGCGTTAGATGTGGCTTTATTTTGATGATATAATAAGACAAGTTAGTAGTTACAGCTGTAAATTATACAAACAATTCGACCGGCCGGTGGGAAATGATCTCACGTCTTCGGGGTATCTTGCCATCATGCTAAACATTACACCACAGTTGACCCACTCGTCTGTCTAAACTATTATTTTTATTATCATCACTGGTAGTCGGTTTTTTATTATATATATATATATATATATATATATATATATATATATATATAAATATATATATATATAAATATAACTATAAACTGAAACTGAACTATATATATATATATATATATATATATATAAATACACATATAAATATATATGTGTGTATATATATATATATATATATATATATATATATATAGTTCATTGTGGATTTGTACACTTTGTTTATTTCCTTCTTTTAGTTTATCGAATGAAATGTATTCTGTGTTTATAAATTTATAATATTTTACATATTATTTGCAATTTTTAATGAACTGTTAAACTTTTTTGACTACAAGCCGCTATTTCAATAATAATAAATTTTTGCAAATAACATTTTCAATTTAAAATAAAGCAGAGAATAGTCAGCTGCAATGTTAATAGCAAATAAATTCACAATTAAATGAAACTACATGATATGGTATTATTGCACAAATTTTATTCTTTGCTAATATCCCACCTGAACATGTTGTAATGCAACGAAACCTAGGTTATGGTAAAGAAATTAAAGAAAGTAGAAATAATACTACATCACGTAGTTTAATTTAATTGTGAATAATGAATTTCTACAAAATTAACGTCAAATATATTCAATAAGCAAATAAATTTTTGCAACAAATAAAACTTAGTTTATAACTATTTTAAATGACTTGAATACTAAAAGAGTAATGACTCTTTTAATATTCAAATCATTTCACGTCACTAAAATAATGTTTTAATATATCTAATTTAAAGTTATTCTCAATATGGATTTACAAAAATTGATTTACGTTGAACGTAATATTTGCTTTTGTAATGAATATTTTGATTTATTTACGAAAATAAAAAGAGCAGTTTAGTTGTTGAATTCCAAAAATAAAATAAAGACATTTCCATTTCTATATGTTATGAAAAGGTATTTCTCTCACTTTGCAACATCCTTAAAACGAACATTGTTTTTCGATATGCGGTACGCACTGATGTTTTATAAAGATATTTGTAGATCATTTTGAACTAAATAGCACCATACCTTTTGATATTGATAAAAGAGTAAAATAATTTCTTTGAGAAAATTAGAACAAATGAACTTTATAAAATCGATTGTATTGTTATACACTCTTTTGTGGCTAATAGGGAATATGCACGTACTTTTTTAATGTTCTTAATTCTCTGTTCACATCCCTATAAAATAATAAAATATGTAAATACTATTGTAAATGTTACAATTAAATTTAAAACTATTATCTAAAACTGTCAATAAATTCGAGCTGTTTAAAAACCGCCATTTCTGCGACCGGTGGATTATGTCACAGTCTAAGCCCAGAGTTTGTTTACTGTATGTGTACCGTTACTTTAAATATGCTTAGAATAACATCCGTTTAAACCACGGAAAAAGCTCAAAGGCCAGTTTACAAGTGTTGTATTGTATCTAGGTGCAAAATTCTATTATAATTGTATTTTTTATCTCATCCCGAGAGATGCAAAAATGCAAGATTATGAGAAGATATGAAACGTTTTCAAGAAGGTGTAGGCATTGTTATGAAGGTTACTTTAATGCACGCATATCTTATTTAAATAGCTAGTACAATTTTAGTTAACCATAAGTGAGTTTTGTATTGAACATCAAACTCACAAACGGTAGAAAATTGTAATTCCACTTTTTTTGTTTTTTTAAGCTAGAAAAACTACATAATACATAAATTGAAACGTAAGAAACTTAATTCACGTAACTAACATTAAAAATGAATAATAAAATATAAACATTACATAGCCATGTTTTAAAACATTATAGGTTATATTTACTACCATATACTTATTAGTGTATTTATGCATAAACAACCTACATAATGCATGATTATAAATAATGTATTAAAACAATTAACTTTTAGCTTTCACTCTTTGAACTCAGCAAATCTTAAATCTGAAGTTGAAAAAAAATTTATGTTATCACGAATTAATTTATTCTCCGCAGATTATCCGTTTGTACTGTCACAAAACTTTCAGTCATCGACCTAGTCGATTCTCCATGTAACTAATATTTTAAAAATGCTTTAGATTTGTAAAATATTGCAAGAAAACTATTTTATCTTATCATACACATCAAATGCTGTACAAATTGTCAACAATACGAGCTGATTTAAATAAATTCTGACGCCGGGTTTCTTTCTAACCAATATTGTTGCGTTACGATAAGTTTAATTTCACTCGTATAATTTGCATCGATTTTTCGTTACTTTTTGCATTTAAAAAAGAATTACATAAGAAAATGATGATTAGATATAATCTCCAGTAAATAAATAATCAGAAAAATATTTTCAACAAATTTAAATTGCGTGTATATTCCCTGTTCACCATATTTGATCTATTGTAATGAGATAAAGAGACCATTCTCAAATAACACAATACTTTTTTTGTTTACTTAAAATCTTATTAAACTTTTACATTATGAAAAGTGAAGAAAGCCTTTCTTTTATTGGAATAACAAAAAAAAATATCGGGACACTGCATTGCCAGCATAATCCTCTTTAAAATACTTGCGACGTAGTAATTTGCGTTGCCCTAAAACCAATTCACAATTACGAAAGTAAGGAAAGAAATAAATAAATTATGGATTTTATTAACGCGGAAAAGAAGAAAAGTTAATTTGGACAAAAGCTGACGCACTTTTCCCATCACTTGCCTGAGATAACGACAAAAGTTAGACGGAAAAAACCGCAGCGGGCGTTTTAGAAAACTTCACAATCTAATTAGCGAGATAAAATATACAACAGATATACTGCTTTGGCGTAGTAAAGCGAAAAGTTCAATCTGCTTGGAAAATTGCGTGTAGTCGCGTTATTTATAAGTCTCTCAGGAGGAATTTTCGCGAATAATTTATTTTGCCTGCGTTCCTAAATTTTGTTAATTCAATTTTTTGTAACAAAATATTAGCTATCATTTTGATAATTTGAGTTATATTGTGAGAAATGTTAATGTTAGACTATTAAGTTACTAAATTGCTTTTGAAGTTAACGAAGATTGGAGATGAATGCTACTTATAGTAGTATATAGTTATGGTCAGGGTTTGTTAGCTCATTTCTTGTCATGCTTATTTTACCCATAATAAACTGAGGAAAAGATTAATATCAGAATTATTGGATTATTTCTAATAACACATTTGATTTACAAATATACAAACATATTAGCGATTAATGTCACATATGGCCAATTAATACGATTTTTTTCCAATTATCAATATCACTCTAGAAATACACCAACAAAATATTCCGTTACATTTATTAATTCTTTAACAATCTAGACCTAACTATTAACATTGATATTCATATAAAACAAACATTTTCCAGAAGCCACAAATCTGAGCAATGATACGATTGTGGGCTGATTGATAAATATATTGCGAGTTATCGGTATTTTTGTTAAAAATTTTCTTTAAAGTAGTTTCTTCTCTCCTGAGTTAATAAAATAACTTTTAATAGCTTTAATAATAGTTTTTAATAGTGTTGTAAAACCCCTGGGTAAACAAGTGAATTTTTATTTTAGTAAACGTTATTGGTGGGATTGAAATCTGCCAAAACACGACAGGAAAGGTTATGGTTTTCATGGCTTGACCGTAATTTGATGTTTTGACTAACTCTGAAGAAAATGAGAAATATATTTTAAAGTGTTCTTTAGTACAACGGGACATGCACGATATTTTTTTTTTCTTTAAATTTGATTGTAGGCCACAATTTAAAAAAATCTAAAATAATTTGTAAGAAAATTTTTATTATTTTTAAGTGTTTATCAATGTTTATTTGTTTGCATGTAGCTGCACATACATATAAATATATAATACTTACGCCTCACATAAAATTTTCAAGAACCGATAAAGTAACAATTCAGCAAATTTTATGATAGGACTACCCTTAGCATTTTAAGTTAATAAAATTGTGCTATTCGAGAAATTGTGTTTACCAGTGTGAAATTGTAGCTACATTAATTTGAAATTTCAAAATTTATATTTTTAAGTAATCTCTCTCACAAATAATTATAACCTAAAATATTTCCAAATATTCAAAACTCAAAAAAAAATACAAATAAATTATTATCTTCAAAATTGCTAGTCGTAAGG
Organism: Druceiella hillmani; assembly: GCA_039881145.1. Taxonomy (NCBI): domain Eukaryota; kingdom Metazoa; phylum Arthropoda; class Insecta; order Lepidoptera; family Hepialidae; genus Druceiella; species Druceiella hillmani. Next base: position 246,027 of record JAYKKI010000132.1, read on the forward strand.
CTAATTTTAATAATTCTTTTACATCACTGTCCCTATATAGTAGCATTAATTTATGAGTAAGAATAAGTATATATTGTTAATTGTACATTTTAATAATTCTTTTACATCACTGTCCCTATATAGTAGCATTAATTTATGAGTAAGAATAAGTATATATTGTTAATTGTACATTTTAATAATTCTTTTACATCACTGTCCCTATATAGTAGCATTAATTTATGAGTAAGAATAAGTATATATTGTTAATTGTATATTTTAATAATTCTTTTACATCACTGTCCCTATATAGTAGCATTAATTTATGAGTAAGAATAAGTATATATTGTTAATTGTACATTTTATTAATTCTTTTACATTAATTTACGAGCAACTTCATAATACCTCAACTACCTTAGAAAGTAAAAACTCTTTCTAATGTCATACCCTATATGTCAGTTGAAAGAAATTTCTCTAGGATTATCAAATCTGGAGACTTGATAAATGGAATTATTTAATCAAATGTATTACAAAAAAATTTAAAAAAATTCTCTTTAATTAATTAAGTTTGAGTTACAAAATATGTTACATAATATGATATCGATATACATATATAACAGCATAACGCAACTAAAATATAGTTCATTTAATATACTTACTATAGAATATTTAAGGTACACAATAAAGCATACGAAATATGTTTTCTTTTAATTCTTGTTTATCCCTTTGTTTGTTCGCGACCACCAGAGGTACTCTTATAAATTTTCACAGACAGATTTTGCATAACTTGGGGTAATATAGAGACTTTGTATTATTATAATAAATATACTAGAAAATGGCACAGAGTAATTCGAAAAAAAAAATAATGAAAAGCGTACTTACTTTAAAAAAATTATTTTATAATGACTACTTATTCATTACAAAATTAACTTTTCCGATGTTAGTTTATATTAACTCTCAACCTTATAGTTAATTAAATAGTATTTTCTATATGTTCACGTGTACAAAGTCACGGATACAGCTTTTATGGAAATATGGTTGACCACATCAATTATAGTGTCATTTGAAACAAATTCTATTTGGAGATAGATTTCAAAGTTCACTAATGCATGTTGACCATATGTCATGTTATTTTATTTTGTGTCGTTTTTAAGTTATATTCAATAATTTTCGCTAACTAATATTATTCTCCATTTTCTGTTTTCAAAAACAATCAGCCAGAAAAAATGCTAAGAATATTATGTAGCATAGAAAACCAAAGCTAACAAAATAACGGTCAAATGAAAGAGTGGCTCGCGCACAAAATTATCCGTATCTCATTTGAAGTGAGATTAGTTTATTATGTCGTCGTTTATGTAAAATTTCTAGCGCGATAAATATTTAATAATACCTTATATAATTAAGTTAGGAGAATCGTGAACATTCAAAAAGCTATAAGATCCAAAGTCATCGTTATAATTTTAATATAACCTTGACTTTTAATAATTATTTTGTAGATACCGACAACTGGCTTTTTCTAATGATACACCACACTATACGCGGAATTGAAATATATTTTTAAACACTTAATTTACCCTCCCACCTAAAATGTTCATATAAATATCTTTGGGGGTAAGCTTTTGAGACAGGTGAGGTTTCTGAGAACAACGATTGGGACGGAGGACTGACGAATACATGTGTTTTAAAATTTTTTTTTAATTAAAATTATTTTTATAATTGTAAACATTCCACATTTTTTAGCATTAGTTTAAAACGTTAGGTGTGTGAGTGCACCTTCTATTTGACTAATTTTTTTGAAGTAAAACTTATTCCGAGTTGATAGATGAAAGGTTACAACTCATTTAACAGCATTTAACGACACACTGGTACTCTCTTAATATCATCCTTTGGTCGATTTACGTGAATATGGACAACAAAATTTTTTAAAAAATCTAGTTTTTCTTCACGTGATTAGGTTTGCATGTTTTTGTTATATTGGTGTGGAAGGGTATTTTTTGAAACATTATGTATAAATAAAATGAAAATTGAGTAATATTTCAATAACCGTTTGCAATTAATTAAACTAAATATGATACGTAATATTGTGGGTACTATCATTTCATGCAACTTATTTTAATACATTTTAACTTTGCCTACGGAGCGTGAACACTGAGGAGTTGTTGTACAACTTCATTTATATATTTAATCTGAATTAAAAGAAAAATATTTTAAGAATGATGGTAGGAATTTATGATTTCTAAAAAATACAACTCCATTCTTTTCTACTCATCTCTTTAAGACGGTGTGCCAAGAAAAACATAAAATATTTTCCCGCAGTTACGACATACATCAATCAGGTTTCCCCACAAAATAAGAAGGACATTGTACGGGAACACCTTAACATTAGATTATACCGGCTGAGTAAACACATTTTGTTTACCGTTTTAACTTTAAATGTAACTTTCAAGTGAACACTTGATATTTTATTTTGTGGATTGACAGTAGAAAATATTTAATCAACCATTTTGAAGTTTTTTATCGTCAGATGTCTAAATGATTTATAATTTCTATAAGAAAACAGCTAGCATTGACTTTGAGTAACTAAGAGTAATGCTTGTAAAGAGCGGGGCAATGAATTTATTTTAATAAGAAAAAATGCTTAGTTACAAGCAGGAAATAAACCTGTCAATTACTTTCGGTTTGTTATCGGTGAATTACTTTTAATAATTTCATCATCTTATATAAAAATAATTCTATTTGTTTTACTTGGTAACTAAGTGATAGTCGCTTTTAAATTTATATTGGAGCTAATTAAAAAGCAATAAAGTTAATAGAGATCAATAAAAATGGAACTTTCAACTTAAGAAACTTTTTAAATTTTTTTTAGTGTCAGTACAATTTATGCTTTTTGGGAACGAGGAATATTTCAAAAATTTTCACAGGAATATTTTTTGAAATTATGTAATTTTTGGAAGTGATTTTTTTAAATTCATTTGCCTAAATTTTTTGAGTGCCATCACTAAATTATCGATATTCTAATTATAAAACAAATAAACAGCATTATAATTCAATAGGTTAAACTGTGCATTAATTATATGAGTTTATTTATTTTCAGGAACGATGAAAATAATCCTCAGTATTAGAATGTCCAAGGTGGTTCAACATTTCATATTGTTTTAGCTTTATGTGTTTGGTAGTGATTCGTATCTATTTCATAACTTAATATTTGTAATGTTTTAATATTTTTACTGTGTAATGTTTTATTATAAACCAGGGATGATTTTTGGAATACTGCATGGCCACACTTATTTCCATAGGTTTATTTATTCTTCTCCCTTTTTACAGATAAATATCTCTAGTACAAGGTAAACAATAAAAATTGAGTTTGAATGTTTTAAACACAATATTAAGAGATAAATATTTGATTTTATTTAGTATATAGGTCTCTTATTTAATATGTTTTAAAAGTCACAAAATTTATTTAAGTGATTTTCCTCCATTAATAAAACCTTGTTCAAACAAATAGCAAAATACGCGGCAATCGCACGCGTAGTGATTGAGTGAATGCCGCGGTCTATCTGCCACTAGCAAACGTTGCCAGTAGTTATTGAACGTATTCTAACGTACATACTTTTTTTTACAAAACATTTATGTGTTTGATTAAAATAGATAACTTTTTTAATGTATTATATAATTATTAACATTTGGAATGCCATAATAAAAATAAGCTCGAAGATATGTGGGACGAAATAGTGAAAAACTTTACCCGAGCAAAAGGAATTGATAACATTCCCATGCTTGTTAAAAATATAACTAAATGAAATTGTGAATACTAGGTTACATGTGATTATTTTAAATATACACACAGCACAAGCTCTACAATATCCACAGCGCAAACTATTTATATTACTAGGTAAACATTACTTACTAAACAAATTACATAATCCAGCTAGCAGAGATCGAAGTCGGCAGTTAAAACCGGAAAGCCCTAATTTTTTTCTGCGGAAGGAATATTTATTTAGTATTAATATTATTTCAAAATAAACGATCTAGGATTTTGTTGTATGTGTATTTCCTCATACTAACTCTGGATTCGTGGACATTTATATTAAAAATTTTAATCAAAGGCTACCCCTATTACAAATTATGCCACTTTTGATACAAAAAATTAAGCTTCAAGATCGCAACTCGCTATAACTTTTAATATAGACCTAAAAGTTTAAAATTTTTGGATTACCGTTTCAAATTTATAAAAAAATTATTGAGGAGCCCCAGTAAAATTAAAAAATTGGCTTTTTGGCTATTATCTTATAACATTTTTCGTCTTTATCTATTAACATTTTCTTAAAAAATACCCGGTTAATTTATGGTCTTCTCCCTGGATGTAGAGACAATATTTTCATAAATATAGAAAGGGTGAGTTGTGACAAATGGGGTCAGCTTAAAGAAAAGAGAACAAAAGCAAATTAGAAACATATTGTACTAAAGCAAAAGAATTGAATACTCAACTTTTTAAAAATCAGGCTTAACTATAATCAGATGCTGATAGATATATTATGAAGACACTTAATATCGTACTTGAAATAATATTAACCACCAAAACGCTATTGATTCAACTAAAAAAAAAACTTTTCGGGTAAACTAAGTCTGATAATTGAAAGTCAGGGAAAGTTGTAGATGTCGAAGTGAACAGTGGGAAACAAGTCGCCTGAAATTAAGTCTTTATTTCCCCAGAGTACAATGGAAGAAATATGAGATATTATGAACTCTGTTGAACCGACAGCTCCGTTTATAAAGTAGAACAATTGTTTATTATTTTACAACATAATAAGACAATATATTTTCCCAATTGTGCTACTTTTTATTGTAAAAGGAGTAATTGATTAATAAACAATGACCTAAAATTTGCATTTTGTTACACCTCTAACATTTTAAATGTAGTTCGACAATCAAAGTGGGGTACTGCAAACCACTTTGGAGTTTCTAAACTAGCGAAGGTTTTAGAAAAAAATTCAAAATATTTACTATTGAATTTTTAAAGGCTTCAATATCACAGCACTGGAAGTATGTGAGAAAAAGTTTTCATTTTTAAATTCGATGCATGCCGAAGGAAGTATTAGTAACAATAATAATAATTCATATATATATATAAATATATATATATATATATATATATATATATATATATATATATATATATATATATATATATATATATATATATGACAAAACTATAAGGGTTCGTTCTTTGTTTTTCATTACGTCAGTTACGTTAGTTTTAAAAAGCATCATCTGCTTAAACATGATAATTTCACGTTACTCTATTCACATTCGAAATAATTTAAAAAGTTTGAAAATTTCTTTCGTTACTATTGTTACTCGACTAATTACCACTACCATGATTACTAACTACTAGCGTGACCCGTGCGAAGTCTTCGCATTATTTATTCCATTATGAAGCTCAGATGACAGACCAAACAAATATTTTACTAAAATTGACATATAGAGGCGCAAGTATCAAAAGCATTGAGCTAAAGCGCCACTTTATTTATACGTGAGTGGATTTGAAATTAAACAAAAATTTTACCGACCGTTAATCATATTGAGCCGTTAGATGGCAGCATTGCTGTTTTGTGTATATAATTTTAATAATTAATTAATTTGCAAAAACAATAGCAATAATACATTTTTTAGTTGTGGATGCCGGTAGAGCAAGCAATTATCTATAAAATGATATATAATTTATGTGGATTAGTTGTGAGGTTTTTTTTAAAAAGGGAGAGTAACATCTTAACCTTAGCGTATTAATATATATGAGATGATTGTTATTTTAATCATTATGGTTGCTACGACATCTGTGTTAAATTAATAGTTGGTAATGGATAAATATAAATAAATGGTGAGAAAATTATTTTTGTCTACACTTCGGAGAGTTTTTCAAAAAATAATAAATTAAGCAAATAATTAAGTGTAATGACGCACCTAAAGTAATCTTTCTTTAATGCTTCCTTATAGATCTCTAAATTAGTTATACGAGTTGGCCGAAATAACTTTATTTAAAAAATGTTAAATTCACTTTAACGAAAGAAAGCGGCCAGAAATAGATTTTTTTTGCAGTTATAGTTGTAATAATAGATTTTATTTTGTATATAAAACATTTCTGTGGAAACTGCGAAGTTGAACAGATGCATTGACGGAAATGTCAAAATTTCAAAAGAAGAACAAACGTCGGAATTTGAAAGAAGCTTCAACAGTTATCAAAGATGGCCAACTATGAAACAAGATCGAGAACAATTCTTTAAACTGCGCGGCACCTGCGTCAGTGCATTATCTAAGGAACCGTCTTCTTCTGTTATTTGTCAGCTAGGAATTAAAGAAATAAAAAAAACAAGAAGCCGAACGTAAGTGATATGGTAAACAAATTTACCCATATTGTATTTTAATAAATATATTAATATTTTTTTATTGAGTTATTACTAAGAAAAAATAATAACTTTATGTCCATTTAAATTAAAATTGTAAATATCTCAATTATAATTAATTTATTTTAGATAAATTTTTTAAAACTTATACATCGCAGGTATCAGATTGTCACAAGCATTTGTGCCTGTATAGAGTCGGCGCCACAAAATAAACAAACATACGACAATCTCGTCGCCATACTATTCATAGAAGAGAAGTGATTGAAATAAAAAAGGACAATAACTAAGCAATCGTACACGTTGGTTGCAAGGAAAGTGATATTGGGATATTATCAAAGCAAGTTTCACAACAGTTCAGTAAACAATAAATGTGATAAGAATGGTTTTATTGCAACAAAATAGTATGTTTTGAAAGCAAGTAACGATTTAGAAAATATAAAGAAAGAGACAGTAATGCGTTCGTAATCGTGAGGTCAAGAGAACATTTTCAAGAGTCATAGTGCTTAGTGTATACCAGTGAGAGTCATCATATGTGCAGTGATTGAGATTTATTCACTACATATTCTTCGATTTCGAATAAATCAGTGATGATAGGAAACTGTAGTGTAATTAATGCGCATGATTGCGGACAAGTGGCGGTACAGGTGTTAACGTTCGCAAATGGGTAAACATGACCATAAATAATGTATTGTATGTGCCCGATTTAAAAACTAATTTATTTTCTGTGAACTGTTCTACATTCAGAGTTTATGTCATGATTGCAAATAACAATGTGTGTAATGTTTTAAAACCAAAATAGAGTATGTGCTCTAACTAATCGTAACCGTGATATATACTATATGAACATACGTTACAAGTGCGAAATAACTAACATAACTCAAGTGAAATCTGAGATAAAGGCGTGGCATGAAAAACTTACCCACCAAAATCTGCAGTACGTAAAAACTATATTTAAAAATAAAAACAATTCAGTGAAAGATGATTGAGGTGTAAAGTGTGAGGGTAGCTTGGAGGGTAAAATACATCGTTTACCCTTCAATACCAATAAAAGTAAGACAACTAGGTCGTGTGAACTCATACATGCTGACACATGCAGTCCTATGGAGGTGACGTTTGTGAGAAGTTCCAAATATTACGTTACACTGAAAGATGACTACAGCAACTACAGGTGAGTATACATTGTAAAAAGAAGGATGAGGTGAAAAAAGGTTTAAATACTTCATTAATAAATTTGAAAATGTTACCAGCAATAAAGTGCTCTCTTTCAGGAGCGATAATGGATTAGAGTTTATTAATACGAAGTGTAAAACTTATTTGCGAGGCGTGGTATTGTACAACAAAACAGTGTGACATACATACCAGAGCAAAACGACAAGACAGAGCGTGAAAACAGAACTCTGAGTGAGGCAGCGCGAACTATGTTTTGTGCAAAAGGTTTATCAAACGAATTATGGCCAGAAGCTGCATATGTGGTACTACTGCATATGCGGTATACAGAACTGGTAAAAGCAATGAGGTTGGAATGACATCATGCGAGATATGGACAAACCAACATTACGACATAAATACTTTTTTTTAAGATTTTTAGCACCTTGGGTTTTGTCCATATCTCAAAGGAGAAAAGAAGAAAATGGGACTCTAAAGGTCAGTAAGGGAGGAATATACTCTGTACCATTTAACTTCTTCTGCTTACAGAGAAGAAGTTAAATGGTACAGAGTGTATTTCTCAGAGAAAAGCAGTCAGAACAGATGTTGTTTTTACAGAGAAATGTCAGGAAAGGAAAGAGCAGTTGGTTATGCCTGATTTTGATTTAAATATGCCGGAAGGTACATGTAACTGTAAAGTACAGAGAGTAAAGAGCAATCAATACAAGGAAAAAAACAGTCCAGCGAGAGTGAAGAGTGCAAAGAGCAAGAGGAAAGTCCCAAGTATCTATTTAGAGTGGTTTCTACTGAGAGAAATGTTTAGAAATACTTTGTACCAGTAATGAAGTTTACGAAGATTTAACACCAGGTCAGAGAGACACGCGTGTCTCCTCCTAGGTGACACGCGTCTGTTAGGAAACAGACTTTGTTCTACACCTGTCATCAAGTCTATATGGAGGGAAGGGAACCTAAAACTCACCGAGAAGGACGTAGATTAAAGATGCTAGTAAATGGCGGAGAGTTGTGGAAAGAGAGCTAAAAACCCTAAAAAAACAATGCATGGGAATTACGTGAAATCACTCTAAATAAAAAGTAGTAACTGGGTGTTTAAAATAAAAAATTCTGAAGACAATATTCGATACAAAGCTAGATTAGTAGCTAAGGAATTCGAACAGGATATATGTGAAATTTATACTATATATATATACAGGATATATATGAAAAATATACTGTTAGGATATTTTTGCCAGTAACTACAAAGTTAAATTTACCTATTTATCAGATAGACGTTACCGGGGCTTAGTTGTACGCAAATATTGATAAAAATGTATATTGGGATCTGTTAGAAAGCGCTTATAGTAGGGATAGAAAAAGCTGTTATATTAAATAAACCTTTATATGGTTTGAAAACGTCTCCCAAACTCTCAAATAATAAATGAGGTATTGTTAGGTTTCAAAGTGTCTGTTGTTTGTACATTAAGTATAACGGTGATGCTAAGACATTGGTTTTATTATATGTTAACGACTTGTTAATTTTGAATATGATAAAACAATGATATATAAACTTAAGTCAATGTTGAATAGCAAATTTAAAATGTAATACATAGGCTTGGTGTCGAACTTCTTGGGCATACGTGTGAAACAGGATTTAGAAAATAAAATTACTGAGTCAAAAGGTATACATTGAAAATATTTTACAAAAACACTGGCACTCAAGGAGTCAGTGTATTTAAAGATTCGTCCTTAAAAGAGATAATAGGTCACTGTTCATATTAGAACTGATGTCCAAAATAGAATATACAGCAACTTTCTATTATTTACCGAACTGAATCGAACCTGGGTCCCCAAGGTGCGACGCGCACTCAACGGTTGTATGTTTTGCGATCAACCCAACACACCACGGTAACCACTCTTATATTACCATTTATCATAAATTATAAATACATGATTAATGCTGCAATTCTACTTCAGGTTTTAGATATCATTTATATCACATTCAGATATTGCTTAGGATAAAAATGAAGAAAAAATTTCCGTTTCACACCCATTAATAAATATCCTAAATAATAAATTGTCTTTTAAATGTTTTTATAATATTAAAAGGGTTTTATAGAAGTGGTCAGCTTTAGAAAGCAGCTTAGCTAACCGCAAAATCAGTTGTTTCGTCCCAAGATGCTCTATCAGATCTCTTTTAATTTGAAGACAGGCAGGTTTTAAACAGACCAAATTTCAAATATAACGTATAACGGATAGTATTTTTATATGATATTTTAAAAATATCATTTTTAGGAGAATTTAAATTTGGGATGAAAGACCGGCACTTAAAATCGTTCATTCGTTATTTAATTAAAAGTTTATTTATTTTGGAAATTCATTTTGGAAATAATTATAATGACGAAAGAAAGTTCGGAAACTCTATCAATAAAAAATGTGATCTAAGAGAAAATAATATTTCTTTTCTTCGAATACTTACAAAAAATTAATAAGTAATGTAATAACCTAGTGTTAAAATAAATTGCGAATCAAATATAATTAAGTAGTTATTGAGGATGCATTTTAAGAAAAAAAATATGAGAGAAAATAAGTTTTCAAACCATTATTATGTGATGGTTACCGAAATTATCATTTAATGTTGCGTATTTTGCGCTTACACAGACTTCATTGTATCAGTCTTATTGTTTGTATTATCGTGCTATTAATGGCTTCTTGTCTCACAATATTTTAAAATTCCGCATGAAATAATTTTTTTCTCGTAGTTTTGTTATATTAGTTGTGATTTTGCAAATTTTTGGTCTAAAAGTCGTCATGTAATATTTTTATACTCTAAAATTTAAAAAAAATTGTCCGCCTATATAAAAATTGTCCGCGTATATTACGAAATTTAGCAAAATGGCATAAAGCGTTGTTCGATACTTATACAAGCCAATAGCTTGGTGCCCATACAAAAACATTATTCTAATGCACGCCGTGTCTTAAGACTGCGCAAGTTGCCTCATAGTAAATACCTTTTACGTGTCTCATAATACATGTAGAAGATTTTAAAAAGTAACTGATTGGCTTATTTCTTAAAAAAAAAAGAAGCACACATTTTTGATCGCGAATATTATTTTAGGATTTTATTTTAAAGAAGCTGGGCTAGCCCACCTGAAGATAGTACATCACATTGTTTCATTTACTTGTGAATAATGAATTTCTATAAAATTAAAGCCAAATATATTCAATAGCTGCATTTTATTCAATGCGACATTCATTTGACACAACAAAATAAAATTTTGTTGTCGGAATTCGACATCAAAATATCCCAGCAATATCAAATAGCTAATTAGTAATAAATTTACTGCTTTAAAATAAATACTAAAATTTAAAATTAGTAATAGTTTGAAAGAAATTGATATATTGATCAAAGTGATAATATTTCTGGGTTCCATGCCTCAAAAGAAAAGAAGACTGAACCCTTATAAGATCACAAACATACTTTCACGTCTATCTTTCTATAAAAACTGTTTTTCTCAGAAACTCTTTATCAAAAAAACTTGAAATATGTCAAAGTGGTAAAGTATATTAATCGAAAGATATGTTAACAGATAACACTCAAATACAACGAGTAGAAGTTGCGCGACGATACTCTCGTAGTGCGAATTGCATTTGTACTTAACAATATCATGTTAATGATCACACATTTCTAGCTATGGCTAATTTTATCTTCATAAAGGGAATATTTAAATTGACTTAGAAAGACATTATATCGCGGCGTACGTTAAAGTTGATTTGTTTCTTATTTATCCATTGTACATTCATTATCTTATTAGCATTTTTGCGTAAATATCTCTTCCAAGGGATAACTTGTGTGGTTACCTGTGACATTGCTACATATATCTTTTTAAAATGTAAGAGGTCTGATTACACAAAAATAGGAAACTCTTGACGGTCAAGAGACTGTGGTTTTAACTGGACTAGTTACCATGTCGTTTATATTATGCACTGTTATAAACCTCACATAAGGCCAATATTTAAAAAAAAGTCCCTCAAGTTTTGTGAAAGTGCCTTAATTAGGAAATGTAAGACAGTGCTTAGTATATCGTCTGTGTTATTAAAAAAAATATTGAAACATGTAATATATCGCAAATAATTAAAAACAGTCAAATATTATATCCGGACGATTGGTATAATTATTTCAAAGAATAAATTGTAATTTTTGTTTTTTGTGTTTCATAATGAAAAAAAAGACTTAAAAAATTCCCCTTCTTGATGAAATTGTTTTAATTTAATTATGTGTATAGATTTATATCTGAATTTCTGAATATACATAACTGAGTAGATCAAAAAACTTCACAAATATATCAACGGTTTTCTCGCTTCTACAACTTTATATATACTTGATCAATATATCGACGCTACTCAGGTAGGTCACGTTTTTGTTCTCACGCATGTTACCTCTAATCTTTCATACCTCATACCTTTTATCTGGAACTTCGACTTATATAAAAAATCATAAATTCATGCAATCATAAGCACAAGCCTATACAATTAAAAGCATATGCAGGTTTTTTAGGTAATTTAACACAATGATGATTTTTATAATTTTAAACGAAAATTAATTTTTGAAATGAACTCTAATTTATACAAAGACTTGTCACATTCAGTGAGCGAAACGACTTAATACTTTTCTGAAAAAAAAAAGTCCCAAGTGAATTGGGTCCAAGTTGGAATGAGTTCGTATTCAATACATATCTCGTTTATCTTTTGATACTTTTGCCGTTTGTAAATGTACGGTGTAAAGTAGGTGAGGAAGATGTTCTCAAGGTGTGAGTATTTTCACATTTATCTACTAATGTTACATGAAATAAACTTAGCGTTATGATTTATATTATACATTAAAAAGTAAATATTTCAGGAAAACTTAATATAAAAATTGCAATTGTATTTGTCAGGTTCGTTCTTTTTTTACTTCACAATTTTTTATTTGTTTAATTTTTTATATCCCTTAGAAAATGCAGGTTTCAAGGTAGTTGCAGGCTTGTTACAATATAAATAGTAAATGTTCAATTAATTTTTTTTCTAAGTACATGTATTATGATATATTTTATTAGTGCAGTTGACAGTCATCGACACAAATTCATTTCTTCATATATATTTATGACGAATTCCAAAAACAGACATCATTGCATAGATTTTAAAATAACCTATTTTACAAACATACTTCTATCTTTTACGAAAATGAGTAATAGATAATATTCAAATAGCAAGTCTTTGGAACTAATTGAAATCAGAATCAATTACCTTCGATATTTCCAAGACGGATAAAGATTCTTATTATTAATAAGATTTATTTCGCAATTTTCATATAGAATCTTTGTTTAATATTATATTGATCAAATAAATAAATGAATAAAAGTTTTATTTAAATTTAATGAAAATGTTTATGGTCGAGAAATATATCATTAATTTAGATGCCTTAAATTGATGTTGGTATTAATATTATTCTTATGAAAAAGTATGGTCAATTTCCAAGATTTGAAAAAGTTATCAATTATAAGCAATTTTTTTCTTTTCAATAAATTTCCTTATCGAAAAAAACGTACTATTTTAACGTGTTAAGTATTTATTAACGTAAAATAATTAATTTTTTTCAGCACGTCTTCTGCCGTACTTGAACGAACGGTTACAATAACTAGTTTCTTTATTTAATTTTTTCTGCAGGTTAAACTTTTGAATTTCTATAAAATTTTTGTTTGTTTCTTCCTTTTAAGTGTTTTTTTGTTTCTTTAATTAAAGAATTTGTTTAATGGTTGCCTAATTATATCTACTGCAGTTTCATTTATATTTATTATGACTTGTGTTAGAAAATTGTTAGCTATTCGGAATATCATAATTCTTATACTATTTGTGTCTTTGTTTACTCTTCAGTTACGTTATGATTAATGGATCTAAACTACTAAACTTACTCAATAGTTACATACTTTAATTATTATGTGCACTAGTGCAAAATCGAATCATTTTTGTTAACTTGAATATCAGAAGCGATATGGTTAGTCTACTAGTTTTAAGATGAAACTAAAAAGAAAAATAGGTCAAAAATTGTTTGAATTTCTTTCTGCCCAACAAAGCAGATATTATACTGGTTGTTTACTAGAGACATATTCCCTTAAAGTAATAAAAAAAACAGATAAAAATCATGATAAAAAGCCCTTCATCATTAATGACATTCAATTGGGAAACAATAAAGTCAATATTGATGGATCTAAGATACTCTCCATTGCCTAAAACGTTCTCGCCGGCATCATCTTTAAAGAAATACGGGACAATAACTCCACCAGCTCGTAAAGCACACCAAACAGTGGCAATAAGCGCACATTTCTTCACTCCAAATCCGGCAATGCGGTTTATTGACCTAACCCTTCAACTAAAAATGAGCCTCATCGCTGAATAAATTAATGCTTCAAAAAGTGATTGAGAACTACACTTCCAGATTGCGCTCCTTTCAAGCCAGCAGTAAGCGCACGTATGCGTATTTGAACACTAATGGCACAAGTATTACTTTTTTACCATATCAGACAAACACCTGTTATTTGAGTTAAAATTTATCCTTTAATTATCACAAATATATTTCTCATCCCATTATAAACTCGCTATAACTTAAAGTAATTCAAAAGGCCATATCGTGCCAATAAGACATTCAATCCTCATTATTTAAACTACTTTGTCGCGAAAAGATATCATATAATAAATGAAGACAAAATGATTTATTAAAGAGAAAAATAATTTTTTTCATAGGGGTTGAAAATAAATCATAGGCCTTGGGTTGAAAGCCTCTTTACTGTAGCGTGCATCTTCTTACCCATCCCACTGCCTCTTACTTATCGAGAGTATTTTACGAGCAGGTGTCGGTAAGAAGATACGTACAATCTTTAGAGAATTCAATGCTCACGTGCCATCCGATATAAGTTGCCCCAGCCTTTCTGTATGACAATGCAAATTTGTTAGCCCTTTTGTTGACTAAAATATTTTCATATTACTTCGCAAATATGGGATATACTGTCGCTGTGATTTAATAAGAATTTTATACTATAGGGATGGTAAAGTAGTCATTCATTAAATATCATCTAAACTAGTACCGTTACATACGATAATCACTGTATATTAATATGAAGCGTACTAAAATATTTTAAAATCTCTCCCTCTCCTTTTGTTTAAATAGGAAAGATAAAAATTTATGGCAGTTTTGCATTGTTTACTACTTAATAATCTATATGTTAATACGTGATGATAACAATTTTATACTTCTTTAAGCATATTATGCGCACGGTAGAGGGAGATATTTGGTATAGGTATAGTTTATATGGAGAAGTAATGAAGAAAGCTAAAATTTTATATAATATGTGTTACAAACGCATTAAAAGATTAAATGTTCGAGTACAATAATAAAAGATTCATTGGTTACGTTTGTACTGTCAATATCACCAAATAATATTCTGTGGTCAAACAGTCGCACAGAATTGAGACTGCTGTCAAAGAATTTTCAAATGTCTGATTGACTGAATAAGTTTCGAGCTGTGACTTCTAACGTTCGTTTTTCAATTATCTGTAGAGTGTACATAAAGGCAAAAAAGCGTTTATTTCATATATTAGTGACCTACAATTTGCTTAATATATAGCTGTTGCAAAAGGAGTATTTCGTAGTAGCAATTTGAATTAACTTACCCTCGCTTACCTATTAGTATTCTACTATTAGTATTTCCAGCCAAGTATTTTTTAACAATCAGAATAATCTTTAATCATAAGTATGCATATATTCAAAGAAAGTATTAATCAATGCAGGTCTAAAGAACTACAAAGCACAAATAAGTATATTACCCTTCAATTTAGTTATGTTTGCAACTTTTTCCTTTGATCCATAATTCTTTATACGAGTATTGTGTAGTTTTTTCTTTTAAAGTTATTTTACTTTTAAGTTGTTATGTTCTGAAGGTGAGTTTCTTAAAAAAAAACAGAAAAACAATTTTTCTTCTAAGTGGTCACGTAAAAATTATTTTACTGCTCATAACTTTCTCAGGTAACTTTTACCTTAAAACTAATAATTGTTTTATTACATTTAATATTTATTTTGTGACTAAAATTATAAGCTATACAATAGCTCGGAAGACGATCTCAAATAATCAAATAATAGAACACCAATAGTAATAGCCAGCACGCGGTAAACAATGGTTACAGCCCGCGCATCGCAACGCTTCCTTCCTTTGAAATAACTTTCTTTTGGAAAAATATCTGCTTAATGCAAATACAAGCATGTAATTAGGACTCGCCTCCAATTTATAATCTTTAATATCTGAGATTTATGTCTGGTTACCTAAGTTTCCGCGATATTCCTTTCAGTCAATGTTTATTCTGGAATAACAATGGATAGAGATCATGGAGAGAAATCATGTGAAACTTGCTAGATCATTGCGATTCACCAAAAATCCACAAGGTCCTCTATGGAAATTCTCCGTTTTCGACAAGAATAGGTTTAGTTTTTACCCTAGGCTACATAGAATTAGTTTGGATACTGAAATGGTCACTTTTTGTTCATATTAATTTTTTGGGCATATTTGAAACCGACGGGACGCAGAACACCAACGTCACCAACAACTAGTTAGTATAGCTTTCAGGATTCAGGATTGCTATTTGACAAATAATATTCATTCTTGATTGACTATTGATCGATAAATAATATTCGTTACTTTATAAAATCCATTAATTGAAACACCCGCTAATTCTGCTCTGCCACATTAATAAACTTATGAAATGATTTAAAACATTTATTTAATGATGTGTTAGTTATGCTATTTCAGAATCGTTATCCGCTTTATTAAATAACGTGAACCAATTTACATTAGCAAATGTTTTAAAAGGGTAATGGTTACCTAGGTTTTAAAGATATTAACACTTATTTTCGTCGAAGAAAATTATTGTTTCCTAAAAGGAAACCAGTGTCAATACTTTTAAAACATTGGTTAAAATAATAAATAAACGTAAAGCATGAGATCTGCCAAGGAAAACTAATGATTCTATTTAGTGTGCCGCCTTCTATAAACTTTTGTAATTTTAAACCGCATTGTATTAAACAATACATGCTTGAAAATTTTTATATAATATTTTTATCCTGTATTTAACAATGTAATAAATGTTTTTATGTTTTTTTAATATTTATATTTTCATTATTGCCCATTGACATTCATAAGTAAGCCTGATTGACTATATTTATCCGCCGAGTTTGTTTTCATAGAAACCAAATTATAGTCATCCTTCACGACTGACGAGCTTTGGATCCGAATACTAAAGTAATTGGGAGTGCATGAAGAGCATACGGCGGTTGCTGATCGTTTTACTGCGCCCAGGGGAAATACAAATATTCGCACACTGTCTTGGCCACGATCGTGCGTGAACGCGCTTCGTACAAGGATGCTAAAGCTTAGCACGGTATTGGCTTAACTGTGCGCTTTTAGGCTCGAAAGGCGAGAATTTGCGGTCGTATATTAAATAGGACTTACTTGATATATTTACTTAATATATTGAATACTTAGCGATGTCCCCCAATTCACGCTAATCAAAATCCTTAATGTTTTAAATTGAGGCGTAAGAGGATTATTATCTGCAAAATATTTGTAATCACTCTGCTTGAGTTATGAAGATCAACGCACTTAAAATATATCGGATATGTAAAGACTAATATTTTGCTGTGGGCATATAGTTTTTTTTATTTTTAATATGTAAATGAAGGTCCGGAAAGTAAGTGGTTCGATAGCCAATGTCTCTCTTCATACAAGCCTCCAGTTTTTTTTCCAAAAGCTATCTCGTTTTATCGATTACACAAAATCTTATCTCTTATTTCCATACTATAAACGCATTTCAGGTTTTTTTTTCGTTTTATTTAATATTACTTTGTGTTTCCAACTTTAAAATACCATTATATTTGATACATATGTACCCTTTAAATAAATTGTTTTCAATTCACCAGGACACTAGTGCCCTGCGTCTGATGCGTTGTGGGTTTAGGGATAACGCTGTTGCTTCCGTAAAGGTTAGTGTTCAGAAAAAAAGAAACTAGATTTCGCACAAAATGGAGATAAATGAAACACGTTTTCTAATCGATTGAAACACGTTTTCAACGTCGATTTATTAATCGGATTATTAGTCTGCAAATGTTTGCTTAAAGGTAATAATGTTAGTACACCTCTTCTTCCCTTTTCAGTTTCTTCCACAGATAATTTTCATTTGTGATATTTTTTTCATTTCATAGTGTTAAATTTTTTTTATTTTCTTTCTTATTTTTTCTTTTTTCAAGGGGCTTATTTTATTATATTTAATTTTATTCTCTATAGACTTAATGATACAGTCCCACGTCGCTCCGCATGCGATTTTTCTTAGTACCTACTGAACAAATTTCATTCCAGTTTTTATTACTGGATAAGACCATTGGGGTTTAAGTGTATTTATTTATGACTTTTATTTCATTACTCGACCTGCGATTATGAATGGCGATGAAGTCGAAAAAAACGCATTCAAGAGTGAAGTATCTCCGTACACCCTGTTTAAATCGTTAGGAATATATAAAAACAATTTCCGGGACAGTTTAAATACGAATAATATGAAAACCATCAAATAAATCCAAATCACATTACATTTTGTAATGATGTCCTTCAACGTTTATACATAAAATTTCTCTCTCTTTTGGTCCTTTTTTCGCTAACAAATAGTTTAAATGTTATGACGTTGTTGTAGGTAAGCAAAATCTTAACTGAGGGCGTTAAAGTATTGCCTATCGTACTTGCGTAAGTTGTTACGTAATAGTAATAGTTTATAATTTTGTAGTAGTAGTAGTTTTGAAAATAACATTACCAATCCCTGCCATTAGGGATAGAGTGGATAGCTATAACTGTTTTATACGAAATACTAATCCTGAATTCAAAATCTGTTTTATCCTTCGGTTTTCAGGAGACGGGGAAAAAGCAACTCTAATGTAAAATTTTACAGTTATATGAATCTTGAAAGTATTCTATATTCCTTAATGCCTCGTACAAAAAGGAATCTACTGTACATTTTTATGATGAATGTTTTGTAGATGATTTTTTAATTAGACAAATTATAAAAAAGGAATAAAATTACAAGAAGCAATAAAATAAGAAGAACGGAAATTTTACATATTTTCACTGAAATTTTACTCTAATTTTTATTGGAATTTATTCACTTATATATAATGATAAGTAAATAAATTTGGGGAGTCGAAGTTTCCTTTAATTACATAACGTTTGAAGATATAATAACGATGATAGTAATAATAATTTTCTTTAGAGTGAAAACTGTGATAGAACAAATCGCTGCTGATTTCAATATTAAACTCTTGATAAAGGTGAGGTAATAAGTTGAATAGTCAGTCATTACTATGAACGAACAATAATGAAATATTGGTATATATTTTTGTTATATTTGTACGCTTTTTTTCATCCACTCTAATATACTCTAAACATTTCTGATTTCATGATTTTGAAAACAGGTACATTACACATGAATGGTTCGATTTTCCTTAAATTCAGTAGAATAAATTTAATGAAATATGAATACAGTTTTAAATCCAATATAAGAGTTTAATGTTATATCCGTTTAAAAACTGCTTTAAAAATATTTTAATACCTTCCACAAACATTTTAAAATTGGTGCTCATTTAGAATCAGTTTAGCATTTATTCATCTCCATGTGTCTGTTGATTCTATGTTTTGAGAAAAGAGTTGATATAAAACACAATTTTAATGGGCTTAACAAAGATATAATAGACAATAAATTTTATTTAATAATTATTAGCAATTTTACATATTAATTTGGTCCAAAAAAACAAGTTTTTTTTTGGGATTTTAACGTTTCTACCTCTGTTTTATTTTTAATATGCAATTAATTTTTTTAGATAAAATGGAATCTGTATAACTGTTTCTGTATAAGTAACGTTCTATTAGAGATGTTTGAATAGTATATTTTCCTACTATCTATAGTACACTGAAATCTATTTATTAATTCTAGTGTTATTGTATAAATTATAAAAAATTCGAACGTCTCACTTCCACAGCTTAAATTCACTGTACTGTGACTGTAGTAACATGAAAAATGAACGCAACATTCTATGAAGGTTCCGCAATTAAAAGACCAATAACTTTTAACGTTGGTTTGCAACGTTTCCATCCAGAGACCTTGATAATTTACATCACAGGTACGCAGACACCCTCATCGTCGATTCTAATTTAAATGTCATGATTGAAGCAAATCCAAGACTGATAATTTGAAAGATTGTTAAAAGGCTAATATTTTAATATTTTACGGTGGTCCGATAATAAAACACATTGGGGCAAGAAAAAAGGACTTAGGCAAATTATTTTTCAATTATCTCGTAAAAATTAACTAAATAAAAGAACTTGAGATCTGTACTTTTTGTTCCGGCCACAAATTAGGGACGGAATTTAATTCAGAATTGTGACTTGCCGTGAGAAACTGATGGTTTATTATAAACATTTCTACTTTCCATGGTAGTTAAATGCGGAAGAAGCTCAAAATCAATGTGGAAAGTTAAAAATTTTATTTTTAAGTAATTATAATGGATTTACATCTACGTATTTTTTAACAGACTCATATAAATTAACACATGTTTTTGAATTTCAAGTGGGCAAGCAGTTTCAAAACCTATTTCCTGTCTTCCTCGCCAAAAAGTAAAAACTCATTTTGGCTGATCTTTTCCAATATTTTTTTGATTGGAAAATATTTGAGATTTCGTGTCAACCTCATGCGAGACGATTTCGCGTAAAATCAGCAGTATACCCAGCATGGCCGAACGATTCGTGTTAGGATATACTCGACTCTGGACCGAATGCAACTGAACGAGAGGTGCCAAGTTAGTAAGTAAATATTTGTTTCTTCACTTTTCATGCGAGCTATTGGTGCAGCGGTAAATCACTGGATTACGTATGAAACGTGACTTAAGTCTTGAGTTCGAATCTTGAGTCGATGTTTTTTCCTTCATTTATTTTTTTTGGGAAGGAAATTTTCTTTATAAAATTGAAATTAAAAACACTTTTTCG
The DNA here is from genome assembly GCA_039881145.1 of Druceiella hillmani. Taxonomy (NCBI): domain Eukaryota; kingdom Metazoa; phylum Arthropoda; class Insecta; order Lepidoptera; family Hepialidae; genus Druceiella; species Druceiella hillmani. The sequence goes on from JAYKKI010000132.1 coordinate 266,650, forward strand.
TTATATTCAGTTGTTAAAAATTCACTTAATTTTACGGCTGTGGTTACATATTTTATTTGTTTACCTATTTGGATATCGTTTAATGGAAAAGTATTTGATTGTTGGTTGTTTTTGTTCGAATCCCACTGCTTAAATCTTCCCTATTTTATTTCTTTATTAAAACTATATTTATTAATGGAATTAAAATCAAACACACTATCTTCCAGACTTTAAATTTACTCATCATATAAACTCCACTTTTATACTCAAGCTTCTTTGTATTAGTATGGTCTAAGTTTATTACGTGGATTCCATTATATGTACTAATATCTCGGTACCAACATCGTTATAAAATCTACTTAATGGTATATATTTGATTAATTACGATTTCGGGTCATTTTTTTGGGTATTTGTCCAGAGACCATTCTTTATAATTACATGCTATGTTACGGCTAATATTAGCAAAAGGTTAATCTTAATATTGCCTGGTTGATGTTAAGATCAGATTCGATCGTCGGCTAATGTTTAAGAAAACGTTTATATATGAAACCATTAACTCTCTAAAATTAAGATTCGCCTCGATTTTATAATGAACGTTTAAATTAGTCATGTGACGCGACTGTTAACCTTAATGTAATTTCAACTGAGGTGATTATTTGAAAGTTTTAAATGGCAAAAGTAAGTTATATTTTACAAGCTATAATCATTTAAAGAAAATTTTAAGTAGATATAGCACTTGTATTTTTTTAGCCATAATATCTCAGTCTTATGTTTAACCAGTTAAGGACAAAATTTAACAACATTAGCCCACGATCAAAAGTACTATGAAAATTAGTTGGCTAATGTTAACATTTACCTCTTTACTAACATTACCAATAAGATGTACACTTATTACTTCACCGTAAATTGATATTCATATTAACAAGCTATTAGATTTTAATAGCAGTGTTTGATTAAAATATAGGACAAGCTTGCGTTATTGTCACATAGTAATTTCCCTTGTTGCCCCAAACTAGAAAAAAACGCCTGTTTTTTTGATGGCTCATCAAAATAAAATTTCTTGAATGTACGATTAGGAAGTTGTATTAAAGACGCGTCACTCAAAGCCCTTCTCGTAAAAAGATACCGCCAGTAAATAAATAACCATTTAGGGCTTATGACATTACATTTATGCGCTGATGACATTAATGGTGATGACATCGCTGATGACAAAATGGTGCTTATGACATTACATTTATGCGCTTTTAAATATCTTTTTGTTTAATTTTTAACTTAACAAAAATCAATAAAAAAAACTGTGCTATTCTTCAGATGTATTCCTTTGAAACTTAAAACTTTGTCTAGAAAATTTTGAGAAAAATTCTATTAGGTTTACACTACACGAATTGCAAGTATCTTATTTTACAACAAAATTAATAGGAGAAAACTGAATAAAATTGGTAAACTATTTCAAATATGTGGGTCGAGAGTGTTTTTTTCTACATTTTCGAATGCCACAAAAGATTTGCCATCAAATGTGTATAAAAGCCACGTAAAAGGAACAGAAACTAACTGTTTACTTGTCATTACTTTGGTTAATTGTTTTAATAGTTCCGATTTGTATGTTCAATTTCAGTTTTATTATTTTAGTTAGTCAGACTTTGTTTTTTATAATAAGATGTTGCTAAAAATTTCGATATTTCAATACATTCTTTTTAATTTTAATAAAGTTTAACATTATTTTTTAAATTTATTACATCTAAAAATTACTCATAAGTAAGAGTATGAAGGACAAATCATTTTTATGACCAATATTTTAAAAAAGTTTATGGTTATTTAATGTTAAACCTTAAAATATAATTTTAATAAATGTTTTTTAGTGATCCCTGTCATTTACTTTCTGGAAAATTTCATTTCGTTGAATGTTTTATGTTATGGCTTCCCACCAAACCAGTAGTTTGTTTACTGTCGAAGTAGAATTATAATGAAATATAGTTTATTCAATAGCTACTTAATCATAAATAATTCTACATCAGATTTAAATTCAGTAAAAATAATATTATTAAATGTGTAAGTTTCTTTCTCATACATATATATATATATATATACAAATGGAACTGTCGAGAACAAAACAGATAATTATTTTTTCTACTTCCGTTTACTGGAGCAACGTAGAAAAATTTGATGGATTGTATCTCCAGTAAGTTCTTCGAGGACCAATGTAGTCCTTAGCTCTGTAATTTCTACTCCTTTTAAAAATACAGGTTTCTTGAATTAAGTTTTATAGAATATGTAATAATATAAAAAATTAGTGCACGGATTTTCTTAGCAGTGATATAAAATGTAATCTCTATTGATTATAATTTTTAGGTAATTTAGTTTTAATATGAGAATTAACTGAATCGTAATATCATAGTATGATCAATAAACCTTGAAAATCCATACTGGTTAACATGCAAGAAAGACACGTACTTAAATCCCGACTTCACAATTTAATAACCACTGGATAGTAATATTATTTATATCAATTCAAAAGGTCAATGTTTAAAGAAACTGATTATATTTTAAACGTCATAAGAAAAGTCTATTACATATTACAATTTTCGTAATGATGAGTTTAATTTTCAATCTCAACTTAAGAGTTCACCATTTCCTAAGGCAAATTATCTACATTTGGCAATTAATGAAATGAATATTACATCCGACATCCTTTTCTTTACTACCGTTATTTACCTATATATCTCTAGGATTGTAGCTAATACAAATGTATTACTTAATAAGTAAAGTACAAAATAAAAACGGTCTAGTTCCATACTACCGTCAAGTTCCGTCGTCAACGGTCAAGTTGCGTATTTAAAGTACAGAATAAAACGGTCAAGTTCCGTAGTTGCGTAGTACTATATTCAATGAATTTATTGACAAAAGTCAACAGAATTCAATATTCTAAACAAATCTTATTATTTGGAATTGTTTTCTAATTTTTATAAACTTCACTTAAAAAATAAGAGACGAAACACATGGAGCATTATTTTTAAGTTTAATATTAAGATGGACAAGTGAGTAATCTTAGATGAAATTAAAGTTGAATGAAATGAAGATGAAAGTTGTAGGTATAGCTCTTCCACATATATATTTCTAATATCCAGATAAGCAGCGTCCTATGTGTGACTCGAGTGTATAAACTATCATTTAACATAGTAGATTTTACGTTATATGAAAAAAGCTAACACACAGACAGACAAATCAATCACCGATTTTAAAATATTCTCCAAGTACTGTATTCACTATGTTAAAGTTTTATTAAATACATGTATATATATATATATATATATATATATATATATATATATTTATATATACATGTGTGTGTGTGTGAGTGTGTGTGTTTCATACATTTAAATATGTTGATTTTATGAAATATATATGAATTTCAACAGGGTTTGAAACTATAGCTTTTTATGTAACTGGATGGAGTTTTGACTATATCGTAGAAGTAAAGTTAGCTCCATTTTCTCTTCTGAGGCATGAAACCTCAAAATGTTTAAAGAAATATCAATTTGATTTTGACATTCTACGTTCATTCTTAAATACAAGTTCTAACTTCACTCGTTTCGCGTAATAAAAAACATCTGTAACCTTGCTGTATATTAAGTAAATCATTATTTTTTTTCAATTTGGTGCACATTATTTCTAATCTGAAGCTCATATTTTATTATTTTTTTTTACATATTGGTCTAAAATCACAGAATCTCTGAGGTTGCTTAGTAATACGAAGGATGTAACGACAGAAATATTTTATTTGAATATTTGACTCAAAAAATAATGAAATGGTTATAATTATATGTCGAATTTAAATGCCTCAAAGTTACGTTCTAATACCAGGTAGATTTGAATTTATGGTTGACTGTTTTATTAATTTCAAATGTCACTGTGATATAACTTACAGTTTGGGGGTTTAATAAAGAGCGTGTTTTTGAATGATTTCTGAATGAAACCAAGTAGTATTTGCAGCGTGTTTTTGACAAAAAACTTAATTGTTTTCGATTTGTGATTTGTAGAGAAGCGGTTCAAAATTATCATAGAATTCCTTCATCATATCTATTCAGTTTATTGAACATAATCAAGTGCAGGAATAAAAGACACATATTTGATAGCACATCTAATTGCTATATGTATACATTATATAATTAGGAACGTGCATATTATTCATACAAGGGACTTTGTTTATCAAATTGAGCATATTTGAAACGTATGGAAAGAATATTCACATAAAAATGAAATTCTTTTTCCTTGAAATCACAATTTTGACAGCTTTCGATAGATTTTCTCAGAAGCGGCTGAGCTGTTTCATATAGTTGTTAAACATTTTCTACTCAATTTGACCCACAGAATAAATTGTATGAATAGTTCACACTACCATCTTTACGTCCTGTAGATATAAGAATGGACGTAATATATTAGTTTCTAATAAGAGAAAGAGAATGAATAAGAGTTGCTATGTCATCAAAGGGTTAACCCGGAAGGCCTCATCCCATCATAGCAGTCGCGACGCCTCTAGTAATTACATTCCTATCGCAGCATCTCTCTGCGACCGCTCGCGATTTATTACCAGTCAGATAACATTCCGTTTAACTCATTGTGGTTCGTTCAATGCGACGAAGTCTGTATGTACACGTACCCGTATGAAAGGGTGATTTTGTGAAATAAGGAAACCATGTTATGAACTTTATTAAATTTCTTTTTTATCGAATATGTGACTTTAATAAAGACAATGACATTTCATTCATATATATTTCATAGTTTTATTAAATATGAAATTTTTTTGGTCAATTCCGTATCTTTTGACGTAGTGGGTCTCCCATAAAGTCCCTGGTTAAGTTTTATAAAAACGTTTTCTAATTAAATTTGGAACAAAATTTTCTTTTTTAAGAAAAAAAAAACACACGAGTAATATATGAACAGTGCATCTCAGAAAAGACTATGACGTTTAACGAAAGTGAAGCTGAACGTTTTGTTCGATTCCCAGTTTTCTGTTGGATATAATATGCCGTAAACAAAATATTGTCCCAATATTATGTGTACCTGTCGATATCATTACAATTAAGTATAAGCGAGCTATTGCTTTTTTATTGTAATTTAAAAATCGTAAATCAAACGAGAAAACAGTTTAAAACATTCCACTTGAATATTAAATATTATTGAGAATAGTATATTAGAAATATACGATGAATACATAAAATATTTAAATTATGAAATGTTTATAATGAGCAGTCTTGCTCACACACAAGAATTTAAAATATTAAAAAAAATTACTGAAATGCTAACATGGGTCTTATAATTATTATTGCTTTTGAGTAACATTTTAAATGAATACAATGGTATATTATGTTTCATTTACACTTATAATTTTATTGCACCTAGCCTTTCAGGGATATATTAAAGGTATAGAAAAGTATATGTATTGTATGTAACCGGTGACAAATAAATATTAAAAATGTTATCTACGAATATATACTAGAGTAGATCTTGTTGGACTTTTCTTTTCTGTGAATTTAAAAAAATCAATACTTAAAATCAATACAAAAAAATCAATTACGATCTTCTTCTATTTTATAAATTATTATTAATGCAAAATAATTAAGAAATTATCATTGAAGACACTAGATGTGATCACACGCTTAAAATACTTTGGCGATAACGTGAAAAATGTATTACTTTAGCAGCAAAAACATAATACATCCACTGAAATTGTTGCTGAATCATTTTATTGCGTATGCTCATGTAAATTTTAATTTATATTGATTTCCCAATGTTTTTCAAATTATCCAAGTGTTCATTATTCTAAAACCTCACTCAATCCGGCGCATAGCTAACAAGAAGATAACGAGTAAGAATTAATTAATTTAGATATTTCGTTAATTGATATTGTTGTCGCTGCCAACCGCGTTCTGTTAACAGCGGAGGAAGCGTTTAAACGGAGTTTGACTGTATACCTTGACTCGTGTGACGGTCTGGTTGACTGATTACGTTGTTAATTATGTGTATTTAACTGAGCGTGTTTGGTTTAGACAATTATAGAGACGATGGAGGATGTTTTGTAACGTAAATGTGCATATAATGTTTATTTAGGCGGTGTAGTGTTTCTTATGAATATTAATATTATACCACTAAATGCGAATGACCTGCTGGTAAGTTTATATTTCATATTATATTTTTACTGCAGAATATTTTTAAAATTTTTTTAACCTTAATTTATAGTATTTTATCGATCTCTTTAGGGACATGTTAAAATGCAAAACTTAACTCATGGTTCGTGTTTCAATTTATTAATTTTTTTTTGTTATTAGAATTTAGGGAAAGGAAGGGAGAACAAACGTTAAATATTTTGAAAAGAATTTCATTTTGATTTCAAGCGGAATTATCATTGAATATTTTAAAAATAAACTTTTTACCTATAAAGTATGATACGAGTATTTCTTTAATATAGGGAAAAATCCATATTATTGTAATGATTTATTTATCAAATCTCAAAAACCATGCATTTAGACTGTGGAATTTCTTGCAAATAATTACTTAGTATGAATATTGATGCCACGATACGATATTAATAAAAATGAGATGAAATTACTCTTTAATACTACAAAATCTATATGTATAACTAGATAAAATGGCATTCCAAGTTGGAAAAATCAAAAAATACTTTCTTACGATTATCCAACATGAAGAAATGTAAGGACTTTTAAAATACCGGATAAAATATTTGCATTTTAATGTTTTATAAAAGAGATTTATTGAAAAAAGTCCTAGTTTTTGGCGAAATACTGTAAAGAACACTTGGTATTAAAGTATATATTTTGCCTTTTTAATGCATTTTTCTTGTAGAGAAAAAATATTCTCATTACTGCGCATCATGTACTCTTATTGGTAATTTATATATCACTCTCGTGTTCCAACATATAATTTCGCTTCGTCTCGTAAAATATAATCTTACTTTGGTATTCTTCAAATAACGCTATAAAAAGCACAAATATTTACGGTATGATATAAGTTTGGCATTTGACTAGTTTTTCAATTAGAATGGAAATTCTTGAAAAGATATTTTTTCTACAAGATTGTCAAAACTTCATCCAGTTACGTAAAACGCTATAGTTTCAAACCCTATTAAAATTCATATGAATTTCATAAAATCAGCATATTTAAATATATGAAATACACACACACATACACATATACACACGCGGGCACACACACACACACACTATATATATATATATATATATATATATATGTATATATATATATTTATATATGTATATATATATATATATATATATATATATATATATATATATATATATATATATATATACATGTATATATTTGAACTAGCTATAACCACAACTTAGTTCGATACCCTACTATGATCTAAAAGGAATATTGGGTATTGTTGAAAGTATAAGATAATTATATAATTCCATACAGGAATCTTTCTAAATTCGGCTTTATTTGTATGTATATGTATATTTCAACTACGTTAAATATAAAGTATAGGTATGCGTTACGTAACGCATACATGTAGATACCTCATAGAATAAAAGTTTATAGACAATCTTCGCGGAATTCAATACCAACATTATCATAACTTTGGAACTTTTTTACATATCAAGATGTCACATGACATATCAAAAACTTTCACATATCAAGTTTTTGACATATCAAGTTGTGAAGTTTTGAAGTCCATTCGTACATACAAACAAAACATATTTTTAACATTAGAATGATTTTATTTAGCATTCGTATATGCAAATAGCAAAATTCATAAATCACAGATTTTTCTTTATTGATTATAAAACAATAGATGAAAAAAAGACAATGTGTTTTGTTCTAATTTCTTTTCTATTAACTTTCTACAATTATAAAGGCTTCAAAGCCTGCATATCGGATTTGTAGTAAGTTTAAGGAAATATATTACCACATTCTTGCTTTTCCTTGCTTTTTGATGCATTATTGCATTTACATAAGTAAAGGTCCTTCAGCATTGTCAACAATTTTTTTTTATTTATAATATTTTCAGTAATCCTTGCTTTATGATGCATTTCAAAGGTAAGGATATGGTAAAGGAACAGGTTCGGTGAATGAAATTATATCGTTAATTTTTAACTATTCATACAACCGGGCAGAGAATTGCTTTTATACAAGTACTAGCTTCATCTGCGACTTTGTTCCAGTAAAATTCAATGATGATTATTGTTTAGAATAACCGTTATAAATAAAAATGTTGACAATAGATGTAAGAATGATGGTAACATCGACACAACATCGATTTGTTTGAAAAATCAACACATTTGTTTTCGATGAGCTCACAACTTACAACTACCGCTAATAAACGGCGTTGGATGTACATTTATTTTGTTAATATTATAACTCAAAGACCAGAATAAAAAAGTGTAATATTTAAAAACAAAATCATTGTTGTAGCCACTATTGCAAATTACACAAAAAAGTCGATTGACCGGTGGGAATTGAACTCATATCTTCGGGTACCGTGCCAAAATGCTAAACATTATTCCACCGCTGATCCATTGATCTGTCGAAACTATCAACACTATTTTTTTTAACATCATCAATATTTGTATGTTTTATATTTATTATTAGCGTATATATTATTTATATTTATTATTCGTAAATTTTATTATCTTGAATATTCAAGATAATAAAATTTACGAAAAACCCTAATAGATAGCGTTGACGTACTGCCAATATCATTATATACAAGTAAATTTTTTTGGAAAATTTCTAATATCCGGATAAAAGTAATATTACTTCTTTATATTTACCTCAGAGTTATTTTCAAGAAAGTTATTCACGTTAACGATAATACTTGCTTATTGAAATGAATATTTTGATTTAATTTATGAAAGTAAGGAGAGCAGTTTAGCTGTTGAATTCTAATAATAAAATAAACACTTTTTCATTTCCTTATATTCTCAAAAGGTTTTTCGAAAATTTCCCACCAACATAGTTTTCCCGTATGCGGTTCGCACTGATGCCTTATTATGATACTTGGAAACAATTTTGTACTAAATGGTGAGGATAAAATAAACTTTTTGGTGAGGATGAAATAGTAAAAAAGTTTTGAGAAAATTCGAACAAGTAAGAGCGAGCCATACAAAATCGTATCGTTATATACTCTTTTGTTGCTAATGGAGAATATGCGTGTAATTTTTTATATTTTTCATTCACTGCTTATATCGCCATAACATTGTAAAATGTACAAATACTGTTTGAAATGGTTCAATCAAATTTAAAAACACTCTAAAACTGACGTAAGATTTAAGCTCTTAAATGCCGCCATTTTTGTGCGCCTTGGATGACGTCACAGTCTATGGCCAACGTTTGTTTACTATAGTTGTCTCGTTACTTTAAACATACTTCCAATATAAAAGCCGTTTAAACCATGGAAGAAACTCGTAAGACAGTTTATAAGAATTGTATTTTATTTAGGTGCAAAAATACGATTAGAAATACACCTTATAAAGTGTTTTTTCTCATCCAGAGAGATGCAAGAATACGAAAAAAATGATGTAAGATTATAAAGAGACATGAAATACCTCAAAAAAGTTGTTTGCATTGTAAAGATCACTTTAATGTACTTATATTAAAGCGATTTATTTGGATAGCTAGAATGATTTCAATTAACCATAAGTTAGTTTTCTATTGAATGTAAATCATACAAACAGTAAATAACTATAGAAATAAACTAGTTACAAAGTTTAATACTACTATCGTCTCTTTATCTTTTACGCTGAAAATCTACATAACATTGTAAAGATTCACGAAAAGTGACTTGACCGAAACATAATATAATTACTGGAAGTAAATAATAGAGTGAGTAGATTTATTGTACTATTTTCGCCTAATTTATTTTCTTCGAAAAATTTAGTCACGAAAAAATAGTTAAAATGTATATAATATTGCGAGTAAAATATTTATAATTTACAAGTAAATAAATTTCCATTAGGCATACTTGTGTTTATTAGAAAATAAATTGCAAATTTGTTTGCCTAATAGAATTTAATCTAAACTTTAATAATATTTATTAAATACATAATGAAAGTTAGTATGAAGTTTTGAGAGCAGAGTTCAATACAATCACATTTTTTAGATGATAGGGTAGGGTATCTTAAGATTGCTCACTTTAAATTTAACTTGCTATAAATCAAGAATGAAATTGGTTAACCCAATCATCTTTATTTATGTTTCAACATACAACAAAATGTTTTGTTAACAAAAGACTTAATCAGATGTTTTGTAAATATTTTTGGAATTTGAACAATATATGACAAAATGGTAAATGTGCGGTCTTAAGACGTTGAGTAGGTAACATTGCGTACTGGGGTCATTAAAACTGCCCATATGGAGCCGGAGTTTTTAAGACATAATAATACAATATTAACTTATTTTAGGTACGCAAATCACATTTTAAATGTCCGATATCTATGTACGTTGTGCTTTTTAATACTAAAACTCTAAACATAGAGGTCGATCCAATCTTTTATGATCGGATCTTCATATACTTTTTTTACCCACCACATGACCATTGCTTATTTTGGGTCTTTTTTTAGGTTTTTGCACAATTTCCTCACTCATTTTTTTGGAATTTTTTATTCTCTATTTTTTTCTCAAGCTGTAACTTGTAAGGTGAACTACTAAACTGTCTAATGTCCGATTCTGGTTTGTAGAAATATGTCATTCTTACAGCACGTAAAGCTAGTGGTTTACTGCTACTAGATTATACAGCACCAGGGACTTATAAAGTCCCTTATCCGCTTCTCGGATCACATCAAGCTTCTTAATATTGTCAGTATCGAGAAAAGTAATTTTATAACAGCTTCGTAGCAACAAAATATTTGCAGAAAATTCCTCAGTTCATGTCTTGTGGGAATTCTAAGTTTCTGTCAGTTCAACCTCATTTCGTATAAAAGCATATTTGCAATGTTGATAAATTTCCGGTTCATTTGATTATTCAGTTTTTATTCTTACAGGTTCTGCTTACACATATTGAGTCGAGGTACTAGGTAGGTTATCATTAATTTCTTTTTAAGTGACAGCGCTTGGCAAAAAGTAAGCATCTGTGAAGTTATCTGGATTATGGGTATATAACCCTGATATCTTGAAACATTAAGCAGCGCATCCAATTACCGCTCCCTTAGACAATACTGGAGTGAATAAAGATATCATTTGGAAAACAATTATAGTCCTACCAGGATGGTTTATCATTCACTTCTCGCATTCACTCGTAAAGTATATTTTCATTTTCAATGCATTATGGAACATTTGCCCAAAACTTGCATCTTAAGGCTACAACGTGGCGGTAATGTAAGGGTTACTCTGTTATTAGCGTGATAACATTCCACAGCTATATTTGTGCAATACGAGATATGGTTGTCAATCAATAGGAGGATTGCGTGTACTTTTATTTGTGTTCTTTGATATTTAAAGCGAGTTAAAAAAGTCTTCGCTAATAAAGCTGGATTCAGACACCATTCCACTATCCTAATAGATGCCGATAGAGTACCGTCAAGTAATTCTGTCATCATCCTTTTGCGGCAAGTCGGACTTATTTTATTTTCCACTTTAACCTTGACCCTTCCTTTCATCACTCGATACCTTGTTAACGGGACGCTTTCCTTATTCTACGACTCTTGGGGGATTGTTGGGTACAGTAAACATTCTGGTTTCATCCATGTTATAAATCAAAATTGAGGGAAGCATGTATTTATCAATCAATTTCCCATGGTCTTGAGAACCTTTCACATTGAGTTTGTTGCAACCCAATGCTCTGGTAACACTTGCAAAAGTCGGACGTCTCAATGAAGAATCTGGGTTCCTGTTATAAAACTCACGAATCCCATATTTACCAGTAATTGTTTTCTTTTTTAAAATGATGGGAAACATTTTTCACAGAAAACTTGTAAGCAAATATATGTAAATCTTCCGCTAACATTCCTTGAAATATATTATCTAGTTGTCCTAAATATCGACAAAATTCTTCTTCTATTTGTGGAGTGAAGATTACATCGCAGCTCTCTTCTACTTAAAGTACATCATAAAGTACTTTCTTTCATACCATACGAGAACGTAAACTTTCTATGATTTTCACAAGTTTGTGTACGTCTTCTAACTTCTAACTTCACACATTCAATTAAATAAACGTCATTGCAATAATAAATAAAAACAAAGAAAAACTAAATTACAATTATGACAACGTAAGTCTGCGCGTGCAGTTTTACGGACTATGACTGCGCATTCTTAAGGTATTATTCAATATGCGACTACATTATTCATAATGCCATATTGGATATAGGCATAAAATGTGCAACCGGGCAGTATTGTAGGTAGAATTTTATAATCAAAAACGATAGCTAGATTTATTGAACTATGGCATAATCATACTTGACTACAGTTTTAAAACAACAAAAATTAACATCAATTACAATAATTATCTTCAAACTTACCTAGCAAATCCGTTTTCTCACTGTTTCTAATTTTTTTGCCGCCAAATTACTCATGTATATACATCAAAATGCTACTGATGTCGTTTATGTTTTGACATATTAGCATTGCGCTATGTTCACACGCGATCTTAAGGCATCCCACCCTAGTTTATATTGGAGTTATAATTTTGTAAGTCTTTTTTAGAGCCACCAAATATTTTTTCTCAAGTGTGAGTCCTTTGGAAGCAAACAAATTTCAAAATGTATGTTTTTTTTAAATATCGGGTATATGTAAGTATACTGAATGTACAGAAAGTACAATATAGATTGCTTCCTTATTTGTGTATCCAGAGTAGCTATGATGTTGTAGTAAAAAAATACTATAACTATATTTTAATGTGCCATTTGATTTTTTAAATATTTAATTTATTAATAGATAGCTTTTTAGTAGATATTTTGACTCGATAAATAAATATTAGTAGTTTCTAAATTCCTTAGTTCCCATTCTAAATCAAGACTGTTTATCGATTCATTTAATGAAGAATCGGACCTTAAAAAAACACTTAAAATTTAATAACTAAAATGCACCTCGTACTACGACTAAGTGTAAAAGAGAAGTAGTAAAAGAACAAGTATCAAATACCATAAACTACATTTGTGAATTTTCACAAATGTAATTTATAATCTAGTCAATAAGTTAAAAATGTGACTAAATAAACATAAGCGTCCTAAAAATAGGCGCGATTGCTCATTCAATCCGGAGTAATGTTTAGAAAATTGTGCCAGAAAAGTGGATTAGCTCATAAAACATTGCAAAAGTTATAAACAATTAAAAATGAAAAAAAAAGATATTTTGTTTTTCAGATATTTTAAAAGTTACTTGCATATAGGTATATAAAAATATTTTATAATGTTTACAGGCAGAACCACTTTGGCCAACATAAAATTATCAAAGACGAATATACCATATGTGGAGTCAAGTTTATTACATAATTACCCTCAGCGTTTTTAAAGTTATAGAAAATTGTGCTATTATAGCAATTTTCCTTTACAAATATATTTATTCAGATCGATGAAAGTGGCTGCATTATTTTGAAATTTCAAAATGTGTATTTAAAACTAAACCTCTTTCACAAATTATTGGCAAATTCGTTATAAACTTTTACAACGGTTTTTCCAGACAAATAATTAAGTTTTGTTCAAAACTCATTATTAAGAAATAAAATAAATGAAAATCGCTAAAACTGTTAGTCCTAAAATAATTTTCTGACAAAACATCTGTTAAAGTTGGACAGAGTTATTATTTGATATTTCGTGTAATACACATCAATACAATGTAATCTTTTGTACCCTATAAACGATTGCCGATTGTGGTCACTGTAAGGACGTGTGAAGGGCTTGGCACTCAAAATTAATTTTTATTATTATTTAACTAATTGTTAGATAAATTTAATTATTGCAAGTTTAATCCCCTAACATATCGTTTTGACTTGAAATTAAGAAATGCCTTTTAAATGTTAATTCTGGGGACGTGTCACATATTACATGTTACATGTATTTTGGTGGTCGAAAAATATTCATTCTTACCATTGTTTAAAACAATTATTTCAAATGATGTACAACTTTACACAGGCACAAGATCTTTGTAGTGTTGACTTGATACACACTAAACGAGCATTGTTCTTTCATAGAATTAAAAAAAAATGGGTATCATTATCATCCGAAGGCTCAGTTTTCACATACCAAGTATGTAAATACTGGTGAGCTTATACCACAGATCAAGTAATCTGAATATTTTAAAACCAAATTCGATATACAATTAAATATTTAATATGCAATGAATAAAAAAAATTAAATAGACATGGTAGGAAACAAACCGAATGATAAAATATTGGTTTAAACCTAGTGAACTGTTTTGCTATTTGTTTACAATACAGGGTATCAATCCTGACCACTGCCGGTATGAAATTTTTGCTAATTTGAATTTATATATAATGTATTTCTAACAAAAATCCCAGATATCTATATAATAACACCTATGGCCATGAAATGTATCAGACTATGCAAGGAAGCTGAAGTTACAGTGGGATCTGAAACATTTAATCGTTTCAGATCCCGTGTCGACAAACCGGGATGCAGTTACCAGTACCCACATTTTTCTCTTTCCACAAATTATCGCAAGGAATTTTGTCACACAATTTATTAATTTATTCAGTCCATGACTACGGAGTGAGAGATCCCTCCCCTAATATTTCTCATTTCCGATCGGCTGTTTAGATTATGCCGGAAATAGAAAGTTGGTCGCCTTCATATTTCAGATCGTCGCATTATTTACCGCTGAGTTAATAATATTTTGTCTTACCCTCATTATGATACGGACAACACCGTTAGTTTTATCCTACTTTGAAATACCTTAAATTTCAAAAGAGTCATTGTGTTATAAACATTAGACTTCATTACAGCTTTTCGTTTCTCTCTTGATATAATATCGTCTAACCGAAGATTAGATAAAATTAACAAAAATATTTTCAAAGCCATGGTTTCTCTAAAAATTTCGCGCCCAGTTCCGTTTGTGACCCACAAAAATTGTATATCCTCATGTCCAGATTTGAATACTTCGAATAATAGCAAAAAACGTATAAAAGCTTTCATCTCTATTGCAGAAATATGGTTTATCCAAAATGGAATTGTAGAATTATTTCCTTAATTTTCTGTAATCTTTTCGTCTGTGTAGCTGGTTTTGATACCTATTTTTATTATAGGTATCAAAACTAAAAAAAACAATATTATATATTATCTTTAAGCAGTTCAAGTGATACGGGTGACGTATAGTTTTTAAGAAATCCTCAAAAATGTGACGCATAGTTTCGAAGAAATCCTAAAATGTATAACGTGTGGGGACTACGAAACCCCCATGATATCAGATAAGGTTTAAATGCTTAATCCGGGGGTGTGTAACTTATTATACACATATAATGTAGTGGTTGAAAAACTTTCATTCCTCTCCATATTTATGGATTTTGTTAAATAAAATTCTTTCAAATTATATACGATAGGCGCAAGAATTTCAAAACTCGAATCGTACTCAACCGGCATTTTTTTCATCTAATTAAAAACAAATAAATACCATTATCGCCCAAGGCTCAATTCTTATAGATCAAGCATGTAAATACTAGAACATCTAAACATGAAATATTTTAATAGTTTTGCACGTGAATATAATTTTCGTCATCATGTTTTTATAAAAATACGTGATTCGCAAAAATATATGGCACGCGGTGCCTTGTAAACAATTTTACGTAATTTGCTCTGAACATTTAACGTGTATACATAACAAATTTGTGAAAATTTAAACATGTTTCGATTGTACAATTTATGTAAAACTCGCACTTTAATAAATTATATGTGACCTACATATCGTCAGAATACACAAAACGAACGTTTCCAGTTTAACGAACGTTTCCAATTTAGACAAAATGTACAAACTTCATTCCTATATGGTATGAAATTACAAAGACTTCTCGAATTATAAATAGTTCATACGGAACTAAAATTTATTACCTCACTTCAAAAAGTCAGTTCATATTCTTAAGGCAAGTTGAAGTTTGCTAGATTATCGGCTATATTCAGACTGAAACAATGCCGTAATTGTGACATTTGCAAAGAAGAAATGAACCATTGCCTGTTTTTATAAGCTCGTCGTGCATTATCATTGTGAAATTAAACAATGACGACTATGGAATTTTGCTGTTTATTACGTGACTAAGGTAGTGTTTTTAAATTTTTCTTTTAGTGAAAATAATTTCGAGGCCAATTTTGAAATTATACGTTCGTAAGAAATTGAGTGTGCGGCATTTTCACAATAATTTTTATGATTAGTGTTGATGGCCATTCAGAAGTAGCATTTTGAAGAAAATGTTTGCTGGCCTCGTTTATTATTCGGAACTAAATATAGTAAATGCAGTAAAGGTGGATTTGATAGTCTAAGTAATTTGACAAATTCTGGTAAAAAATATGTCATAATGCTATGGTCATAGTTCAGTCGGGGTAATTACGTCGAGAGTTTATTATTTTTGATTCCCTAAAATTCAATTTTTGAGACACATTATCAATAACGCCTTCAATACCATTTTTAGTGTTATCAGGGGCGATCGCAGACGTTTGCGCGCATGTATCTATTCAATTTTTGTACGCAGGTCCCTCCGCGGCTCGCTCTTTAAAAAAAGCCTACACGCCACTTTTAAATATAAATATTCACAAGTTTCCGAGCTAATATGAGGAAATATACATAAACAGAAACTGCAGATTACCATTTATTTAACTTGACACTTACATTACTGTATCCTTTCCGCAGACAAAAATTAGAGTTTTGATGATTTAGTAAGATGATATTGATATTTGATTTCGATATGTGCTTTATTATATTTGTTATTTTATTACATATGTGCTGGATGCACAGCAAATATGGAGAAGTTGTCAATGGTTCAAAATCGTGTCAAATCCCACAGATCATCATATTAATTTTTCTTATGGTTTTGACGTTGAGAATAGCAAAACTCATTAAACAAGCCATATACTTCAATCTAGCAAAGAGGTGTTACCTTATTTATGTTTTGCACGCCAGAATACGTCCAAATATAATAACAAGCGAATGACTACTGGCAACATTCACCGCGGACTTCACCCAATCACTGCAACTTTTTTTGTTTGGATTCTGCCTCGTATATCTAACTCTATAGAGTATATTTTTATGTGCAAGTATATAAAAAAAGTTTAAGGTAACAAAAAAAACGTAGGCAACCAGTATCAAAAAATTGTATTTGGTTTGTGATGAAATATTATAGAGTAAAAAAAATAAAATGTTACGATTATTAAATGATGATATAGATATGAATATCTATGCGGTATATAAAGCTAAAGTAAGATGAAGTATCGAACCACCTTGGACCTTCTAACCTTGAGCAGTACTTTCAACGTTCATGAAAAGAAATAAAACCATAAAATTAGCACACGGTCTAACTAATTGATTCATAATACAAACCGATAATTTAATGATGACACCAAAAGAATTCCATAAAATAAAGTCAAGAAAATTGCCCCCTAAAATGAAGTCAAAAAAATCAAACGAAGTCAAGAAAATTACATAATTTAAGAAATATATTTTTTAGAGGAGGTCATAAAAATTGTAAATTATACTGGTATAGTTTAATTAAAAAAATTTAACGAATTTTGTTAATTTGAAATTGTTTTTCTAGTCATCTCTACTGATTTTATTCCTTTTTAATCTTCTTCGTAAAATAAATTTAAAATGCAGCTCTCACTTTCGAGCAAAATAAATATAAATTCCTTTTATATATGATGACCAAATTATTAAGTAATTTCCCGCTAACAATACGATAAATTCATTCACCCCGATTTTTACTAGCATTGCCCTTAGTGGCTGGAAGTCAATGTTACCTATTTTCTTATAGAAAAAAATATATAATTTTGACATTTGACGTTAGAAAACTTTCCAATCCTCGAATAAATATTTTCTACAGTCAATCGACAAAAGAATATGTCACGTGTTTACTTCCAAGATAAACAAAATATGTTTGCTTGATCCGTACAACGAACTAACGTGTTAAGGTGTTCCCGTACAATGTCCTACTTATTTGTTGGGAAAACCTGGTTATATATTGTTTCTGCTGAAAAATATTTTTTGTTTTTCTCTTATCTTACCCTATTTCTCGTATCCTCCTGGAAAGACGGCATCAAATGGATAGGCCTGTATTTTTTAGAAATTAATAATTCCTACCGTCATCTTTTATACATTCCTTTTTGTTCAGATCATATACATCACTTAAGTTGTACAATAATTACATATGTTCATCAGTGTTTACGCTACGTGGGCAACTTTATAACGTATTAAAATAAGCTGAATTAAATAATAGAGCCAACCATTTTATATACCATCTTTAATTTAATTAATTACTAATAATACTTTTATTTCCTCACAATATCTCAAAAAATATCATACAAATTAACCAAAAACATTCAAAGTAATTACTAAGGTAAAACTAATTTTTTGAAAACTGTTTTCAATATTGACGTAAATTGACCAAAATATGATGTTACGATAGTATTAATGTGTCGCTAAATGCTGTTAAATGAGTTCTAAAGTTTCATATGTCGGCACAAAATAAGTTTTACTTCAATAATATCAGTTAAATGGAGTGTAAAGTCACAAACCTAACGTTTTTATACTAATTATAAAAAAAAACTCATGTGTCCACTAGTACTCCGAAGAAACAATTTTTCTCAGAAACCGCACATGTCTTAAAAGCTTACTCTCAAAAACATTTATACGAACACGAGGCAAATTAAATGATCGGAAGAAATATTTTCAAATCCACGTAAAGTGTATTGTATCATTAGAAAGGCTAATTGTTAGCATCTACAAAATAATTTTTTGACTTTAGTTAGTATGTCTTCATAGATGTGTAAATAATGAAAAAATATGCCCCCCCTTCACTTCACTTTACTTTCAAAATTTCCTATTGAACTAAAAATTATAAAAAAAACAGAAAGTTTAAAATTATAAGATATATATAACTATACCGATGTTTCTAGATCTCACAGTCTTTAGATGTTCACGGCAGTATACGTATGTTTACTGCCGTGAACACCTAAAAACTGTAAGAGTACCTCTTTCCTTAACTTAACTGGATTATGCATTATGAAATATTTATATTAAGATATAGTAATTTTACTTCAAATGAAATACAAAAACTTCACGATTAAAATAGACCTTCCGCTGCTTTATTACTTTTGACGGACAACTTCTTTTTTTATACATAACACATAAATCACCCGATATCAAAAAATCTAAAAATGCTTTTAATTTTCAAAAGTTATAACTTAAAGATGCTAGGTCATCATGTCTGAAATTGAAAGTTATAGACAATTACTATGATAATTTATTCCACCTACCTCACACTGTTCTTTTTTCTGGAAATTTTCCATGTTTCATATTCCATTCAGTTTAAGCACTAAAATATTTTTTTATGTTTCCCCTCATTTGATGCACGAAAATTTCTTTCTTTTTATCATAATATTGGTTTTGAATGATTTGCTGGTTTTCTTCCTTCTTTTGTATTATGCTACTAATTTTTAACGTTAACATTTTTGCTTGATTGGGAAAAAATACTCTTCGGTATTAGTTTGCCTTATATATGTGATTATATTCACAATAAAGCAAATAATTAAGTTAAATTGTATCAGGGTGCCAATAAATGATGAGAAAATTATTTCTTGATATAAATTAGAAAGGTTATAAGAAAATAATATAAATGAGCTAAGTGCGTCTCGGAACGCCCGTAAAGTAATATTTCTTTAATTATGTTTTATACATCTTTAAATGAGTTAAGTAAGTCCAAATAATTTCAAATGAAAGTTTTAAATAAATAGTAGAATTGGATTATTTTTTAATTTACAAACCCTATGTGGAAAAATTCAAACTGGCATTGATACAGGTCACTTTAAATAACATTTTGTAACTTGTGGTTAAGAATTTGAAATTAATTTAATTTTGGAAAACCCATCATATAATATAACAATTAGTGACATGCGTGGAACAAATTTGGCCTTGCTTTGAAAACAAGAAATTTTTTTTTTTATATTTTACCACTTATTCCTTGAGATTTTTACATGATCTGCTAAAGAAAATTCTGCGGAAACAGCAAAGTTATGATATATGGATGGATGAAAATGGCGAAATTATGGGTGTTCCTTATTTTACAGCGGAAATCGAAAATAGGTTTATTCAAGTTCCATTAGCAAAGATCTGAAGAATCTATATCTGTTTCTGGAAGAAACTTAAACTGTTGTCAAAGATCGCCAACTACGGAAAAAAGTCGTGAACTAGTTTCCAAATCACGCTATATCCACGTCAATATATTGGCTGAGGAACCGCCTTCTTCCGCCAATCGACAGCTAAGGATAAAAAAATAAAAGGAGACTACACAATCGGCTAAATATAAGCGATATAGGAAACACATTTTGTATTTCAGTAAGTTTCATTTATATTTCGATATTTAGTTATTATTAAGAAAAATTAATAATTTTTTGCAATTGGAATTAAAATTACGAGTAACTCAATTATGATTAACCTAATTTTAGACAAATATCTAAAAACTTACTTGTCATAGTCAATTTTCTTTAATATGCAGCGAATCGAACGACATTCGCTGGAAAACGTTTATGTTTCTACTGCTATAAGTTAACATTTAATTAGGTCTTGAGTACGTCTCATACTACAAAATGTAATTTAACAACTTATTGAATTTTGTGGCAGGTTTGAGTCTGGGCACGTGAATAAAATTTGTCTTTACGTTTATATTATAAAGGTTCTGGGTTCTGTAAAGGTTCTGGAAGAAATATATTTATCACAAAGGTAATGTTTTATTCCAAAATATTATGTTATATTTATTTAGATAGAAAGAAACGGGTTTTAGAATCATGTTTGAATTCTAACACGGGTCGTTATCGTCGGACAGGTCGTAAATGCAAAGCATTAGAGGGTTTTTAAATATATTAATTTTTTGCTGTTTTGGGCTCAACTCAATTCATATTTATGCATTTCATGAAATATTTTACTAACGCTAATTACATTATGAATTATTTGCGTTGCGTTATTTCTTTTTTAATTTGTTTTAATCATTGTTATTGTTACTACTTTTTTAATTTGACAAAGAATAACTAATAATATTTGATTAATTTATTACAAAGATATTTCAATAAACTTTTTTGGTTGGTAGGTAAAAAAATAAAAGAATAATCTAAGGGAATTTGAATAAATATGAAAATATGCCACGTTTTCCAATGTAATTTGGCCATAAATTGCAAAAAGAATATATTATTATCTTAATGTTTTAAAACAAATTTATAGTCTATTAATAAATTAAATATTATGAAGACATGTAGGTAAAATGATGAAGATGCATTCTTTTTAAATTTTTGATGGAGAGTGTTTTTTTGTCTGTTAAGAGGGTCGTTTTTCTTTTCTTTCGAATAAAAAATATCTTTTAAACTTACCATCATTTTTAATTTATTAACATATAAAGAGATATTACGTTTATGCAATTTCCTCTGTATTATATTTTAAGCTAAATGTGTGTAGTTATTTTGAAATTATTCTTTATTTGCTTATGGTTTTTAGGATAGGTTCATTAATGTTCATTTTGTAACATCTATTTTTAGAAAGCCAACCACTGGCCAATTGCGGATGAAAATCCTATTAATTTTCGCGCATTTCATAGCAAGTTCTTTTTCATAAAATTTTTGACATAATAAATTTAAATTTTTAGGCTACCGTAAGAAAACAAACTCTGTAAAATCGTCACATTACACTGGTCACAGATTCAAAGATTTTACAATTTGGAACTTAGGTTCATGATATTTTCCATTTAAATTCTTCATTCGGAGATCTCAATTAACATGTAGTTAAATATGAAATAAAGTCGATAATTTCCATATGAACAGAGTGGGAACGAAGCTACATTTTTGCGTATCTCATCGAGTGCGCTATAATTGGATGGGTCATATAAAACGAAATAGTGTACGAATAATCCATTAATCATTTTAACATATTCTATTCGTAATAATTAGGATTCGGATTCGCAATAATTAGGATAGGTGACGATGAAATTAATTTTTCCCAATATATTCAGCATGACGTCAAAAGTTTTTTCCGAGGTCCATTTTAGTTTGTAATTTGGAGCTGTAATTAATTTATTAATCTGCATTTAGTAAACATATAAGCTTTGGATTTTAAATTAATATGATTAATTACAGTTTACTTACCATTAATTATTATTTCGCATACAAATTGCGAAATATTTCGTGATTTGATTGATTCTTTAAATTGTATGAATGCGCAATATATTTTAAAAGAAATTCTTAAGAAATTCATAGAAAATATTCATTTCGATTATGCAAATATACTTTATTTTATGTCAAATTTATTAAATATTGCAACAGTATTTCAGATAACGTTCTTTGAAAATCACATGCAGTGTGTTCCCATTGAAACTGCTTTGTCGAATTGAATTTATCTACTTTTGATAATGATAAATTAAAAACTAGATTAACTGTAATCTATTAATTGTTTCAATTTAATTATTAATTGTAATTTTAATTCATAAGTTTTACATTAATATCCAGGATTGCATCTCTCAGAGTGCTATTAGATGCTATATCCCTTCACCCTATTTTAACATTCTTTCTTATTTATTCCGTAAAAAAGGGATTACTGTATTCATTCAATTTTTTTTATTTGTACCATATTTATTTTTTAGTTAATTTGTTTAACGTTTCTCTTTTTTATCGTAGATATACCAAGAAATTTGATAATAGGAAAAAGCGGTTAAAATTAAGTAAATATATAAAAATATGTACTGTAACAATTTAAGTATTACAGATTTACTTTCAAAATTATATTGAAATCATCCACCTTATGTTGTGCTTTTTGCACTGGGATGTACTGTGATTTAATCAGTATATTTTTTGTGTGCTTAATTTTCTAAATTATTGACAATTCTTTAAATTATAGCTAAGCGAGTTCGATTAATAAATGGGTACTTTAAATTAAAAGTCATTGCGGTTAACATGTTAGCAATGAGTGCCTGTGTATTAAGAAATAATATGTTCAGTATTGGAAAATATATCAGGATATTTCATACACAAGTAGGCACATATAAAACTATAAACAGTTTAAATGTCATGTACAGCTAAATATGTACAGAAACCTCCTAACACGAGCTTTAATCTAAATTGATTTTTTATTCAATAAGATTAAATCAAATTAGATTAAAGCTCATGTTAGGAGGTTTTTGTACATATTTAGCTGTGTATGACATTTAAACTGTTTATAATATATGTACCTGTTTGTGCATGGGATTTTGTGTATTTCTTAGAATTAATAGAACTTGTATTAAACATTTAAAGATATTAAAATTTATATGACGTGTTCAAAGTATATAGGTAATTTGTCTAATATATATATATATATATATATACATATATATATAAATATATATATATATATATATATATATATATATATATATATATATATATTTATGTAGCGGTGTATGTAAATGTAAAATTTTCTTTAACAATTACATGTTTCGATATCGTTATGCCAGTTTTTCCATAGTAATCTAGAATATTATCTAGTGCAATGAATTTGTTATGATAAGTGGAATAGGACTCGGCACAATTTAGAATTTAAATGTGAAGTATTGCAAATATTTTTTTATATGCGGACATAATTTTCTTCTTAATTTTATGGTTCTTGCTCTAATACATGTTCTTGCTCTAATGATCGCAATTATACCCAGACTATCCTTCAAGCTTTAATTTGTGTTGCATTATGCCAAATCGTATTATTCATAACAGTTCTAAGTATTTCTTACTTGGATACAATATACTTGCAATTTTAAAGAAAAGTTGCAGCTTGTCAAATGTGACTCCATCAAACACGGAACTCTTAAATGTAGTTGTCAATTTTTCAATCTTGATTGTTTCCTTCATAACTTTTGATATAAAAATAAAAAAACGGACTAAATGAAAAAGACAAAATGACCCATCTTTTAAAATAGTTGATACAAGTTAAACAAAGTAATTTTATTAGACCAACCAGTTTAAACCGAAGCTTTATATTTCGCAAAAGTAGCTTCGAAATAGGGAATAGAGACTTAATATCGTTTTAAGACATCTAACCAATAGTACCACAACTTGATGGGTAGTGAAAAAAAAACACTTCTACTTCACGTACATGGGGAGGTACATTAAAAAAATCCATTTTTCACAAAAATTTCAAGCATATTTATCAAAAACTTTAGACAATACAGGAGTGCGACCAAAAGAGGCGGAGAGACGTATATGACGAAATATTAAGTGTTAAGTTTTTGTCATTTATCTATAGACCCCAAAAATGCACTTGAACCCGACTAAAGTTTTTAAATGCAACTATAACCAGGCGTTTACCTAGAAACAAATATAATTTTTTGACACCCTCCCTTGTCTATGCGGGGACAATGCCGAAATCTACATGACACATTACTACATAAACCGTTTTCGATCAAAGCATTGAGTGCAATGTACGAATTTTAAGGTTGTAACTTATTTCGTTTGCGGCTTGAAGCTTTCTGCCAGTGTACACACGGACGGACGTATGGTGAATTGTATCATGAAAATAGGATTCTATTCGAACATTTTATTACTCCAGAGACTCTATCAGAACGATAAAAAATATGAACTTTCTGCTATAATCCAAAAATTTGCACCCCGGTGCAATTAACTTGATTATTAATATCACGTTACAAGACATCATAAACTTAATTACATTTAACAGTAAGCGCTCTCTAGCAAATATTAATTTAGGTGTATTACCGACACGTACAATTTAACTTAATGCATGTTTTCTACTTCACTAATCACGTTATTATCATAATCTATTGAAAAATTATTATTTTTGAATTTGTAATTCCTAATTGTAACCGAGCAACTTTCTTTAATTTATCATGATTTGATGACAACATTTATTTTCATTAGGTTCGACTTGAAAAACTAATTACATTGTAAGAACAATAGTTTCAAAAAATCGACTGTCATTACGTCGCATAAAATAAAAATATGTGGCCTGTTAAATTGATAAAGATTTGGGTTATCTGTTCCAGATAATTAGAAAACTGATAAAAGCGATTTGACATAAATTTTCAATAACGTCATCTTTCAATGGCAAGTACTATTTAGTCATATACTGGTGGCTAGGTCTTTCTGCACATCATTGTATGTTTTAGAATAAATTAGTTTATTCAAATGTATAAAATGGTCTGTAAAGTTTTTATTTCACAAACATAATCGAATATACATCAAAAACGCTTTAATCGAAAATGTTTAAAAAAGTTAAGTCCGAAGACTTTCTTGAAAAATGTTTTATATTCTATTTATTCTTTAACCATTAGTACCCTAATTTAAAATTTGATATTTGTTCGTATACGATGAATAAATGCCATTAAATTCAATATATTTTCCATATGATTCTTTAAAGTACAATTTTTTTGAGATATTTGTAAGTAAATACAAGTACAACTCTGTATGTCTGTATATATATATATATATATATAAATACATATATATATATATATATATATATATATATATATATATGTACATACATATGTATATACATACATACATAGTCTTGTCTTGTTTCGAGAGTTTGAAGTAATAAAGACGTATTCAAAGTTTTAAAATTTAGAAATAAGCAAAGTTATAACATAAAGTATAATAAATATATAAATGACTCTTCCGGAATACTTTTCAAGAAGTGTCTATAGTCTCTAAAGTCTAAGAGTCTCTAGAGTTTTTAGTCCAGGGATCTATAGAAGAAGTAACACCAACAGAAGTTAAAACTGCTTTATACAAAATTAAAAATCAGATAGCTAGAGGACCCGATGAAATACGGTCAGAGCTCCAGAATATGAGCGATACGAATGGGACTTTGTGACTCACTTCACTATTCAGTATCATACTAATTTAGGGAAAAATGTCCTATGAATGGAGACGAAGCCTCTCTGTATTAACAGTGGTAATGTAGCTGAATGCGGATATTAATGTGCAATTAAACTTACTTAACCTTAAAGATTTGGAAACACGTAATAATCCAAAATCATTAGAGTCTGTCAATGCGGATTCACTAAAAAATGTTAGGTTGAAATGAAGAAAAATGTAAGGTTTCCCAAAAAGAATTTGTATTTTGTATTAATTGATCTAGAAAAACCAGTTGACAGGTGTTACGAAAACTTTTATAGGAAGAAAAGTGCGCTCAATATGTTCCGGAGTAATATATCCCTTCAAGACATTTACAACAATATGGTATCCCAAGTGATAAGGTTTACTGGTGCTAGTGCAGAGATCGAGGTAAAATTGAGGGTTCTCCCTAACGCTCAACCCGCTGCTGTTCAACATCATTTTGAATTATGCCACAAAGTAACTACAAAAATCAGCTCCATGGAATGTATTATTTGCAGATGACATATTATTTTTAGCAAAAATACAGGAAGAAATATAGAATGACTTGAAAACGTGGTTTCCTCACTCAAGCGTAAAGAATTTCGAGTAAATATAACCAAAACCAAATATATGAACTTTAAACTGACCGGATCGGCTGACGCTACACCGTCACCAAGCAAGTATCCATCCCTTTGAAATCAGTCCGCTATTTTAAATACCTTGGTTTAGTAAAACAGCAGATACATACTTTGAATATAACATTGAAAATAGACGCAATTAAATGAAACTACGTGATGTAGTATTATTTCTACTATCTTTAATTTCTTTACCACGACCTAGGTTTCGTTGTATTACAACATCTTCAGGTGGGATATTAGCAAAGATTGCTAATATCTTTGCTAATATTCCACCTGAAGATGTTGTAATACAACGAAACCTAGGTCGTGGTAAAGAAATTAAAGATAGTAGAAATAATACTATATCACGTAGTTTCATTTAATTGCGAATAATGAATTTCTACAAAATTAACGCCAAATATATTCAATAATTTAAAATAGAAGTATCTAGCAGGAGTTGCGTGTAACAAATATGCCTATATAGATCAAAGGCAACATAAACAAAAGAGTAACAAGGCCAACTCTACTCTATGGATCTGAATGACGGCCCTTGAGAAATTCTGATGAGTACAAACTTCACATAACTGAGTTAAGGATACTTAGATAGTCCAGAAGAATAACAATGAACGATAAAATTAGAAATGGACATTACCGTGGAACGTTTAAAGTGGCAAATTTCAAGAAAAAATTACTGAAAGCATTCGGCTTAAAAACATAAACATTTTATACTGGAAAAGTTATTAGGAGGTTTTGTGTTTTTTTTCCATCAGAACTCAATGAACATTTTCACAAAAAATGCTAATAGAAGGCGTAGGAAGCCAAATTATTTCCGTTGTTTCTGATATTAGCATGCACAACGAACGTAAACTGCAAATTGACAACACAACGAACGTAAACGGAATAAGAACCTCTA
Source organism: Druceiella hillmani (assembly GCA_039881145.1). Lineage (NCBI taxonomy): Eukaryota > Metazoa > Arthropoda > Insecta > Lepidoptera > Hepialidae > Druceiella > Druceiella hillmani. The sequence continues at coordinate 294,195 of JAYKKI010000132.1, forward strand.
TTACGTACCTTTGCGCATTAAGTGTGTTATTTTCAATAAAAACTAACTCGGTACGGTCATCTGAGTTAATACCAGCCCAAAACATTACGGAGCCTCCACCGTAAGGGGTGATTTCCTCAAAGCACACTTCTGCGAAGTGTTCTCCAGGTCTTCGTAAGACTCGCCGACGTCGATCCTCACCATTAATCGATATACGAGCTCCATCGGAGAATAAAACACTATTCCAGTCTTGTTGAGTCCATGACGAAAAATTTTGAGTGAATCTCAATCTGGCAACTCGATGCTTACCGAGCAATGTAGGGCTCCGAGGTGGGCGATAGCTACGTATTTTAATGGACTGAAGTCTCCTTCTGACTGTCAATAGGCTTACTCATGTACCTCTGAATTCCTCGAGGTTCTGTTTGAAATCCACGTACGTAACTCGACGATTTCGTAGCGCTTGACTTACTATGAAGCGGTCGTCCCATGGCTCAGTGCAACGTTTTCTTCTAGAACTGGGCCTTCTACTAACGAAGTCCGTTTCTTGGTATCGTTGCTAGGTTCTTTGGATGGTGGAACGGCTCACATTATACTGCCGAGACGCATAACATTGGCTACAGCCTTCTTCAAGCAGAGCAATAATTTTACTAGCTCTTATCGTTTTTTCAACCATACCGAGAACAGCAAACTGAAGTGAACTAATGCAGCAAACAGCAGAAATTTAATTAAAATTTATTCGTTAAAATAAAAAACATAACAAATGAAAAAGAACCTAATAAGACTTGGATTTCATTTACCGCCAAAAAATACGTTTTTGTCAGTGAAAGAGAATTTTCATTCAAAAAGAATAAATTTCAAATTTAAAACTATATCCAGTAACAATTACAATTAATACAACCTTAATAAATAATATTTTTTTAATAATATGACAAATCAAAACTGCCCGTTTTTTATGCAAGAGTGTATTATCATTCTTTAAAACAGCACTTTAACCAGTGCTTAATGTCAATGTTTTGGAAATATTTTTAAAAAGTATTAAGACCTTAAAAGTCAAATTCATATAAAAACTAATAAAATGTTAGCAAAATAGTTGTCTTTATTATCAATAAATAACGAACAGTTTCTCTATATTCTATTTTTTATAATAATTCCAAATTGACAGTAAGTAATAATCTCTTTTAACAACGAATCGACAAATATACTGTCTTCATAAGGGTCCATCTTGAATGATATTTAATAAGGACTATTTAGTTTATTTCCCATCTTTAGAAGAAGAATTGTTCTTATAAATTAAATACCGGAATAAAATTAGTTAATGGTGATTTAAAACGTCATTTCTTTTTTAAGAAATATCTTTAAAAGAGTGTAAAAATAACAAGTACTTATAATTTACAAATTGACTATATATATTTAAGTCCTATAAAATGATTTAAGTAGGTTTTAAAACTTGAATCTGGATATATAGGAAAATTTTAGATGGGAAAATAAAAAATCGCTGAAAAAAGTAAGTTTTCTAATGAACAATTAACAAAAATTATATCTAACTACCACTCAAGCCAGAATGTATCAAATTTAAATACATAAAAGTAACAAATAGTAAACTCCAATAAATTTAAAATATTTACAATAAAATTTAGAATCATATCCATTATTAGGCTAAGTTCAAATTTAAAATCTGCGGAGTATCCACGAAAATAAATTCTATGCTACCGCCAATTTTAGCACTCTTTGCTATAAATAATATAAACCCGAAAATGTGGAAAGTTCCAAGCTAATTAATAAATATTCTATTTTCAGAGGATTTTAAAGTAAGTCACCGTTTAACTCTTCTCTTCTTATTCTTTTTACATTTAAATGTTTTTACGGAAAAGGTCAGTTCTATAGTCAGCAGTTCAGTTAACCTCAGAAACGGTTATTTTGTGGAAAAGCGTTCTTCCAGATCTAATTTAAATTGAAGAAAGGCATGGTTTGAACAGACGGAATTTCAAATATAAGTAATGAAAAGTAGTTTGGAATATTGTTACAAAAAAGAATAATTTTTATGATACTTCATTCGTCATTTATCCTAATAAGCATTTATTTATTATAAACTTTATCTATAACACTATTACCTAACCAGGAGAAATATTATTCGAATACTAAAAAAAATTATCAAGTAAGATAATATAGATAACCTACCGTTCCTAAAAGTATACTTATAATTACAGTTATTTATCAAGTATTTAAAAAATAAATTACAAAATAATATTTAAAGCCATTGTCACTTAGTGTTTACTAAAATCAGTATTTAATATTGCTAGTTTACGTGTTTTACGCTTAGTCGAATTTCCTTTTATTAGCTTTATCATTTATGATATAGTACTTTAATGACTTCTTTATCTCACGGTATTTCAAAACTACGCAAAGAATTTGCTTTTTCTTCGTAGTTGTATTATATTTTTTGTTTATGGCTAGTTTTTAAATAACAAATCATTACGATTTATTAACATTTTAAAATAATTGTCCGCTTTTACCATAACATGAATTTTATCCGCAAGATAAATACAAGCGTCGTCTCGATACTTGTACAAGCAAGTAGACTAGTGCTTATCCAAAAACATTATTTCACTGCGCATTGCCTCTGCAGAATATGCAAGTTGCGTCATTGTAATCCTCTAGCCATTTGCATGGAGTTACCGGAGGATTATAATGTTTGCACTGGCCGTTCTAGTCGCAAAACACTTGTAGAAGATTTTGGGTTCGCTGGAAGATAACTGAGTGGCCTGTTTCTTAAAATAAACATAAGGAGATTTTTTGTATCAATAATAATATTTTAGAATCCCATTCTGAAACAAATTGAAAGACCTGAATTTCACTTAATGTGGAGTTCGTTTGATTCAAAAAATTATATTTCATTGTCGAATTTCTTCAACAAAATATCCTAGCAATATCAAATACCTATTAAGTAAGAAATTTAATACTATAAAATAATTACCACAATTTAAAGCTTAAAACAGTTTCACAGAAATCTATTTACGGTAATTTTTCGGGTTTCATACATCAACAGAAAGAAAACCGAATATTTATAAGACCCCAAACCTATTCTTCTGCATATTTTTCTATCAAAGCTATTTTCTCATAAATAGTTCATTCTAGAAACTTGAAATGGTATTAAATCATCAATCAATCAATGGTTTTAATCCACAGATACATCAATAGATAACATACAAATAGAGACGAGTAGGATTCGCTAGAGAGCGAGGGCGCTAATATGGGGATAATATTTGTACTTAACAGTTTTCTTTTAAAGATTATCCATTTCTAGATTATTGAATGGAATAAACAAATTGACGTGGAAAATATTATATAGTGGTATTAGTTGATTTTTTTATTAACCCATTTTATGATCATTTTTTACGGGGGAAAATGCCCCAAATATTTGTTTCAAGGGATATCTTTTAAAATTATATTAGGGGTTTATTTAAAATTATATTAGGATTTTAAAAAATATCTCTCAGGCTTTTGCAAATACCTTAATTAGCAAATAAAGAAATAGTGCTTGGTATTCCACTTTTCGTGTTATTTAAAATATCAATGAAACACAGAATTTTCTCTTTGATTTAGTAGTGGCTCAATAATAATCGTAGCGGTCCAAAATTTCTTATGTTTATCACCAGACACTAGCGATTTCCGTCTTTGGTTCATTTTTAATATTCTCCTGCCTTCTTTTATGTTAAATTATTTTAATATAATACAGAAATTCTCAAATGTATTTTTTCTAATTTTTTTTTATTATACTTTGCATATTTGGTCAAATCAGCTATCTTAAAACATTTAATATTGACAATAATTTTCAAGCATTTCCTGTCGATACAATTTGAAACGTTTTATCGCAACTATTTAAAAATAGTCAAATATTATATTCTTATAATGAGCAAATTACTACCGGAAGACTATTATCAATTAGTTAAGTCCTATATAAATGTATCACATTTGCATCGCGATGAACAAACAGCAATCTACACACTTGTCTTAACTGAATTCAAGTCCCGCAACCAGATACAGCAAAATATCTTAGACTCCATCTGGATATTAGGCCTAATTGGAAACACCACGTTAAAGTAAAAGTTGAGCAAATCATATCATTATGTAACCAATCAAGAAATTGAAAACGATTTAGAAATAAAATGTATTAACGTAGGTATCCAAAAATATGCTATTAAACAAGAAAAACCACTCCTCAACCATATCAACGTAAAAGCTATTAGACTTTTGGATATTACCCAAGAACTGAGAAGGCTAAAATTTAATTTACATGGGAGCTGAATATTTGTAGAGTAAACCCGCACACGATTTACTTGAAAATAAAATCAAGTACATTTCATCAATGATAATTAATTAATTGTGTATTAAGATCATGCATATCCAAAAAAGATGTTTTAAAACAAATTATATTCGGATGGTTGGTATAATTAATGCAAATACCATATAATGAAATTTTATTTTGTTTTTTGTGTTTCACGGTGGAAAAATTTTTAAAAATTCCTTTTTTTACCGAAACTGTTTTAATTTAAGGATGTTTTTAAGTTTAAAAATATAAGTTCACTATTTTCAATAAATTTCATATTTTGATTTTAGTTCGAACAAATTACTGTATGTATATAATTAAATAGACACGTGTCTTGAATACACACATAAATGTAACAACGAATATTTTAACGCTTTTCACGTTTCTACAAATTTCTTTGAATATATCGAAGCTTTTCCCGCACGTTTTTGTTCTCACGCATGTTGCCTCTAATCTTTTATACCCCGCACCTTTTGCCTCGACTCGCAACTTATTTATAAAATTCCAAGCACATGCAGGCATAGCATAAGCATATATAAGAGTAGATGCAGATTCAACTTGGGATATTAAGGTAATTGAAAAATTATGTTTTATTCTGACTTCGGAATTTCTTAGATGAAAATTAATATAAAATATTTTAAACATATTTTACATTAGTTTTAAATTACTATTGCAAGGTTAAAATTTTATTCATACATCCTTTAAGCACAACGATTTACTTTATTTAAAAATTTTTCAAATTGTTCGTTAAGATTTTTCAAATTTGTCTTATTTCATCGGCACAACCGTGTTAAAAAATGTTATTGTAAGCTGGACATATACAGAAGAAAGAGAAATAAGAGGGTTAAAAGACTAGGCTGCGCAGTTTTTTGTGCAGAAAACTTGTGCTGAAGAAATTCCGTTTTCCTTTTTAGTTATTAATAAGACTACTAATAAACCGATCAAGTAGATATAAATAACAGAAAACTAATAATAGAAAACTAATAAACTGACTAATAAACTGATCATTTAGTCGTGGGCAGATTACTTTGTAAAACATTTTTCTACGTTTTAACATATCTGTTTAATGTATTCTGCTTTGAATTAAAAAAAGGATTTATTCAGAAATAGTTCTGAGGCTGATTTGTATTAAGATTTTCTTATGCAACGGCTGTATACAAAAACTAAGATGAGGCCTGTGTAATTTAAAAATACAAATAATTTCGAAAAGAACTGTCTTACTTCCACAAAGCCTTGTCCCTTTTTCACAAGGTTCAGTAAGCGAAAGAACTTAATATTTTCCTGAAAAAAAAAGTCTCAAGTGAATTAAGACCAAGTTGAAGTGAGTTCGTATTCAGTACATGTCTCGTTTATCTTTTGATACTTTTGCCGTTTGAATATGTACGGCGCAAAGTAGGCGAGGAAGAGGTTTTCAAGGTATGGATATTCTCACATTTATTTACTAATTTTACATAAAATAAAGCTTCAGTTATGTTTTATACTGATCATTAAAATGGTAATTATTTCAGTAAAACTGAATGTAAGAGTTATATTTTTATTTTTGTCAGGTTTTTATTTCAAGACGGTTACAAACTCCTTACAAAACATATAGCATATATTTAATGCATTTCTCTGATGGCATATGTTATGATATATTTTATTAGTACTAGGTATTTTAGGAGGAGATATGTTTACTCCTTCATATATATTTTCGGCAAATTCCAGAAACAAATAACATTACATAGATTTTAAAACTATCTATTTTTCAAATGTATTTCTTTTAATGACAGCTGTGAGAGATGCTGTCCAAGTAGCGAGACTTTGGAAACGAAAAGAATGTGAACATTAGGAAAATATCTTTGACACATATTTCTAAGCTGGATAAATATTATTATCATTTATTACGTCTTGTTTTCTCTTACATATTTTATATTCTACATTAAATTTTTCTAATAAATAGATTAATGAATACTTATTATAAATTTAATGGGAAAGTTTATAGTCTGGAAATATATTTTAAATTAATTACCTCAGCTCGATGTTGGTATTGATATTATTCTTTTGAAAACGTGTAGTCAATTCATGTAGTTGCAGTCTTCAATTATAAGTAACGTCTTCTTTTCATTAAAACTTTAATATCATAATATGTAAGTGATTATTGATGTCGAAGAAGTTTTTTCTTTCAACGTCTCTTCTCCAATGCTTGAATGAAAGGTTACAAGAACTACTTTCTTCATGTAATTTAGTCCGCAGGTTGATTTTTTTAATTTTTATTGAATTTTTCTTGGGTTCTTTATTTTAAACCACTTTTTGAATAGCATAGAGATTATTTGTACAAACAAATATATTTTTTTAATAGTTCATTATTTACGTCCATTTATTCGTAATTTTGTTTATATTCATAAGGAAGTGGGATCGGTGAGAAAATAATCTTCGGTAAAGGGGCACACAACCCAAGACCTACTGATTAAGTTTTAATATTAGGAAAAATAATTTTCCTCTCTGATATAACCTTTCGGTCTCCATATTATTATATAATATCGTATCTTGCCAAGGTAGTATAAGTTATAAAACTATTAGCTAAAGTGATGATATAACTACATGCTTCAATATTATTTGTATACTAGTATACATCGAATAACTTTTGTTCACATGGATAACAGCAGAGATATGTTTAATCCAGTAGTTTAAAGATGAAAATAAAAGAAATTGATATGAAAATTGAAAAAAATATTTGAATTTATTTCTGCCCCTCAAAACAGGTTGTATATTTACGTTAAAAGTTTCCTTTAGTTGTTATATATATATATATATATATATATATATATATATACATATACATATATATATATATATATATATATATATATATATATATATATATATGTATATATATATATATATATATGTATATATATATGTGTGTATTTCTTATACCATTACTAACCCGCTATAAAACTCAAAATATTTAAAACCATATCGTTCCGATGTGATATTCAGTTTTCATTATTTACACTACCTGTGCGTTAATATATATCATATAATAATATGGAGACAAAAAGGTTTTATTGAAAAGAAAATTTATTTTTTTCATTAGGATGAAAATAAATCGCAGGCCTTGGGTTGTAAGCCTCTTTATTGAAGCATACCTTCTCACCCTTCTTACTTCCATTTACTTATCGAGAGTGTTTTACGAGCACGTGTCGATAAGAATATACGTATAACCTTTACAGAATTCAATGTTCACATGCCATCCGATACAAGTTGTCGTAGCCCTTTCAGTTTGACAATGCCAATTTGTTGGTGCTTTGGTTGACTGAAAATATTTCCATTATAACGTCGCAAGTATGGGACGCATTTTCGCTGTGATTTGATAAAAATTGAATACCATTATGGGTAAAGCCATCGGTTACTCAAATATCCTCAAAACCGTAAAATTCAATAATCGGTGTATATTCTACTAAAATATTTTAAAGTTTCTCCCTCTCCTTTTGTTTAAACAGAAGAGATCATTTTTATGGCGGTTTACACTGTTAGCTACTTCATAATTTATATAATAATACGTGAAGAGATAATTTTTTACCCTATTTTAAGCATCTTGCGCGCATGGAGGAATATCAGATTTGACATGGTTAATTTTTGTATTGAGAAATAGCACCGAAAGCTTAAAGTTATACATAATACGTCTTACAAATACATTAAATTATGTATTACAAATACATTAAAAAGTATTTGTAATAATTTAATATATTTGTAAGACATATTATGTATAACTTTACGTTCATACTGTCGAACACATAAAAGTCCATGGTCGAATAGTTGCACAGAAGAAATTATCGCCGAAACATTTTAAAATGTCAGATTGACTGAATAAGTTTCGAACTGTGAATTTTGTGAGATTTCGAATATTCCTATTTCAATAATCTGTGGAATATATGTTAAGGCAAAAAGCGTTTATTTTATATTTTGTGTAATAGATATCTATGCTTTATATATTAGTAAAATATAGCTTGCTTAATATGAACCGTTGCAAAAGAAAAAAATTGTAGCAACAATCTGAATCGATTTGCTCTCCTACCTATTATTGTTTTCAACAATATATCGTATATGAATATCAATTCTCATTTTTATTAGTGTTTATTTGATTCTATATGTCGAACATGAACAAATTAGAATTGACAATAGAATGTATCAAAAAATAAATACAAATACAATCTATAATAGTGTTTTTTTTTTCAAACTGTTACTATCATTAAATTTTAAATTTCGTAAATATAGTAGGGAATAAACTCAAACAACACATGCTATTGATATATTTGCACACGCCCTCAGCTAATGTAAGAGAAGAAAATTCAAAAAGTTATATGCAAAGTTTATAGAGGTATACTTTTTGACGGAAAACCTCAGTAACGTTCAAACTTAAAAAAATAATGAAATACGGCCGAACTTCGAGCTCCGGGCGACTATATAAAGTATTTCTATTAAGCTATTTTCAAATATCATTATCATTTTTAGCCCTTTATCAGTGTATCACTGAGTAGTAATTTTTTATTACCATAACAATAGCGTGAATATCGTAAAAAGATATGAAATTTAAAATGAAACTTGCTCTCTTGTTCAATATTATACGATACATAGAAAGAGAAAAAAAATAACAAAGAATATAAATATTTTGTTTACTCTTTCTAAAATTTCCAAGTGAATATTTTTCAATGTTATCTATTGAGATATTTCTATATGCGGGTTAATTGTTTTTCCTTTGTCAAATTTAAAGTTTCTACGTCGAACAGTTTGTGAGTAAACTTTTGCGACAATTTCAGCATATATTTTTAGAATTTCCTTACATAAATTCTTAAACTAAGGATGTTTTTAATACTTCAATTATTGTCTTTCAGAATAGAGTTTCCATACGCCTATGAAAATTAAATATGTCTTTCATGCCCCAAAAAATAGCTTCATGTAAGATGTATTTATTTAGTATTTCTTTATGGTATTTATTGTTGTAAAAGACTTTTTCAATTAATAAATACATTCATACATATTTCTTTGATTTTAATTTTTAAAGCATATTTTGGGGACACAGGCGTTCTCGTAAGAATGCGATGGCCTTTTCCTATGATATCAAAGAGAATTTTACTCTACATGAAGGCTGACTAAACTTATAAAACTAAAGATTATACTGCACTAAGAACCTATAGTACCTGATAATTAAAATAGACAGAGATACTTCCATTTTTCATGGAAAAAACTTAACGACTTTTAGCAATGAAGCTAACCATTTTACGTCAAAAATATAAGTTGTTTTAATGTGTAACTCAGGAGAGAAACGTTATGAAGTACTCAATATTACGTTTATTTAGGAGAGCTTGTTTTGTTCCGGTTTTTGAGTACAGGAATCACATTTCAGTATATCGACACATACATTATTAGAAAATATTTATTACTTTTAATTTAAAGAGACGTTATTAAATTTCAGCGAATGTAGGGAATATATTTTTCCTTTGCATGGCGAAAATATGAAGAGAAAATGAATATATTTCCACGTATGGAGGTTTTATTTTTCCGGTTTTTAATAATTAGAATTATCTTTGATAATAGTAACATCTATTTTAATAGACAACCCTAACCAGTACTCATCTAATGAGCTAAAACTCATTCATTGAATCTGCAGGGGAGTGGGGAAAACAATTTTAACAAAGCAATATATATATTTAATAGTTTTTACAATATTTTTATAGTTTAATAATTTATTTTAGAGTAATAATAAATGCTTATCTAATTAATAATAACTAACTTACTTCAAATATTGGCAACTTAATTAAATTTGAGAATGAAAATATGACGAGACGAACATTACATTGTAGTTTATTAGCATTCCTGATTTTTGGTAATTGAATCATCTTTTGTTCACAATAACGCACACATTTAAAAAAATGCTGATCAATATGGGCATAATGAACTACAAGAAATTAACAAAAAATTTGCATATACCAATAATCGTAAGGCACAGATAAGAATTGTAACCTTCAGTTTAGTAATTTTTACATATTTTCCGTTGCCCAGACCGCTCATTGTACGAGTATCAGGTAATATTTTCTTTTAATGTACACGTTGTGTCTAAAGGTGTTAATGAGCAAGAAATCGGGAAAAGCAATTTCTCCCATAGGCGATAATGTCATTAAATTCAACTGCTCATAACTACTCTTCCATTACTTGAAGAGTAGTTATGAGCAGACTTAAAAATTCATCTTTACTTACAAATTCATCTTTGTAATATTCGTTTACCATTATAAATGATAAAATTGGTCTCCTAAGATTTTCCAAATGGTTGCAATGACCAAATTCTATTCGAGAGCTTAAATTTTTTTCACGAAACCTATTATCGTTCTGATTGAAAATTATTCCAGAAATACAGTGTGATATTTTTTTTACGAACTAGTACTCTAAAATGTTATTTTTTATGTATACTTTACTTTTGTTGCTTGAAATATAAAGTAATTGCAAATAAAAAGATTAAAAAACAAATATTTCTAATTTAGGAAAAATTATAATCGATTTGAAGAATATTATTTCTCAGAAATTATGTCTCTGATTTATACGTTTTTATTTTGTTAATTCATGCTTTAATTTTTTAATACTTTTTATTTAATAGCAACAAATATGTCACGCATGAGAAAATAAAAATGATTAAACATTAGTCATAAAAATACAAAAAAATAATAATATTAGTATCAACTAATATTTCATAACGTTCATTTCTTCAAGGCCCAGCGATATATAATAATGCCCTAACTTTTACTAATATAAAATAAAGCTCCAGTATTTTTTAATTGAAAAACCTATTAAGCATGAGTTAAACTCCCACTGCGAGGTTTCCGTATATACTTAGGAATTTATAAACATTTATTGATATATGATATTACTATTGAACTAGTAACAAAATATAAATTTTTAGAACGAAAATATATTGCCCACAATATATAATCTGTGAGTGTCTAAATATGTTGCATAAATGGCCGTATTTTTTGATGGCCTTGACTTTGCTTGATTTTTGTACTGTTCTAAGCGAGCGTAGACTTAAGTATTTGACATAAATTTCAAATTGATAACTCCACACTTTCCTGAGAAAAATGGTCTCAACATAAAGACAGACAGACGGACAACCAAGTGATCCTATAAGATTTCCTCGTTTCCTTTCGAGGTACAGAATCCTAAAAATAGAATTAATTTTTACTTTTGAAAATGGTATTTCGGCAATTTTATTTCACTTTAGCTTAATCCTAGAGAGAAAATGTTCATGAAAATGTTTTTCAATTGAACATGTGTATGTGTATATGCACGAGTATAGCGACTGCATGAATTTTGATGTTTGAGGAGTTATTGACCATTTCATCATGGGTAAACGTTGGCAAGAATACTGGCACATCATCATTGCGCATGCATTGACGTAGGATATAAAATGCGTGTGACATATGATACATAACGCCGATGAAATTTCAATATAGAAGAATGCTTGTGATAATTTTGAATTGATAAACCATACATGGCCTCATACGTCTATCACCGTCAATAATCCTCCTAATTTTGTGGTTTATATTGTTAGAGAATTAGTTTATGGATAGCCATATCTACATATGGCTTGTGTTGGTTATAAAAAGGCACCCGACCGAAAATTTCTTAATAAAATTATTGGAGACTGAGATGTCTTCCATTTAACAAAATAACTCGTCCGTTACATTTGGGTCTGAAAACAATATGCTTAGTTAAGGAATTTCAGATCAAGGCCATATATTACTTAGTTTGTAGACAACCAACGTAGTAAGGTAGGCCCTCTTTTCTTTCTCATTATGATTGATGATTTGCCCTCAGTTGTTAGCACTACTCGATGCCTCTCTTTGTCTATGATTTGAAACTATTCGCAGAAGTAGGAAAGCAACCGAATGACGAGCTGTTTCAAAATGATATCGGCTCAATATTTCAATGGAAATTGAGCAACAAGCTAGAATTGAATGTGAGCAAACGCGCAATGATTACGTATTCCTGCAAACGTGTACCTTTAATACCGAAATACCAATTGTATGAACGTTTACTTGAAAGGGTATAATCGGTGCAGGATCTCGTTATAATTAAAAATAAAAATCTGACATTTTACGACTATATCATTGAAACCCATCAAAGGGCGTACAGGTGCTATGCGACATGGAGTTGCCGTGCGACATTCCCATAACTCCCACGACATTGAGTATATTGTGACCTTGTTTGATTCTTTAGTTCGTATTATCCTTAAAATCAATACGGTCATTTGGTACTCGCATGAAGTAATTTATATATTTATGTTGAAGAAATATAAGGAAAGTTTAATGGATTTTTACATAAAAAATTTACGGGTTCTCTTCTTATTTCTTTTCGTCAGATTCTACAATGTGCATGATCGAATGTAATTAATTTCAACTCCAACGTCAATTGCTTTTGTTTAGGTATTTTCTTAGATTATTAGATAATTATTTTAGATGAGAAGACGGAGTCATAGTTTATTTCATCAACCTAGAACGTTCATAAACATCTTGCAGCATTTACCAGTTTTTCACGCATTTATATAGACCAGTTATTGAGAAGCGCCAGATCTTAATATTTTTTTCTGTTCTGTTGACCGCTTTAGGAATTTTATGGAGTCGCTACATAATTAGTTTTTTGTTAAATGTGATTTATTGTATTTTTTTGTTTTGTTAATAATTATTCATAGTATATATACTGCAAACTAATATACTCTTAGTGGTGATACCCCTCCAGCGTTTTGAGGTTCCTTGTAATTTGGTTTTTAATGAATAAATAAATCACGGGCATAAATATATCCTGGAATTCTTCAAAAATAGTTTCAGATCTGAAAGGGAGGGATACGTATATTCTACATTTTCAGCATTTTCTCAGGATTTACCTTATCAAAAGTTCTCAAGAAATATTATATTCTTCTAAGATATTAATTTTTGTCCATTCAAAAATATTTTTTCTTGATTATATATGTAGATATTTTCAATATGTTAAATTAAAACTAATAAAATTGTAAAATAAATATAGTTTGCTGATTAAGATTTTGCACTACATTTTTTTTATAATTTAGTTAGTAAATATATTTTTATTGGGAGAAGCACTAGGTAGTGCTTCTTTTTTTGATGGTAATAATTCTTTGGTTTTTTGTTAAATAATAACTAAACATTTTTTACGTTTCTATGTTGAATAATTTCGGATTTTGTGTTTGTTGGTTGGCATTTGCTTTTGGTTGATATATGCGTTGGTATTTTCTAACCTAATTTATTTGAAGCGTTTCTAATAAAATTTCTTTAAATTTAGTATCAGGTATTGTTGAACGATATATTTTATCAAGTTAAAATTTTTAATAGGTTTTGTAGAATCAATGAATACTTATGAAACTAAATTTTAATGAATTACATCCAAATTGTCATATAAATATTAGAAAGAACAGGTATTCATTAGCCACTGTTCCGTATCCTGTTTCACGAATATAATTATATTACCTAATCTATTTAACATCTGATAAGCTAATTACTGAATAAACAAAGCTAAAGAAGATAAAAATAAAAAAAAAACTATGAAAAAAAATGAAGAAATCCAATTGTGTAATACAAAGAAAATTACAAAATTTACAGCAAAAATTTCAAAGCTTAAAGCTTGATTTAAAAAACGTCTAGCTCTCTAAATTCTTACAAATGAAAGGGTAATAACTCCCAATAGGAGACTATTAGGTTTGCGCTAGTGATTTTGTTAAGGCCTACCTGATCGTGATCAACAGGCAATGATAATGCAGAACAGATTGAAATAGATATATCCTAGACAATTCGAAGTAGATATAACTTGGCAAGACAGACAAAAAAATTCTTGCACTTTGAGAGTAATCATTTTTTGGTTAGCAAGAGTTCAGGGAACCAGCAATTTTTTGCGTTCTCAGAATTATGCTGGTTAATAAATCTATAATTCGCTTCTTTCTACGCAATCGTTTTTTATGCTTTATTTTTTTGTAGCATACATATTTAATATGTTGTTTGGTTAGTTATACTTGTTTGGTTATGTTATGTTGTTTGGTTAGTTCTGAAATGTTGACCATCTGTTTTGTAAATATTTTGAAAAACTCGTTCACTAATTTAAATGTACTGTCATTCGTGCAATTAGTGAACTATAGTGTGCAATTACTGATTAGGGAGTTAAGGTCCAAAACAACAAAATATGGCAAATCTATAATAAAAGAAGGTTTAATTGGGCGTTATAGCTAAATAAAAAGAAAAAAGCTTATTATTATTCACATGATCCCAAATTTGAAACCAAAAATTCTAGATTGCTAAAGTTTCGTTTACACAACATTTTGGGTAAATTTGGAAAAAACCCTTAATACTCCCCTAATATTTTCGGTTAACGTAGTTTGAATTCGGTAGTTATATATCATACCCATAAACGTACATGTCAAACCATTCTCTCCGGAGAGATTTTTGATATTAGTCCAAAAAAAAAAGATAACTTTCTTAGATTTAATATCAGTATAAAAGATTTTATACATAAAGCACACCATTAAATAAATATAGTATAATTAAAACAACAATTCAAATTAAGTAACGTCACGTTTTATAATTCTCTACAACACTAAAAAGTAAAACCTATTTTAAGTTTACCCTTTGTAGATACTCTTTACAAAACGTTAAACAAATCTTTAGTCGTACCTAGTTAGCAGAAATTTAAGATAGTCAATTATGCGATAGATAAGTGTTTGAACCAAAAAACTGTACCGATGGAACAGTTTAAAGCGGATTACATTTCTGCGCACGTTTAAGTGATGTAGATATTTTAGAGTCGACCCTATTAATTTGTGAGTATCGAGATCAGAACGATATCGAGTTCCATTATTTAAATGAAAATGTTTCATTCAAAATGTACATAATTTTTATAATAAGGTTACATATGTATGATGTAAATATATGTAACGAAAGAAACAGATTCGTGGCCGCCACGCACATCAGAATTTATACTTATTTATAATTAATTAAATCTGTAAAAATAAAACTTATAACTTTACTTTAACAAAAGTAGATTTTAGATAATTCGAGAAAGTAAAAATATTACGACACGTTATAATAAAAAATGCACTATTGAATTATAAATTACTGATACAAAATTATTTCCATTATCATCCTATTACTTCAATTATCCATTCGTTAAAGAAATCCTTATTAAAAAATTCAGTAAATTCGTATTACACTAATATGGATTTTATTAATGCTAAATCAGGCAGGCATCTACCTTGGAAATACAATTTTTATAATAATGTTTTTAAATATCTTTTTTATACGCGCACATTTTACATAGCGTGAACCCTACAATGAATTTGAACCATTTTTTCTTACTTCTATCAGTGTTACTACACTAAGTCATTATTTTTGAAGTTTTACCCTTTTCAAAAAGTCAGTATGGTAGCAGCGTCTGGTAAATTACTAATTTTAATTCTATATTCAAAAGAAAATATTTCATTATGTGAAAAAACTTTATTAACACACAACCTGAAACAAGTTTCTTTTTGTTAAATACCTTGTTTATACTTAAAATGAACAGAAGGTTGCATTAAAGACTCGCCTATAATTTACAATCTTTAATGTTTGTTATTTTTGTCTGGTTTTATAAGCCTAATACACTAAAGAATATTTGGGTGAACACACCTAAGTTAGTTCTGGAATAACGGTTGATTGATTGATTGGAGAGAAATCTTGTTAAACCCGCTACGGCACTGCGTTTCATCAAATATGTATACTTTTGACTCCAGAATGATCATAATTAATTGGTATGCTAAGATCTTAATTTTTTGATCATTATAATTATTTTCCTAGCACATCTGAAATCTATAGGATACAGAACACCAATATCATCACCACTAAAAATAGTTATTAATACAACTTTTTTGCTTCAAGATTGCCATTTGATAAATAATTTTTATTCTTAATTGATTATTAATCTATGAAAAATATTTGTTTCTTTATAAGATCCATTACTTGAAATACCATATAATTTTACTGTGGGACATTAACATACTCATCCATTAACTGAATTTATTTTAGTGAGTTGAAATCGTAATTGATTATAGATCTAGTCAAAACTTTGGTTCGAAGATAGAAATTATTTAAAACCCGTTCTTAATAATGTATCAGTTATGCTTTGTCAGAATAATTATTCGGTTTGTTAAATAATTTTAAGGTTGAGGTTTGCATAACAATAGTATAAATAGTGTGCTTACTTCTTCAAACTTTTATCATTTTATACCACATCGTCTAAAAAAACACATGCCGGAAAATTGTTAAATAATATTTTTATCCCGTATTCAAAAATATAATTAATGAGATTAAAATTTTAAAAAAATATTTTTATCGTCTTAATATTTGTATATTCGTTACTATCCATTGATATTCATAATTAGGCCCGATTTCCTATATTTATTCGATGAGTTCGTTTTCATAGAAACCAATTATGATCATCCTTCACGACTGTAAATACTGAAGTAATTGGGAGCATACCGAGAGCATGCGATGGCGGTTGATCGTTTTAATGCGCCCAGGGGAAATACAAATTCTCGCACATTGTCTAGGCTGCGATCGTGTGTGAACGTCACTTTGGACGAGGCTGCTTAAAGTTTAGCACCGTTTTGGCTCAAATGTGCTCATTGTCTCAGGTTTGAAAGACAAGAATATACGGTCGTATATTTGATAGGGCTTATTTGATTTATTTACTTAATATATTAAATATTTGGCGACATCCCCTAAGACATTCAAATCAAGATCCTTAATGTTTTAAATTGAGATGCGGGAGAGTAAAAAAAAGGGCAAAATATAGGCATTACTCCGTTTGGGTTACTAAAATCAACGCACTTAAAATTTACCGGATATGTGGACTAATATTTTGTTATAGCTTTTGTAGCATATAAATGAAAATCTATAAACGAAAAAGCATATAAATGAAAATTTGGAAAGTAAGTACTTCGATGACGAATGTCTGTTTCCAGACGAGCCTGCAGTGCTTATGTCAAATGCCATTTCATTTTATCCATTAAAGAAATTACTAATATTGATAAGTAAATTAGTTTAGAAAACCAAAGTTTATCAATTAATTACGTGATGTTTGGAGTTACGTAATGTTGATAGAAATAACAATTTTCTTTCAAGTCAAAACTGCAAAAGAAGAAACTTTACTATTCTAATTAGATAGTTAGTTTCAGTATTCAGCTATTTTCATTTATTCCAAATTTAAAAAGTCAGTCATCGCTACGAATAAATAATAATACAACATGTATGCGCATAAATTGCGATATTTGTACGAATTAGTATATAACTCGACTTTAATAGGCTTAACAATGTTATAATAAGCAATAAATTTTATTTAATAATTAACAGTAATTTTACTTATTAATTTAGTGCATAAAAAGATTGTGTGATGATTTTTTAATTTTAACTCTTGTACCTCTATGTAACTATTTTCACAAAAATAATGCTGTATAAATAGTACGTTTTCCAAACATTCACAGTATACATACATTTTCTTATTTACTGTAGTACTGTTGGATAAAATATAAAATAAGAAAAATTCATACCTATTATTTCTACTACTTAAATTCAGTGCGACTGAAGTAACATGAAAAATTAATGCAACACTCAATAAAGTTTCCGCAAATAAAAGAATAACAAAAAGTTGATCTGCCACGTTTCAATTCAGAAACCCTGATAATTTACATTGCAGGTATGCAGATAATGTCATCAACAACATTAATTGTCATGATTGAAGCAAATTCGGAACTGACAATATAAAAGATTGTTAAAAGAGTCAACGTTTATTATTTTACGGTGATCCGCCATTTAAATCCATTGAGGTATGGAAAAAGAATTGGGAAAAATCATTCCCCTTTAACTCGTAGAAAGAAACCAAATAAAACATCTTGAGATCTGTACTCTTGGTTTTTTCGACAAAATAGAGACGGAATTTAACACAGAATTGTGACTTGCGGAAAAAGATGACTATTTATGATAAATATATTTTCTTCGCCTAGTATATAGATGTGAAAGGAGCTCAAAATCAATGTGAAAAATTGAAAATGTTATTATTATGTACTCAGTGGTAGGCATATATCTGCGTATTTTATTGACAGAACCATATAAAGCAACATAGGTTTTCGGCTTTTAAGCCTGCAGTTACCAAAAAAAACCTAATGTTTGTCCTCCACAGCTAAGGTCATCCGTATCTATAACACACCAAACATCTCTTTATTTTATGTTTCTAACTTGAAAACTTCTTTTAGCTGATTTTCTCAAATATATTTTAATTGGAAAATACTTGCGATTTCATGTCGACTTCAAGCGTGGTGATTTTATGCTAAATACGGCAGTAGGCCAAGTATCGATCGAGTTAGGTATATTTGACGCTAGGCCGATCGTAACCAAACGAGAGGTACTGAGCAATAATATATCTTTATTTCTTTACTTTGCCCTCTGAAACATTGGTGCAGCGATAAACCATTGAATTATATAAAATTTACTTACTTTTACGTCAGCATTTAAGTGTTTAAATAGGCATTGGAAGGAAGTATTTATATAGGATAGGAGGAAATGAATTATGAAGCAAAAATATTTTAACAAATTAAGTTTTAATGAAATATTGAATCTCAATTCTTTACTGTTTTACGACAAAAGAAAATTCGCCATCTGCATGAAAAATTGGCATTCACTGACCTTAAGGGAACAAAATGGTTCTCGAAGTCTTTGTTGCTCCACCAGATGGGCCCCCTGAAGATGATTATGTTGAATCTCGACTCAAAGTTGATCGTCGAGTGGTCCCGATACGAAGATTGATCGTCGTAGGTCCGCGGGATAATTCACGATGTGATTTAAACTAGACAAAACGTTTTAAATGTGTCTTCCGAATAAAAAATCAGGACCAGTTTCATTCTTTATTTTTATAATACACAACTCATTAATCTTCTTATAATCATAGTTTATATTAGTATATACAACTTTCTCGAATTAATATTCTATAGCACAGTCCGATTTAAACATAAAGTTTTACCAAGCCCATGCGGCTAAGATATGTAGATTGTTCACGCACTCTAAGAGTTCAAAGAAACTGATATTTTGCAGCTACGGTATGAAATAATTACCCTAGCCGTTTACGAGTTTAAAGTAACTGCTAACAGAACTTGCAGATAGGACAATTAAAAATCCTCGCACTTCAATAGTTTAAAAGTAACTTTGCGGCTTTATTATCCAGGCTCGTCGAGAACTCGAAAGCAATAGAAAAATGATTTACGATGTACATTTGTAAAATATTTCGAAAGGACTGAATGGAAAATTTTGCTAAAAGAGCGCGTAAAAACAAAGGACAATTTTATTATATAAAAAAGGAATACAACAGAAATTCTTTCGAGAATGTTCTATGCCTTACAAAAATTATTCCATATTTCAATAAAATTCAATACAATGTTGTTGGCACTTAAATATTAGAAAGCCAAACAGAAGAAAAAAAAAGAACATTGGATCTATTGATCATTTGACAAAACATCAAGCCGCAAATTTCATTCCTCACGCATTTGGCCGATGAAATTAAAATAAATTATTCTTATTTAATAATTATAAAAAGAAATAAAATATTATCATTTTGAATTATTAAAATTTTCAACCAGTTTCGTTCAATCAGTATTTGTTCTTTATAACTGCTTGTTGGGCGAATATTTGATAATTTGATAAATTTATTTTAATTTTTCTAATTTAAGTATAACATTTTTTCAAAAAATTATTACATCTTAAAATTACTAACGATATAAATAATAAATGATTTGCTTTAAATCTTAAAATTTAATTATAACCTAAGTTTTTCTTTGATTGTTATGATTTGCGTTCTGATCGATTGTTTACGATAGATACATCTTTTTACTCTCAAAATAGAATAATAATGAAAAGCCGCAAATTATCTTCATTATCATAATTAACCTTACGTAATATTTACATGTAATAAGAATAATTTTGATAAAGGTGTATAACGCAAATTTCTTCCCAAATATGAGTTTATTTAAGCAGATGATTTATTATTATTACACAAGGCGTAATTTTTGTTTTGTTTTGCAGAAATTTGGAATACTAAACATTAATGTATCAATCATAGACCCATATTTTCTATTATGGAGGTACAGATACCCCACTAATGTAGAAGCAAAAGTAACCTTCACGGTTGAAAGCGAAAGTGATACTTCGTATCATTTCTTTATACGAAATAAAAAGAACTCGAAATTTAAATAATTCATGCATAATTTTTTAATCCTCGTTTACTGGAGGCCCTATCAAACAATTTTATTAATGTTGTCTCTAATAAGTCCGTCATGTGCCAATGTGACGGTCTTATTTCTGTGGTTTCTGTTGGATTGATAAGCCCATTTAAAAATACAGGTTTCCTCAATTAATTTTAATTAATAATATCAAAAAATAGTGCTTCAATATTCTTAGCACCGATCGAAAAAAATAATTGTTACTGATTGTAATTTTTAGTCAATTTATTTTTTTCTATGATGATTGACTGAATCTTAACATCATAGTACAATCAATAAGCCTTGTACATCAGTACCGGTTAGCATTTAACAAAATCAAATAATTATATTCCTACTTTTTCAATTGGATAGAATTATTATTTATACCAATTGAAAAGATAAAGTTTTAACTAAAGCTGATTACATTTTAAAAGTAATAAGGAAGGGTTATTAGTGTTTTTGTCTTAAAACGATGAATCCATTTTCTGATCTCAACTTAAACATTTCATAGTTCCCGTGACAAAGTACTTTCATTTGGTAATTAATGAAGTGAATATTATATTTGATTTATTTTCCCCTACTACCAATTATTACCTATATATACCTAGGATCATAGCTATTTAAGTATATTATTTAAAATGTCAAGTGCAAAATAAAATAGAACATGTTCCGCAAGAACTCATGATTTTTTTGACAAAAATAAACTGAATTAAATATTCTGAATAAATGTTTTCGTTTAGATTTTTTTCACCATAAGAGACTACTATTTTGAAGTTAATTACTTAAAAATTGGGGATAAGAAAGCTTGTCAGTCACGAATAGAACTCGCACTACTGCTCTTCCGTATGCATTCAGGCATTAATAAACATATATTGGTATATAGCTTTAGTATACTAAGCAACGTTTATACGTCTTTTAAACTATTTACGAACATTAATGTCCCACAAACCAAATCCTATCTTTCACACGATATACATTTAAAAAAGGGTTAAGAACTAGGACAATCACCTCTAGTTTTCCTTAATCTCTTAGTCAGACTTTACTGTCCTTGTTTTCTTTATAATTTTTAACTCGGTAGTTTCAAGAAAAAGGGAAGGAGGGAATGCTTCATTTTGCATTTTTTTGGAATATCCTTTAAAGAAAAGCAAGTTAATATTTTCCTCCGAAGTACCCGTTTCAAATGATCTTTATTTACCTCCCCTTTAATTAATATACTAATATTTAAAACAAAGTACAGAACATGTGGCTTATTAAGATATATCACTGTGCCAAATTTCAAGTTTCTATGAAGCATGTATTCTGAGAAAATCGACTATAAAAATATGAAAATGTAAATGCGTATTGCCTAATACATCATTGGTATTAGTAAAAACCAGGGGAATATTTAAATAAGACGTATGGCATCTAGAATCTTGGCTACAGTTTTCTTACAACTTTTCCATGAACTTCTAAAAACCTATATTTAATTTTATTATAATGCTAAATTGAAAATTTTTACATCAAGTGGTTTCTGAGTAAAATGACTGACGGACTAATGAGTGACCCTTTAAAATCTTTTAAGTTCCCTTTTTCCTTTTGAGGTAAGAAACCCTAAAAATGATGAAAAAATCTCAATATAATTGTGTCACATATATTATTTGTTGACTTTGAAAATACCAGTTCTAACTTCATTCGACAGAGTGCCCAATAAAAAAAATTGTTTAACCTTATTTTATGTTAAGTACGTCATTATTATAATACGTTAATATTATTCCTATAGGTATCTCTGTATATCAAATTGATCATATTTGAAAAGTGTAAATGAAACTAATTTTTTTTGCAGAAAAATTTAATTTTCTATTCGTCGAAATCACAACTTTGACAGTGGTTTTCTCGGAAACGTCATCTTAATCATAACTTTGACCGCGATTTTCTCAGAAATTTTTAAAAATGTTTATTAACATTTTCCACTCGCTATGACCTACAGAATCACTTGTATAAATAACGCAAACTTTTTTTTATATCCTGGTTATAAAAGAAGGAAAGTAACATATGAGTTTGTAATAAGAGAAATCGCCACATCACCAAAGTGTTAACCCGGAGGGTCTCATCCCATCATAGCAGTCGCGACGCCTCCAGTAATTATATTCCTATGGCAGTATCTCTCCGGGACCGCTCGCGATTTATTACCAGTCAGATAACAGTCCGCTTAGCTCATTGTGGTTCGTTCAATGCGACGATGTCTGTACCCACATGTACTCGTACGGAAGAGTGATTTCGTAAAATAACTGATCCATGCTATGAACGTTAGTAAATTTCCTACTTACTGAATATGTGACTTTAATAAAGATAATGGCATTCCGTTTTGTATATATTTCAGAGTTTTTTTTTCTTCTTTAACGGAGCGTGTCTCCAATAAGATATTTAGTTAAAATATATTAAAAACATTTTTTTTTACTTTTGGAAGATTTTTGTTTTTTTTAGAAAAAAACTGAATATAAATAATATATGAACGATGTAGACCAGAAATGAATATTACTTTTAACAAAACTCAAAGTTGAGCGAATTGTTCCATTCCAGTTTCCTGATGAATATGATGTTCTGTAAATAATATTGTACAAATACTATGAGTATCTACCGTTATCATTACGATGAATTATAAGTGGGCCATAAACTCCCTAAGTACTTTTTTATTGTAATTTAAAAGTCGTGAATTGAGCAAGCAGATACTTTAAAAATAACAGTGCAATCATGAATTTTATTGAGAATGGTAAAGAAGTAATACTATAAGAAATATGCGATAAATATACGAAATATTTAACTTATTGCGTATTTATAATAAGCAGTCATGCTAACGCATAAGTTTAAAGTATGAAAAAAAAGTACTGAAATCCTAACATTGTTCTTTTATTTGGTATTGTTCTTAAGTAATATTTTAAATGAATACAAAATGTCGAGTATTTTTGAACACTTTATAGAAAAATACGTTGAATTCCATTTTCTTGTTTCGTTTACACTTATCTATTATTTTACAGCAATGTGTCTTAATAAATTAAAGTTATAGTAAAGCATATGTGTGGTATGTAACCAGTGAGAGATAGGCAGTAAAATGTCATCTACCAATATATACCATTATAGATCTTGAAGGAATTTTCTTTTTATCCCGTTGAAATTATCCTTTTGTATCCAATTAGAGTAAGTTTCTTGAGGCGTTTAATAAGATTTTAATCGCTCACGTTTATTTTGACTTTTCTTACGTCATGATGTATTTCTGGGTGAAATGCTCTTTTTTTTCTGTAAAGAATCTATACTAAAGTTTCCCTATTGTAGTAATTCCTTCTAAACGAAGAAATTAGAAAGTTATAATTTAAGACACAGGTTGCCATTATAAACTTAAATACTTGTACTGACAATGATATGAGAAGTTTATTATTTTAGCAGCAAAAACATAATGCATCAACTGAATTTGTTGATTAAATACTTATTGAGTATTCCTATTCAAATACTATTTAAACTTATGCATATACTATTGATTTAACAATTTTTCTCCATTTATCAGAGTATCCCATATCCTGAATCTTTACTCAATCTGGCGCATAGCGAACAAGAAGATAACGAGTGAGAATTAATTAATTCAGATATTTCATTAATTGATATTGTTGTCGCTGCCAACCGCGTTCTGTTACCAGCAGAGGTAGCGTTTAAACGGAGCTCGACTGTATACCTTGACTTGTGTGCCGGTCTGGTTGACTGATTACGTTGTTAATTATATGTATTTAACTGAGCGTATTTGGTTTGGACAATTATAGAGACGACAGATAATGTTTTGTGATATAAATATGCATATAATGTTTATTTAAGTGGTGTAGTGTTTCTTTTGAATTATAAAACTAGATGCGAATGACCTGCTGGTAAGTTTATATTTCATATTGTATTTTCACTGCAGAATACTTTTAAAAATTCTTTTCTTGGCCCTAAATTTATGGCACTTTAGCAATCCTCTTACGGGCATTTAATATGAAAAATAAACTCCTGGTTCGTATTTCAACCTGTTTGATATTTTTTTTGTTATTAAAATTGAGGAGGGAAGAAAACACATTAAATATTTTGCAAGGAATTCCATTTTGGTTTCAAGTGGAAATATAAACTGAAAATTTTGAAATGTCAGATCCAAAAGTTTTGCCACTTTGAAATTATGGTACGAGTATTTCTTCAATGTTGGGAAAATTTCATATTATTATAATGGTTTATATATAAAATGTTGAAAACTACGGATTTAGGCGGTGGAATTTCTGGCAATTTCTAACTTAACGTGAATACATAAAATACACCAATTTTTAAAACTGACCTATTAATGTGTATATATATATATATATATATATATATATATAAATTTTAATTTTTATAAAAAAAGGTGAAGCCAGTTGCTATTGGTAAACACATAATTAAATTTTTCATGTATTTATGGAAAAACTAGACCTATACTCTGTACGCATGAAATTCGAAATAAAAAAGTTATTAGAATATTTTTTTTATATGTTATTATTGGATACAAAATATTACCACATCAAATTTTATTAAAATCCGCTCAGTAGATTTTGCGTGATTGACGAACAAATTAAGTTACAAATAAAAAAAATCTAAGAACAGGTTTTCTGGCTTCTGTTATCATTCTTTAAGTTAAATCAAATACTCTTTAAATTATTTTCCATGTACAGAATTTACTCTTATTGAATTTATACTAATAAAGTTTCATCAGCAGTGTCAACATTTTTTTTGTCATTTCATTTATATTTTCACTAATCCTTGTTTTATAATGCATTTACAAGGCAAAAATACGATAAAGATACAGATACGCATAACAAAACTATTCATACCATCAGGCGGAGAATTGATTTTATACAATTACTAACTGTTCCTGCGACTCCGTTCCCGTAAAATTAATTAATATTTTTTAAGAATAACCGTCATATGTAAAAATATTGATAATGGCTGTAAAAGTGGTTAAATACCGACACAACATAGATTTTTTTAAAAATATCAACACGTAGTCTTCGCTTTCTATGTGCATAAAACTTACAATTACCGCTGATAGGTGGCATTAGTTGTACATTTATTTGGATAATACTCTAAAACCAGGTTAAAAAAGAGTAGATTTTGTAAATAATATCAGTGTGGTAGCAACTATTTTAGATAATACAAAAAATCGATCGGTCGGTGGAAATTGAACTCGCGTCTTCAGTGTATTATGCCAATACGCTAAACATTACACCACTGCTAAACCATTGACCTGGCCACACTATGATTACAATTATTTTATTTGTCATCACTTTTAGTAAGTTTTTGGTTTTTTATTTATTTCTAAAATATCCAAGAGCATAAAGTTAAACTAAGGCACTAAAAATGCTGATAGGTAGCGTTGGCAGTACCAATCTCATTATATTCAAAAGTCAAAGTTTTTTTTTAAATTTCTGATATCCAGATAAAAAATATCCTTTATATAGCTTGAGAGTTTAAACTATTGTCATACTAAATTTCATAAAAAATTGTTTAGTAGATTTTGCTTGATTGGAAAAGAAATAAATACATGGACAAAAATATTAAAAACATGTTTTATGGTTTCTACTTTCATTCTTTACAATAAATCAAACATTTTTAAAAAATATTTTCCATGTACTGTATTCACTCTGTTACAGTTTTATTATATGTAGAGATTCGTAACATATCTTACGTATTTGCCTTAAAAGTATGAATAAATATGTTTTCATTGTGGAGTTGTATTTCTTGTCCAATATTTTCTTTTATTTTATAGAATGACTTGTGTTCTGTCGCATTAAAATATATCCAATTCTTTGTTTTTATTTATTATTTTAATTATTTATTACAAAAATCATTTATATTATAATTTTCGACCTACTGTAAAACTTCTTTGGCTGCAAGTCGTTATTTAAGTAATATGAAATTTCATCAAGTAACGTTTCAAATTTACAATAAAGCAGATAAAAAGCAGCTACACTGTTAATAATATTTACATTTTGATAGCAAAAACTAAAATATATAAAATACTTTAAAAATCAAAAGGATCATTATAATCCTAACATAATACTTCATTATATTTAATTTAAAGTTATTCTCCTTATAGATAAAAAAGTAGTCCACTTTGATTGTAATACTAGCTTATTGAAACGAATATTTTGATTTAATTTATAAAAAAAAAGAAAAACAGTTTAGCTATTGAAATCCAAGAAAAATAAGCATATTTACATTTCATCATATTATAAAAAGGTCTATCTGTCACTAAAGATGTTACATCTTTAAAAATAACATGGTTTTTCCGTAAGCAGTTCGCAGTGATGCATTCTGGTGATATTTGAAGATTATTTTCGACTATATATTACTTATGTTTTCTAATATTAATAAAACAGTAAAAACATTTTTAAGAAATTTCGCCAAATAACAGCGAGCTATCTAAAATGTTATATTATTATATTCTCTTGTGATTCTAGTACACGGTATTTGATATATTGTAATGAGATAAATAGCAACATTGTTACATTAAATAAAAAAATTATTCCAATTTTACTGTCTAAAACGTGCAATGAAACATTCTTTATTTTAATAACAAAAATTATCGGGAAACTGAATTGACATTATAATCCTCTTTAAAAACACTCGCAACCTAGTAATTTGTGTCGCCCCTAAACCAATTTACAATTACGAAAGTAAGGAAGGAAATAGATAAATTATGCGCTTTATTAACGTGGAAAAGAAGAAAAGTTAATTTGTACAAAAGCTGACGCACTTTTTGTATCTCTGGCCTGAGATAACGATAAAAGTTTGATGGAAAAACCGCAGCGGGCGCTTCGGGAGACTTCACAATCTAATTAGCGGGATAAAATTTACAACAGATATACTGCTTTGGTGTAGTAAAGTAAAAAGTCCAATCTGCTTGGAAAATTGCGCGCAGTCGCTTTATTTATAAATCTCTCAGGAAAAATTTTCGGGAAGAATTTATTTTGCGTGTAGTCCTGAATATTGTTGACTCCATTTTTCATTACAAAACGCTAACGTTTTATTTTGCAATATAATTGAAATTATCATATTGGTGATTTTATTTATATCACAACAGCAATTTTATTGTAATTAATTTGTTGCGGTGTGATTGAAATTAACGGAGATTGAAGATAAAGGCTATTTATGCCAATAAAATTATGATTAGTATGTGTTTGCTTTTTTTGTCAGGATTTTTCTATAGAAAATAATCTGGGGGCAAAAATTAATATCAGAATCAATTAACTTACGATTTTGAATAAAACATTTGATTTAAAACTATTAGCAATTAATATAACATCACAGCGAAATTTCATGTTTATTTTAGAATTATCAAAATCACTCTAAAAATACAGGAAAGAAATTTTCAATTTCGGTTAGGTTTATTTATTGTATGTTGTTTGAATTTTTTTATTATAATAAATATTCATCTTAATTATTTTCGGGGAGCTCTCGGGGGAGCCTGTAACCCTTAGAAAGCACATCCCTAGGTAACGGATCGGAGAAGGTTACCAGTGGCCTTTTGCTGGGTGGTAAAAGGGAAATAAAATACCTTCCATGGACCAACAAGCAGAAGTCTAAATTATTTGAGGCCATGGTAACTTTTTGCTGTGAACTGTGGAATAGATAGTGAAATCGGTCATGTTACCGCGTCCAAGGTAGCCGACGCGCCAAGAGCTGATGTTCAGGCACTTGGTGAAAAGTATGTGATGAGGACGAAGATGTTTTGCAACTCAACATTAAAGTTACACAGAAAAAAAATGGATCAACTCTCAGACATCCCTCATCAAAGCAACACTCATGTGGTCTGCCTGTTAGAAACCAAACTAAATTCAAACCTAAATACGAGGATCGAGGGCTATACCACAATTTAAAGACAGAGAAGATCGGTCTGGTGATGGACTTGTCTTCCTTATTAAAACCCAAGACACCAAACACAAGACAATCCCTTGTATTACAAGCCAAAATTCTAACAGTAACACTGAAGCCCAAGCTATCGACATTTTTCTACCTCAACACTTTCTGAGAATTGTAAATATATATAATCTATACAGTACGGATATTAATGTTGACCTTCTCTACGATTTAGTGAACACAACATCTGATATGAAAGTATTACTTGGAGATTTTAATGTAAAATGACCCACATGGGGATGTTCGACTTTAGATCAGAAGGTCTCACAGATGGAAGACGGTTTTATTGGCATAAACTTCTCAGTTTTGAACAACAATAAAATTACATATGTCTCAAAAACTAACGACACCGCGTCAGCTCTTGACATAACAATAATTAACTACAGTTAACCTCGTTCAATATTCTCGACAATGCCTTAAGCGACCACCTTTCGGTTTTTCACTAAAACAAACTTGGCACTTGATACACCCGAAAAAATAACATATTCTGGAACTTCGAAAAAGCCGACGGGCCCAAACTTACAACAAAACCTGAAAAATTTTGCGACCGTATCAAGTCGAAATCTTCTCTAAAAAATATGCTCTTTCGTACACAAAGCCGCAAAACTTTCCATCCCCCGAGGTAGGAGAAAAACTAACTGGGTATAATACTGGAAAGACAACTACATTGAAGCGCTAATGTCTGAAAGACTTACTTTGTGTGTTGAAGTTCAGAAAAATAACACTGAAGTTAGAGGAGAAGATACATCGACAGCTGTCAAAAAGTCTAACAAGGAATATCCTTATGCAACTGTCGGAAACAGGAAACCGTTTTTGTCAATAATCAAATTTTGTAGCCGAAACAAGAAACCCATGAAACAGGTTTCATAAATTACCGTAGAAAATTAGCTCTCGCGAATATAAAAGTGCTGACATGCTAACAGATCAGTATGCTTATAACAATAAGCTCAATTTTAGCAAAACAGAAAAAGTTATTTTCAAGACCACCAGAAAAGAAATTAGAGTTTCTTTTCAACTTTTCATGAACAACGTCTTTTTTGACACTTTCATAAAGAAGAAATAGACTCTGCTATTTGGAAATTTGACTCTAAGAAAGCTCTAGGCGGGAAGTCATTAATTCCTAAGGGTAAAAGTAAAGACATATTCATTGATTTAATTGTTTGTTACGTTTATAAATACACCAAAAAAGAGCAAATTATAGTAAAAAAAAATTTTGATTAATTATTTTACATTCCGCAAAATGTTGCGTCTAAGGAACGTTGGGATTAATGAACTTCAATTTTACAGGCAAGTCTAACAACGCTAGAGTATTAGCGTGAGTGAAATATTTTAAAACAATCAGCATGAAGATGTACTGGACATTTTTTACACATATAAATTGTTGTACTTCTACACTGTCGACATCTTCTTCGACGTTTACTTTCGTACTCTTCTATGACATGACCAATATTATCGAAGCGAATATTGATGAACAGTGGCCAACACCACTTTTTCCCTCTTACTCGAATCCTATAATTGGCTATTCCATTAACATGGAGATCTACACCTCCCATATTTTTATTATAATCTGCTATAACCTGGGGCTGTGGCACATTCACCAACTTTTTTATTTTTCTTTCATAACGTTTTGCTGTAACCAATGATTCGATTTTTGCGTTGTTAGTAGCCACAGTCACCACAGAATTGTCATTCCATCGAACTAACAGTACTTCATGTTTTTGGTTAAAGCTATAATCAAATAATCCTCTCTCTTTTTTCTGAAGTTTTTTATATATTTTAGTTTTTTATATTGAAAATAGGACGCAATTTAGTGAATTTATCATTTTGATCCAGGTCAGCATTATCACATAAATAAATGTTTTCTTTATAGAGTCGTATTTGTTACGACCCATACAATTTCTTACAATCGATACATTTTTGTCTTCATCTTTTGACCAGTACAATTTCGCAGCAGGCAATGAATGATATTCAGTCAGTAATAATATACCAAAAAATCTTTTGAGTTCTGCTACCGTGAGGGTAAATAAATGACGGTTATGGTCACAAGCATATTTTTTTGAAAAATTCTTCATCACTAAAAAATAGGGAAAATACTTCAATAGGTGTGTTTCCACCTACACGTTCTTCAACATTCTGTATCACTGCTGTTTCGTCACTTGTAGGAATATGTGTATAAGTTGGATGTTCTTTTTTCCAGTCTGGAACACATTTTGGTGTCTTTTTCGGCAGTCTTGGCTTTTTCGAAGTTGAAGGACCGGGCTCACCTTGCGTATTTTCAGGCTCTGTGGGTAAATCGGTGTGGATTTCATACGTTCCAGCGATATCAGTGGGCACAGTATTGTCATAATCACCTAGCGCGTCATCATCTAGGTTTTCCTCGTCTGTAAGAATGTCAACCGTCGGGGGGATGTATACGGCATCGATTTGATTGGCATCTTCCAAAATCCTCTTCTTCTTCTAATATACTCATAAATTCTTGAGAAGATAGTACTTGTTACCAGGCCATAATGTTTTAACTTATTATTTACTGATTTGTATACACTCACTTATCGTTTTTTGACGTCACTTTTTGTTTGCCGGTCAAAAGAAAAATACGTATACTTACAATATTTTTTAGTAATCTAATTGACGGACTAAAAATATTTTTTTCTCAAAATTACTATGCGATACTGTTAGCTTCACGTTCTATAACCGACTAACTAATAAAACAAAAGTGCTTGTACTCTTTATATACCAAGAACCCATTGTTTACAATAAATTTCAAACTTCAATGACAAGCAGTGTAACAATAACAACTAACTATTATTTCTCCCAATGTTGCGCATAAGCAACCTTTTCTGGAGGTCTGAGATAAATAACAAGTGTAACTAGTTTTATCCAGCAAAAGGGTTTATATCATAAGTAAGATATTGCTTAAGCTTTATACAGTGTAAAAAGTATAGCTTTATTTCAATTTATATTTTTTATGATTGGATGAATCTGTCGATATTGAGATGACTCAGTTAGCAGTTTTAAAAAATAAAACTACTATTTATTTGTATTTAAAAAAACATTGAAAAAAATTTGAATTCATTTTTTGGTTCTACTTCTCGAAACTGGCTTACATTTCATAGAATTAATTACTTATTTTAAAACAAAAAAAAATCACATTTGAAATATTGCGCTAGCGCAACGTTGGGTAAAGATGGGTTGATCACATCCTTGGCAGTATGATAAAAAAAATTGGAGATAAAATCAAAACAAATGTATTGATATTTTCAACCTTTTCTAGATTTTTGGCAAGCTTCCAATAATTTGTAAAACCTCCATTGTTATTCTGATTCTTGAGCCAAGCCAAAATACCTCTGATTGCAACAGTTACTTACCCGTATCTCTTACCAGCACACTTTTTAAGCTAATGGTCATCCAATTCAGACTTCTGGACTGGGTAATTAAAGAAAAGAAAATTCACTTTCACCAAACAATCTACCGAGCTCATAAAAACACTGTTGACCAGCTCTTTTATCTTTGCCAGTTAATTATTGATGGTTTGGACTTGTCTGCTGCTTTTGACCGAGTTTGACCACAAAAACTTGTCCATATTGCCTATGAGATTGGTATTGGAAGGGAATGCACTTGTATGGATATTGACTTTCTGAGAGATATGCGCTTCTCAGTAAAATTCTATGGAGAACTCTCTAGAACCATAGAACTTAGGCTACCCACAGGGTCCTGTCCTAAGCCCATTAATTTTTCTTCTATACATGAATATAATCGATTCTCATGTCCATAAACATACCAAGATCACCTGCTATGCAGATGATATTGCCATTTGGAATATAAGTCAAAATGTCAAAAATTCTGAAAAATCCCTTAATCTTAGCTTGAAAGGTATTGCAACCTGGCCTGCAGATCTCAAACTAAATATAAACCCCAGCTAAGTACTATATCTTCTCAACTGACAAAAAACATCGTGGCACTTTCCATCCAGTTTCCAAAATTCAAAACTCCACGACTGAACGCATTAATAATCCTAAATACATGGGAGTCATATTAGACCTAGAACTTCATTTCACAAAATATATAAAAAATACAGTAAATTAAGCCCTCAGAATATTAAACATTCTTTGCAAATTATGTAGCATAAACTGGGGTTTAAGATCATCAGCGTAAAAAAATACTCACAGCACCGTCATCAGACCAGTACTAGAATATTTTTCTTCTATTTGGGCACAAGCGTCCAAAATAGCTAAAGCAAATTAGATTAAGGTTCAATGTAGAGCATTACAAATTATTATCGGTGCTGTGTCCTCTACTAATAACATTAAAGCTGAACTTGAAAAGGATCTTATTTCCTTCGAAAACGAACGGAAACATGCCACTGTGAAATTCACTAATAAAATAAGAAGCCAAAATAAGGACCACATCTCTTACATACCTTTTAATGCCTCAACAAGCACAACAATGCTTCACATATCATCAACACTTCACTTTGACAGAGACATAAGAAAATAAATCCTCCCTGACCATTTGTTCCTGGACATTATTCAAGAACCACTGTTCCCTATTAAACCACCTACTACCCACCACCTAAGCAACGATGTCAAAGTCAAAATTCCCACTAGCCAAAGTATATAAAACTTTACCGGTGAACTAATTTCAGTTAAAGAAGCCCACACTTCCTACCTCTCACAGCAATCCAACGACTCAATAGAAGAAGTAGTAATTTTTTCAGGCTCAAAATCAGCGCTCGGAGCCATAGGTAACAAAGAGACAAACTTAACATAACAACGCTTTTTCCGTTTAATAAATAAATTTTATTTATTCCAGTGGATTCCACCTCATGTCGGTATTGAAGGGAATGAGTATGCAAATGTTCTTGCTAAGGAAGCTCGAGATTTGAATTACCCTCCCATAGTCACTCCCGCAGATACACAAGCTATTGCCAAGGTTAAAATCTTTATCCAACGATTCGGTAAGGCAACAATCCTAGATTTTGACTGCCAGAGAAATCTATCGGCAGAAGAAATAGGGAGACTCCGTTCAGGACATTTAAAAGATATGAAAATATACTCAGAGAATAGCTCAAGATCTTATCCCACCTGCGCGAACTGTCCTCAAACTTCACCAACATCGGGCCACATCTTTAACAGCAAAGCTATTATTGTTTCCCTTTTCCAACTTGATTCACCACCGAAAGAAATACTCCACAGCCATCAAGCTTCAAAACTTGCGACCCTTGTCAATATAAATTTTGGAGACATTTAACGATAACAACAAATACGACAACAAAAACAACAACATTCCGTATTTTTTAATAATAAACACTAAACACTAATATAGAAAAAAAAATTCATTACACATATTAGTGTTAATTCTAGATATTACGGTTTACATCGATATCCTGCATTAAACATTTTGTTTAAAATATTTTTTTTCTATCCTGTGTTATTAAAATAATCATAAATTTTACTGTTTTGGCAATTTGTTCTTAATAGTGTGGCAGTATTCTTAAATGAACACATGGGCCTATAATTTTATTATGTAATATTGATATGATTAAATTTTATCAAAATATGAAAGCAAAAGTCCAGTCACCTCTATTTATTTTTCACCATATATCAGTACAATTTGTTAATAAAAGACTTAATCAAATATTGGGTAACAATTTTTGGAATAGTCGAACAATATATGACAAAATGGTAAATGTGCAGTCTTAAAACTTTGGGTGGGTAATATTGCGCACTACGATCGTTAAAACTCCGCATGGGAAACAAAAGGTTTTAAGCCACGGTAATACAAAATTAACTTGGTTAAAATTCATATTTAACCTGCCCAATACCTATGTACTCTGTATATTTTTAATGCCACCATTCTAAACATATTGAACAACCGAACCAATTTTCTATAATCGGTTTCTTATACACATCTTTGCGTCCACCACATTATCATTGCTTCTTTCGTGACTATTTTGTAGATTTTTTACGTATTTTCTTCACTCTTATATTTTCAATTTTATTTTCTACGTTTTACTTCCCAAAGGTAAGGTGAACGACTAAATATTTCAGATTATCTTCTCTTATTTAGTGCTTGCCTGACGCTCTATTTTGGTTTTAGAGAAATAATTAAATTTTTAAAATATTTAAAGCTGTTGGTTCACCACTGCTGGATGACACAGCACAAGTGAATTGAAAAGTTCTGTCATCTACTTCTGAGGTCACATTTGGCATACTAATATTATTAGTATCAAGGTGAATCATTTCACAATTAAATGAAACTACGTGATGTAGTATTATTTCTACTTTCTTTAAGTTCTTTACCACGACCTAGGTTTCGTTGTATTACGACATCTTCAGGTAAGCTATTAGCTTTTAGGAACATCCAACAGCATTTATATGTTTCAAACACAATAGCGGAAGCCGGGCTTGTGTGGGTTTTCTCACTGCTTATGTTAGTGAGTTTATTCTAGGGGAGCGGTGTAGGTTTTTTTATATTTCCGAGAGTTTTACGATATACCAGTATTTTAGTGAGGGTAATAAATTCAATTGTTGTTATTATGAGGTTGTACAATGCAAATGTTCCTGTGTATATAATAAAATTAGATGGAAGTTATTCTCGGTAATATATTTATACAAAAGCAAGGGTATTTGAAAGTTAGAACAAGGTTATACCACTAATTCTACATATCTCCCGGTTTATTTATTCATATATTTATTTATTTATTTATATAACCATCACTCTCATACTGATAATGCCGCCTATATTATCACCCATACGTAATATCTTCTAGACATAATATAATTAGACAACATTGATACTACAGTATTCTTGAAATCGTTTCAGTCTAAATACACATATAAATATAAGTACATAAAAAAAATTAAAAGAAATAAATAAATATAAAAAATAAATAAAATGTATGTATATATATATATATATATATATATATATATATATATATAAAACTCACTTACAATTATGGAAATTAAGTCTACGCACGTAGTTTTACGGACTCTGACTATGCGCACCCTTAAAGTATTGTTTAATAGGCAACTACGTGATAACGTCACATTTATGTATAGGTGTAAAATATGCAACCGAGCAGCGTTGTATGTAAAAATTGGTGACCAAAAATGATAATTAGATTTATTGAAGTAAGATGCAATCATATATGACCACAGTTTCGGAATGATAAAAATTAACATCAATTACAATAAATGTCCGCAAAATTACCTAGCGAATCCGTTTTTCTAATGTGTTCAGTTGGTTTCTGCAGCAAAATCACTCAAGGGCATATATCATAATATCTTTGAAGTTAACCGCAGATGTCGTTTATATTTTAACATTTTACCATTGCGTATTCTTAAACCTACGCATTTTTAAGACACCCTACCCTACTTTATATTTAGGTCATAATTACGTTAGAATTTTAAAGCCACCGACCAGTTTTTCAGAAATTTTTAATGCTTTCGAAACCAATTGCTTCCTTATTCTATATATAGATATTGCTTTTATTATTGTTGCTTCCTTGTTCTATATATAGATATGTGTATAGATTCATTATGAGGTTGTAATAAAAGAGAGACACAGATTTTATATTAACCTGCTATTTTATGTTCTAAATATTTACTTAATATGGAGATTGCTTTTAACATATTTTTTCCTCAATAAAAAGATTATAGCAGTTTCGAAATTCATAACATTCTATCCTAAATGAGATTAAACAAACAAAACTTTTACGAATTATCGATTAATTAAATATTTATGAAACCTAAGAATGTTAAACTGGAAAATTGTTCAAAATCATGTAAATATGAGTTTGTATTTTGATGACTTGATCTTAATTTGATGTTTTGATTAATTATAAAGAAAGATTCGAAATATATTTTCGAAGTGTTGTTCAGGATAATAAGACATGCCGGATATTCCTTTATAATAAGACACGCCGGATTTATATCCTTGAAAGGGGATTGTTAACACAAACTTTGAAAAATAAAAAATTGTTCCACTGGTCTTGACGTTTACGTGACTGGGTGTAAGATTTTACTTTATGCACGTTTTGTTGAACCAAATGCTTTGTTTCGTCTTCCGAAATGTAATTCGGAGTCGACGGTACAATATCGCCAATGTAGCCAAATTGGCTGTTTCCAAATATTGAATATATTTGGCGTTAATTTTGTAGAAATTCATTATTCACAATTAAATGAAACTACGTGATGTAGTATTATTTCTACTTTCTATGAAAAGATCTTTGCTAATATCTCACCTGAAGATGTTATAATACAACGAAACCTAGGTCGTGGTAAAGAAATAAAAGAAAGTAGAAATAATACTACATCACGTAGTTTCATTTAATTGTAAATAAAAAATTGTTTAAAAGAAAATTAATATACATAATATACATACAATGTATATTTGTTTACATATAGATAAATATATGTATATTATAATTTTCAATGCCAAAATCACGTGGCTAACATAACATTTTCACACAAAAATAAAAAAAAGATGCAGCCCAGTTTCTAATAGCACTAGTCTTAGGATTTTAAAGTTTCAGAAAAATGTGCTTTTCGAGAAATATTTGTTAATCAGATTAAATAAAATAAATAGTTAAATCAGATTGTTGAGAGTAGTTGTGCTCTATTTTGAAATTTGAAAATTGATAATTAAAACTAAACCTTTACAACAAATTATTGGAAAATTTATTATATCTATATGGAGCCGACTTAGTAAGTACAAAGTTCCAAATGTTCAAACTTATGTTTAAAAATACAAATAAATTGACATCGATTTTCCTAAAGCAGTTATTTTATGAGGAAATTTTATTAAATTTGAAAATTACTATTTTTTAATTTTTCTGTTCCATACAAAAAGGTATAAACGATTACTGATTGTTGTCACTCTATACTCTGGAGAGTATTCTCTCACCATACGTGCACGAGAAGTACTTGGCTTTCAAAACGATTTATGAACATTGAATTAAATTTTAGGTAAAATTAATTACTGGAATTTTGATTCTGCCACGTATTGTTCATACTAAAAATCGTCTATAAAACACTAATTCTGGAGGTGTATCGCATGTTATACGTACGTAAGGTGGTTGTCGAAAAATGTTCATTTGTACCTACATTTATAGCTGTTGTTAAAAATATTTTTTTCATTTTTGTACACAGGCACAAAAAGTTCGTGGCGGGGGCTCGACTCCCACTTAATCGGGATTATTTTTTTATCGATTTTAAAAAACGATAAAATACCATTATCAATGAAAGTTCAGTTTTCATTGACCAGATATATAAATATGGGTTAGCCTATACCATAGATCGAGTTATCTGAATATTGTAAAATAAAATTTGATGTCTCAAAAACTAAATACATATAGGAGCTAGGAAACTATCTTAATGACGTTTTTATACCTACTGCCCTATTTTGCTATTTGATTACAGTACAGGTTAACAATCCTGATCGATACCCTCGTAGGGTAATTTGATTTTAGATAAGACATATTTCCATTTAAAATGCTAAATATATGTTTAACAATAGTCCATACCATAGTCATAAAAAGGGTCAGACGGTGTAGGAGAGCTTATGTCAGAGTGGAATCTTAAACGTATAAATTCGACGAATGAGGTAAACAAATAAAGTCGACTTATCGGGTTTCACATACAAGTGAGCACACCATTCTCTTTTCACAATTTATCTTACGGAAATGGGTTACAAAATCAGATAATTTATTAAATTCACGGCCATGCAGCAAGAGGTACCTCTCACTAATATTTCCTATCTCCGATCGACTGTTTAGATTATACCGGAAATAGAGAGTTGGTCACCTTCATATTTCAGATCGTTTCCCCTCTCATTACTTGCCGCTGAGGTAATATTCTTTTGCCTCACCCTCATTATCATATGAGCAGAACCGTTAGTTTTTATCCTATTTTCTTACCATATCTGATAAGGGCGGTGCTTTTCGTAAACCTGATTCAATTCTATTTTTCCTTTCTTACTTTGACAAATGTAGCGGACCATCCAGATATGAATTCTTTTAATAGTGTTAGACATGAACATTATTTTCATTCGTATTTTACATAAAATATATATGATTTTATTGCAGAGCTTATTGGAAAAATACATTTTTTAAATATAATTTTTCGATTTTTTTCCTCACATTTTACAATATATTTATGTACTTCATCGATTCACATTCAAATAAGAAGGAACTTTGATGATAATTGAATAAAAATATAAACCGAAGTTGTTGACTGTAGAAGTCTATTTGCAAGTAGCATGAGTATGAAGATAAAATAATTAATTTATGGGGATCGAATAAGGAAAAATTACGCCATTTCCCATTATTATATATATTTATATATATATATATATATATATATATATATATATATATATATTTTCACTATGTGTAATACAAGGAAAAGTCGCAAAGTATATTGTAAAAAAGTTCAATAAAACTTGCATAAGTTGTTTATTGTGTATTCAGTTAATTTTCGACATCACGGTCCTCACATAGTAGCATTAATTTACGTAAGCCCTAATGACATAATTATCTTAGAAAAGAGAAACTCTTTGTATTGTTATATTATCTAGCTCTCAATCGAAAGGGGCATAATGGAATCTATGGACTTTTTAAATGAACTTACGTAACCAAATATATTCCAAAAATTTGAATTGCAGAATATGTAGACATACACATATAATAATATAATATATTTGGAATACAGATATTCCATTAAGATGCTTACTAAATATTATTTAGGGGATACAATAAAGCACTAAAATATGATTTTTATAATCTTTGTTTGTTCTTGTGTTCGCGTATCACGAAAATACTACTACAGGTATTCTAATGAAATCTCAAAAAAAGGTAATATAGAGACTTTATGTTACTGCAATCAACCTATTTGAAAATATCATATCATAATTTAAAATTTTCCATCTAAAGCGCACTTGCTTGAAAATAAAGTTTATTTTATGACTATAATCAATACAAAACAAAGATTTCGGGTGTTAGTAAATATTAACTCTAAATCTTCCAGTTCACCAAGTAATATTTTTCAAATGTTCACGTAAACAAAGTCACGTATCCAACTATTTTTTAAATACTTTTGACCGAATCAATTAGAGCGTCATTTGAAACAAGCTCCATGTGAGTATGTAAGATTCACAAATGCAAGTTGACCACATGTCATATTATTTTACTTTGTGGCGTTTTGAAATATATTCATTAACTTTTGATAACTAGCATTCCCCTTTACTATCCATTTTTCAAAATAATAAGCCGGAAAAAAGCTAAGAATATCTCATAACAGAGAAAGTCAGGCAAAGATAGGCGTCTCGGATAGGAATTTGCCTACCTGATTTGAAATGAAATTTAGATGGAATTCCTGGGACAAAAATACTTATATTACCTTATATAATTAATTTAGGCAGAAAGATATCTAATATATACCATCGTGAACCTAAAAAATATGACACCTAGAATCATCTTTATAGTTTTCCTACAACCTTGACATGGGTTTTGAAAATTCCTGTTTTCTTTATAATTTTAAGTTCAGTAGTTTTGGAAAAAGGTTAAGGGAAATATTTTCCCCCATTTCCAATCTTTAAACATATACTATCAAAACTTTTATATGCATAGTAATGGTATACTACACTGTACTTGGAATTTAAACTATTTGTTTTGATCACTGCATTTATCCTTCCACATAAAATATCCTTAGAAATGTCTTCGAGAGAATATTATTGAGATAAGTGCGGTTTTTTAAAAAAACAGTTGTGATGGAAGACTAATGGACACGTGGGTATTTTTACCTTTTTAAGTATGATGCCTTAAAAATGAATAATTTTTTAAATTATGAAAATTTCCATATTTTTTTTGCATTAGTATAAAAACGTTACGTGTGTGAGTCCACCTTCTCTTTGACTGATTTATTTGAAGAAAACTTCTTTCCTGTTGACAGATGAAACTTTACAACTTATTTAGCAGCATTTATTGACACATTGATTATATCTTAACATCATAGTTCGCTCAATTGATGTAAACATAGACGACAATTTTAAAAAAAAATGAGCTTTACCTAAGTGATTACGTTGGGATGTTCTCGTTTCATTAGTATGATGACATTTTTTGGAGTATTATGCGAAAATAAAACAAATATTGAGTGATACATAACTAACTATTCGCAGCTGATTGCCTTAAAGACGGCATGTCAAATGGTGGGCATGTTCGTAACTAATTTAATACGTTACGTGGACTGGCGGACAATATAATTTTATGTCCATCTTATATTAATACATTGTAAGGTTGCCTAGGAAGGACGAATACTGCGGAATGTATATAATTATCGCTAGACCTTAATATAGAAATTAATAATTTGTAAAAAATTAGACGTCCATTAACTTATGCGCCGTCTCTCCTAAACGATGTGGTAAGAGAAATATAAAATATTATTCAGCAGAAACAACGTACAATCAGGTGCACAACAATAAGTACATTGACCTTACACGGGAAAACCTTAACAGGTTGGTTCGTTGTACCGATTAAGTAAATACACTTTATTTACCTTGTTAACTTGTTAACTTTTTAAAGTAATGCGTGACATTTTTTTTGTGGATTTAATGTTGAAAGTATTTATTCGATTCGAAAGTTTTCTATTTTAAAATATCTAAATGGTTTATTTGTTTTATAAGAAAACAGCAAGTATTGACTTCGAGTAACTGAGAGTACTTAATTCTTTATGAAGCGGGTCAATGAATTGATTGTATAAAGGTAAAACGTTAGACGGGGGAAACGAACTTGCCATTATTTCCCGTTTGGTATCGGGCAATACCTTTAATAATTTGACCATTTTACATACAAAGAAGTTCTATTTCCTTGCTTGCAGGTGAAAGCCGCTTTTTAAAGTTTTGTTTTGGAGCATATTAAAAAGGAAAAAAAATAGTAGAGATGAATTGACAATGAAATATTCAAATTAATATAATTTATCACATTTGTGGTTAATACGAAATTATTAAAATACGAAAAAAAATAATAATATAATACAGCTAGCAGAGATCGACATCGGCTGTCAATATTAACTTATTAAAACATGAAAGCCCTAATTTTTTTCTACGGAAAGAATACGGTAATATTAGTTTTATTTAAAAAATAAGTGATGTAGGGTTTTGTGTTTGTGCTTATTTTCTTATACTAACTCTGGAACTCGTGGACATTTACATTAGACATTTTATTGAATAGTAGGCTT
Organism: Druceiella hillmani; assembly: GCA_039881145.1. Taxonomy (NCBI): domain Eukaryota; kingdom Metazoa; phylum Arthropoda; class Insecta; order Lepidoptera; family Hepialidae; genus Druceiella; species Druceiella hillmani. The sequence continues at coordinate 335,992 of JAYKKI010000132.1, forward strand.
TTTAAAATTGTTACAAATTATGCCGGTTTAGATGAAAAAAAAACCCAAGCCTCAAGATCGCAACTCGCCCTAAACTTTAATTTTGCTCTAAGTGTTTTAAATTTGTTAATAAGCATTTCAAATATATACTTATTGAGCTATTATCTTAATCTAAGCGTTTCAAATGTATACTTAATGGGCTACTGGCTCTTGTACAACCAAAAAAAATGACTTTTAGACTGTGGCAGTGTTATATGCTTATATAACGTTCTAAGTATGAGTAATGTTCTGAGCCACATATAAAGGAGAGATGCGATTTTGAGCTACTTAACGCTTTCAACTAAACACAAATTAAATAATCGTGAATAACGGAAGGATACAGATAAAGTTTCGATGTAGACAATAAAATTTGTGCCGAATTTAACACAAAAAATTTTATTATATACATCAAAACAGTTTTACTGACTCGGAAACTTATTACTAGTTTTGTTGAGGACGGTCAAATAAATAAAATCCGTAATAAATAGGATGTCCTCATTAAGTTTTAAAAGCCACATACCTGTATACTTATATTCATGGAAAGAAACAGACTATTTTGAACGCCACATACCTACGTACTTATAATCCTACATATGCTGATATGATTCTTGTTTATCTACTAACATATTCTTCGAAAATATACTCTTTCCTTTATTTCATCCACTCCCTTCTGGATCTTGACTCAATACTTTCATAATTATAAATGGTGGATCTATGAACAAATGCGGTCAGATTAAAAAGAAGAGAAGAGAACAAAGGCAAATAAAATACATATTATATAAAAACAAAATAATTTAGTACTCAACTTTTTAATGGTCAGATTTAAGTGTAATCAGTAACTGATATATGTGGTTTCCAAGAGAATTAATACCGTAATTCAAATGAGACTTGCTACCAAAATTCTATCGATTCAACTAACAAACCAGACATTTCGGTAAACAAACTCAGATAATTGAAAGTTGTGGATGTCGAAGTGAGCTGTGGGAAACAAGTCGCTTGAAATTAAACCTGTATTTCCCTAGAGTACAATTGAAGAATCACGCGATACTGCGAACTCTGAGGAAGCGGCCGCTTCGTCTATAGTACAATACGATTATATATTATTTTATAACAGAAGGAGACAATATATTTTTCTAAAAAGATGTGTCTCTTTCACTTCGTTATAGATATACAACAAGTGTTTAACTTATTGTTTGTATTGTTTGTTTTACTACTTATTAGAAATTGAAAGCAGGCAACCAGATATCAAAAAATAATATTTAACAAGGAAGAAGAAAGTGAGAAATTTAGAATTTGTTGTGCTATTACTTATTTTGAAAGCTGTGAATTGATTGATGAATAATAAGCTAAATTTTATTTCGTTATACCATCTATAACATTTTAAATGTAGTTCGAAATTTAGTTTGCAAATAGCGACAAGTATTTAATTTTTTATCTCTCTTAATCATGTGGCTTTTGCAATTTTTCATTTCCTTTCTCTGTACTTACTAATGCAAGTGGTCGAAATTACTTTTGCATTGAAGTATTTTTAAAGTCCAATTTTTAAATATGTTTGGAGGAAATATAAGAGAAAGGGAATGAGGCACTGCGAAATACTTTGGAGTCGAAGGAAATACTGAATTGGAAAATATTGCAAAACATGTGCGATTGCGATTTAAAAAAATATTCAATTATTCAATGACACTGCACTCGAGGGTGTCAGGGTCTGAGATTTAAAAAATCTTAATGTATGGGGAAGGAAATATTATATATATATATATATATATATATATATATATATATATATATATATATATATATGTGTGTGTGTGTGTGTGTGTGTGTGTGTAAATACGTGTGTATATATGTGTCTGTGTGCTTTATTGTAATATTTTTACATTAGTTATATACGTCTTTCAGTAAAATTATGTTGCAATAAATCTTAAATTGGAAGTCACGATACTGTAACATAAATAACAAAAACAAACAAGCTTTAAAACGATTACTTGCTATTGTTACTGTAACCATTACAGATGCTACGATATCTGTGGTAAAGTTAATTTAAACTAATATTTACTAACAAACGAAACTATTGTATATTCGTAAGTTTTCCATATTTTTAGATTCAGAAAATTAGAATAATACTAGAACACATTGTCAAAAGTTTCAATTATAGACGGTTATTATCCTTATTTATTATTTCTATCTCACCTATTTTTCGTTATTCTAGAAATTTACCATTTTTCCCTTCATTTGAAGCATGAAATCCTGCAGGATTTGTTTCTATCGTTATGCTGTTTTTAAATAATTTGCTAGTTTCTTCTATTATTTTGCACTTTGCCCAGAATCGTTTCCAATCCACAAGTCTAATAATTGTTAAAGTTAAATTTTTGATTTATTGAGAGAAATTGCTTATCGACATTAGTTTGCCTTAAATATACAATCATATCCACAATAAAAAAATTAATTTGTGTTTTGTTATGATATCAGTAAATGGTTAGAAAATTATTTTTAGATTTTGTAAAAAATAATAAAAATGAGTTACTTTTGTATTGTGACACGCGTAAAGTAATCTTTCTTTAATAATTTATTATACATCTGTATATTAGTTATATAAGTTAGCCGAAAATATCTCAATTCAAGGTTTTAGCAAATGCTAGAATTCGATTTTGTTCAGATATAAACTCATTATGGAAAAATTCAAACTAGAATTGGTACAGGTAAAAATTCATGATTAATATCACTTTGAAAGACCCGTCAAATGATATAACCCTTAATGATGTGTGAAAAAAATTTAGCCTTCCTTTCTATCAAGAAATTTATTTTTCTTAATTTTGCCACTTTTTCATTGAGATTTTTATATGATCTACTTGAGAGATTTCTGAAGAAAATGCGAAGTTGAAACGGATGAACGGACGGCAATGGCAAAATTATGGATGTTCATTATTTTACTGCGGAACTCTAAAATGGACCTATGATCACATTAAGGATCATCTGAAGAACCAGTGTCTGATTCTGGAAGAAGTTTAAACCGTTGCCAAAAGTTGCCAACCATGCTGCTCCTCTCCAGCGCCCGCGCCGCTCACTTTCAATATATTATTTAAGTAAACGCCTTCCTCATCAGCCGTCAATGAGGGATAAAAGAAGAAAATGGACATTATATAATGAGCCAAACCTAAACGCTATGAGAAACGAAGTTACCGGTATTGCATTTCAATATGGGTGACTTCGTTTTCTATAATGCTTAGGTTTGGCACATTTATATTTCAGTAAATTACACTTATATTGAGTTATTATCAAGAAACATTAATAGCTTTTCGGCTATTGAAATTAACATTGCGAGTAACTCAATTTTAATTAATTTAATTTTAGATAAAATTACTTCCATAAGGAGGAACTATGGCTAGGTTTCTTTTTCCAAATATCTATTCTATATAAACTATATGTGAGGTGTATTCTTATTATTAAAAATTGTCAAAGCAAGTCCGGTAATAAAGAAATTTAATATAAGAAATTTAAATCCCGAAATATTAGTATAAGCTTTATTTAAAATCAGAGCCGGTGCCATATCATGACTAGAAGCGTCTAAACACTTAAAAACGCCACTCGTTATATTATTTTATATATTAAAGGCCCAACACAATAATAATGTTAAACTTCCAGTAACATTTACATAATATGACGAAAAAGTTTTTGAAAACTATTTCATTATATTGAGCAATTTAGGTGTTAGCATTACAGTTAGCATGTTGAAGTTTCATGTCATTGTCAAAACGAAACATAAGCAGAAATAATATAGAAATTACAATATTTAATGACATTCTGAAGAAATATGAAAGAGAGTATTATTTTTGCGGAGGCTTCCTGCACTTGAATAGAAATCAACTCACAACATACTCAACAAACGTACTCATGTTCGAGAGCAACAAATTAAAACGTTTTTCCAAAATTTTTCTGAAGTGATGGTTGATGTTTTGCCATAAAATATTTACAATGTGGATGAATCGGGTTTTAACAACGAGTTAAATAAAGAAATACTACTTTTTCGAAGAATGTACAGATATCCAATAAACAACTCAAAGTTTTATTATATTGTGGTTTTCCGTGTTAATGCTGGAGGGGTTTAGCCACGGTATTTTCTCTAGGCCGATTGGCTCTTACAAACAACTTCAGATTCTTGCATTGTAGTTTTAAGGGCTTTCTAGATCGATATGTAAATTTTCCAATATTAGTTGGAATTTCATTATCCCCTTTTGGACTCAAAGATTCAAAGAAATAAAATATTGCTTCGTGATAATTTGAGCATATACACGTGTCTCCAAATGCTTTGAGATAATGTGCCTGTAATGATATAAATGTTATCAATGTTGTATCCAACTTCACACATTTACTAAAACCTTCGGACATAGGTTATTTTGTGGCACTCAAAACTGATTGTAGAGTCATTGCCAAAGGCTTCATTTGCTTAACTTTTCAAAATCACCTGAAAGAATGAATAAACTGAAAGAATGAATAAGCCGACACACTCAAAACAGTTTTTCTAAGTTGTGGTCTCTATTCATTTTCGCCGCATACCGTAATCAACAAGTTCCTAGTTTACTCTTCTAAGATAGATGTTCGTGAGTCAGCCGGTGCTTATTTTACAGTTTACGTGGTGGGAATCAGATAATTAGAATTGAAAGTGCTAAACAAAGAAAGCAAGTTCCAACTACCAGCAATAGCAGGTAAAAGTGTGCTAGCTGAGGAAGTGGAGAGTCTTACCAAGAAATAGAGAAATATAGGAAAATTAAGAAAATCAAGTAGAGTTAAATAGTCAGCCAAAAAGGAGGAGTTGGTCATCTGATTTTAGAAATACTAAGAAAAAAAAGATAAAATTCAAAACAGTACTTTATCTTGTTCCAAAAATCTTATACAAGATTCGAATAATAAAATTTGACAATATGAAAGTGATGGCAATGAAAGGGATAACCAAATACGGTACTCGAAACAGACTAGAAAGGAAGATGAAGTCGCAAAACAGGTAGAAAGAAGAGTTGAAGATGGTCAGCTAATTATTCATGAATTTTTACACCGTCCTGAAAATCTAAAAATTCTAAACAGATCAATTGTAGAAATCAGCGAAAAGGTAACTAGTGCATCTGGTCCGTTGAAATATGCTACAGATGGAGAATGTAGTGATTTAGAAGTTGATTAACCATTTATGAATTATTTAGCCGTGACTATTGTAAAAGAATATTCTCGAAATGCGGAAGGAATATTAGAACTAGATAGTGTAATGTTTGACAAAGAATTTATAAAAGAAGTGAAAAACAATAGAGAATGAAAAAATTAAATAATTGTACGATTATATTTTTAAGAGATGAAGGAATTTATTTTGTGATTGTATACAAAATATTAACTTTATTAATGTGACTATTTCAGTTCTGCAAAAACGTTATTTTCAAAAATGGTGGTAGCCATCAAAACCAGATATATGTCTAATAAACAAGTATGAATAATGAATGTAATAATTTACCAAGAATTAAAAAATAAGGCATCAGTTTCATCTTTAAAACTGTCATTTTAGTTACAGAATGGGGTGAGTAATACTCTGGAAAATTCAAATGATTTCCTATTTTTTTAAATTAATTTAATTTTTTAAATTTTAGATCTTTTTAAAAGCCCATTAATGGGGTATAATTTAGAACTCTTTTTTATGTAGTTAATTTTAATAAACCGTATATAAGCATAGTCTAATGAATTTTATTATATCTAGGAAATGTAACCAACAATTTAAACAATATGATAACAATGTTTCATAGACTGCTAAAAGTTTGATATTTGTAAAGCTGTTATACACGGTCTATGGTTAGTTTCTCTAGAGAACTTGTATTCAATTTTGACCGTTCTCTGTAAAATGTGATTAAAACAACAATCTATTCATCGGAGCAATTAAATAGCAATTTGAAGGCAATAATTTAAAATGTTTTGAATAATAAATGGAGATGGAATGGTTAAATTGAAAAGATGGGTATTAAGAACACTCTTATTCAATATTAATTAAATTAACTAACTAAGAAAAATACTTGCAGTGTTTATGGTTATCTAAGATGACATTTTATTATTTAAAAAATATATATGTATATTAGCTTCATATAGGTGATTTATAGGTGTGAATAGCTGAATACTCGTATTCGGTTAATACAGAATATGTAAATATTGCAAGTGAAGTATTTTTGCTAGAAATGGGATAGTTATTCCTACTACATATTTTATGATTCTTCATAATTGATTAAATTTTTCAATTAAAACCAGTATTTCAATTATTGTATTATACTGTAACCTTATTTTTCTACAATAGTTAAATAAATGATATAGATTGAAGAACGCTCATCTATCTTTTAATAATCGATTTTAAACTAAGTCGAGAGAATACGATTTAACACATCATGCGTTATATATATATATATATATATATATATATATATATATATACCTACTTTTTCTTATTAATTATTCTTATTGAGAGTTTTCAAATAAGTTGATTAAACCTAACCTAACCTAACCATAAATATATTTTACAAAAAATTTGCGCTATTGATTGCAAACTAAACAACAAACATCTTTTCATTTCCAAGCCCGATTTTTGGGATTCGATCGAGTTATTCAACCAAATACTGAGAAAGATTTGAATACTGTATATTCAAAGCCGTTTTTTACGTAATTACCGCTTGCCGTGATATTTCTTTATGATGTGTAATTATATTTACACAGTCCATGCATAACAAAAAGTGATTTATATTAAAAGTATCTAAAATAACAAGAAAATATGTATATATTTGCATTTGTGGGTGCGTGCGTTCATGTATCCATGCGCACGCGTGGGAACATCCACCTGGTTAACATCTTCGCCATTTTAAGAAAAATTTGGCATTTGCGACGTATTTTACGCAATTTTTGGTACTTGTAACAATATTCTACAACGTTTTTTTTGTAGAAAAACGTTTTGTATTCCTAAAACAACTCTAAACAATACTTTATAGCCTTTCAATATTATTAATTTTCTAATGACTAAAAAGCTTTCGTTTTTATAAGAAAAAAATCAATGAGAAACATTTTATGTAAAATATTAGTAACGTTCGTTCATCCCAAGAGAATGGAGTCATAAAGTGGATGAATAGTTTTCTAATTATCAGTACTCTATAAGGCTAATATAACAATAATGCTTTATAAACACATGTAATGGTAGGAATATCTTCGATGGAGTAAATTGAATAAATTGGTTATGATAGGAATGTATACAACACATAAATACCCGATAAATGGTGAATAAATACCCGATTGGAATTTCATCCATATTGGTACATAATTGTTGACTAATTGATGCTATTAGCCTACAGACTTAATGCCAGTATTTCTTCACTCCACCTATCATATCTCTACTATCACTCCACACATCATGTCTTTCAGGCACGTCTTTATTTCTTTCAAGAAAAATATAAATTGATCCGATTTAGATTTTGAATCGGATATTACTGACATATATGTCAGTTAGTAAGCAGACTCTTGATTTTAAACAATATTTGCTTTGATCATTATTCGATCTTTTGCGTTACGTCATGTTTAGTCTTTGCTCTTCTATTCCTCATTAGTTCAAGATAGGGTAATACTAAAGATATGAGAAAGATAAATAGCAAAAAATATAGTAGGGAACTTATCGTCTAATTCATCAATGACAGTATTTATTCCTCGAAGAAATACAAAACGTTGCAATTATTGAAATTGTGTCAATTCATTATGAAATGAATCATCATTACAGTAATCCAGGCACGGATTTTGGCATTAAAAACAATGTCTTATTATATGCAGATTCTGCATGATCCAAAGAAACTCACTATGGTCGAACCATAACAGAATCAATTGTCATAAATATTTTTGTTCTAAACTCAATTTAATTTATTTTGAAAGGCTCAACATTTCAAAGGCAACGGTGTACACTTTTCTGTTGCTATTGACGCCTCTGATATGGGCTAAAAATGCGTCCTAATGTTATAAGACATTTGATGGCGAAAAAGGTATCCAAAATAAATTAATGGATTTTTTAAAAGATTCGTAAAGGATATGAACAAAATATTTTGAAAATATTTATACAGAAGCATGTGTTGAACCCAACATTCTTATCAGTTTTCTCAGCTGATAATACATTAGTGCCCGTAGTGGCAAGTAATTCTATATACCCACAATTATTGAAAAATACTAATGTTAATTTTAAATTACCCCTTTGTACAATCCTTCACAAATTTCTATACAAATTTTCAAAATAATTCAACATAATATCATTCTGTCAAGAGCTTTCATTAAATTTAACCATCGAGTTGGTCCATGAAGTAAAACTTTTTTGTATTCGATAAAAATCCACGAAATAAATTTAACACAAACTTTTAAATTTAAGTTTTCTTCGTCAGACTTCAATACTTTCGTCGTATTTGTAGCAGCGTTATGAAGAACGTGGCAAATGAACTTCACATTTATTTATTTATCTTTATTCGATTATTGAGTTGAGCCATGGTGCAAAACTTTTTGTTTAAAAAAAAAAAATTATACAACTTTTTGGTTAAGTTTTGCCAAAGCTCTTGACAAATTAACATTATCTTGCCCGGCTGTGTCATTGTTTTTTAAGACTCGTGACGAAGATGCATGTCAGAAAGTTGAACAGGAATGAAGTATTGCATAAGGATTAATCTTCAAAACTAACATTTTTGGAATGTTATTCTGTTCACCATTACATGAGTTTTTAACTCAGGATATATTATTGCTCGAAAGAGAAACTGTCGTATTTGCTCAATGAATCCAATAATGAATCAGGTACAATCCAATAATGCATCGTATGGCGTGAAAATTATTAAAACTAATAGCAAATATGGTTTAAAAAATAAGCTAATGTAGTATACGAAAAAAAATTTTTGTCGTGAATTAAAACTATGATTTTAATAATTTTATTTTCAAAATGTTCTCAAAGCCTGACCTACATTGAGTAATGATACACAAAATTGCTACTGAAGCGGTTGAACTGCTTGGATAGAAAAATATGGCCGAAGATCAGCTTTACGACGACGTTAGTAAATTGAAGATCCACAGGTAATAAGAATTGATTTTTCAACACTTTCTTCTAATTTACGGGTTGAATTTCTAAAAATCTCTAATTTTACTGATTTATCGAAAATAGTAGGATAAAATTTTCTCTATTCTAATTACTCATGCTTTTGTTGAGCGAGTTTTTTCTTTGATGGAGAATTTATGGCCGGAAGAATTCAATTGTCTAATCAGAATTTCTAACAAAATGTAATTATAGTATGAGTGGGCAAGGGTTTTTATATTATTTAAAAAAACCAGAGCAATGAAATTAGCTGAAAAGGTAACAAGAAAATGAAAAAAAAACATAAAAAAATATTTTTATGGATAATCAAGAATATCATGTAATTTATAGGGTATCAAATATGTTCCAATTGTTATTAAAACCAGTTTAAGTACCTAAATATATGTTAGATTATTATTGCTATAATAACCGTAATTATTTAGCTAACGTATATTAAACTTGATCAGATAAAAACTGCATAGTCAGATTATGAAAACTTTGTAGACTTGGCTTCGCCTTGTTTTTGTCGTTATTAATCTCCGAATTTTGGCAAAGGTGGCAACCCTATTTACAGTAATGGCCCATTCCGATCGCTAACTTTGTCAACCCTCAACATATATATATACGACCAGAAAACTTACTATTCTTTTCAATGGTTTTTTTTCCATTAAAATTTTAAATTACAAAATTTAAGAACAATTAAGAATAATCAGTTAGAATAATTAATAGTACTTCTGAGATCAAAAATTTACCACGAAAATTTGTATTGAAAAATTGCCTCGAAAATAATAGCTATATTTATAATCACTCTTTCCCTCCATTTTCCGCCCATTTTTCTGCAATTACCTTGACATTTTTTTTAATAACAATGTAATTTATTCCATCAGTTTTACTCTGTTTAGGTTTCTTTATCTTATGTAACTAACCATTTCTATTCCTTTAACTTATTTAACTAAAAGATGTAATTGAAAATTTTAAATAAATATACGAAATTAATATCACGTCTACTTCAAAATTGCTATAATTTAGAAATAACTCCTTGATTACTAACTTCGTAACGAAACTCCCTTGTTAGCGTGAAGTGTCGTTACTAACAACCGCCTATTTGCCGTGACGCAGTCGCCCCCGGGCTGAATATATTTCGCAAAGAGAATGCTATACGAGTATACCGCATATATCAATATCAGGGACTTAGTGATATTTCTCTTTATTTACATAACTCGGTGATTGCTCTAGACTTACTAGAAAGCGGTGAGGAGTAGTTTATATTAAGAGTCAGCTACGTTTTTTTACCACTTTTTAATTGGATCAGAGATTAATTTGAAGGTCAGGTTAAATGTTATTTTAAAGAAATATTTTGTAAATTCAAATTGTTTTTTTAAATGTTTATTTACATTTAATTTTGTACTAGTTAGTCAATATAATTTCGTGTTAGGTTTTTTAGAAACTGTGAAGTAATGAATTTGAAGAAATAATTTCGTTTCTCAAAAATTACGATTTTCGAAATAATTTCACATTTCGTAGTTCGAAATCTATCCCATTTCAAAATTGATGGCTATAAAACCCGTAAAATTAAGTACAAATTGAGAGAAAAAAAATAAAGCAAAAGATGTCTCGTCGTTGAAGTACAATTAACATTGCCAACTATTTGTTGCGACTTGAGATTACGTTGAATAATAATGTTTCATTAAGAAAGTTGAAAAGCTAAAAAAGGGTATGTTTAAAGGAAGGGAGTCTAAGAATTTACTTCACATTTTATATAAATTACATCCATATCCGACACTTTAAAAATTGCAATAAAGAAATAATGTTGTTTCGTAAGAAAGTATTAAAAAATATTTTTTTTTAAATAATATTGCTGGTGTAATAATCCTACTCGTATGAAATTTAATATTTCAACTTTTACTTGAGAAGTTAACTGACATTTTGCAATATGTATCAACATACATATTTAAATCTGTTTTTATACATAATATTAAATATCGTAAAAACGTAGAAATATATCATTAAACAATCGCCAGCTGCTCTTAATCTATGGATTTTGGCGATATAATAGCAGCGGTGAAATGAAAATCTAAATTATATTGCATTTCCAAGCTTAGGGTTAAAGACTTGCGAATAAAGGAAATTTACATTTTCTGAAACCCATTGCTTTGTCTTCCTAGAACTGAATGCCTTCATAATGTAAAATGAGCTCTCTATCTCGGTAAGGTGAGAAGAATTTACACTTCCTGGCTGTTACTTAGATTCCGATTCGATGGAACTCTTGAAATTTTCCAAGTTTTTAGTTATTTTAAAAAAAGCACAAAATGTGTTTTCTAAATAGGAAAAAAATTGTTTTATTTAAGAGGAGTCTTACATATGCGGAAATGTTAATGCGGATAAAGTTTTAAAAATCTTACAAAGCACAAATGCCACCTGTTCTGATTATTTCTTCATTAATATAACTCTTTGACTGGGATTAATTGATTAAAATATCATTTAAATCAACATGTAAATCGTTTCTACAGACAAATTTTAGGTTATGAATAACTACGGTCGCTTTTTAAAGGACTGTGTGGTGAATATAAATATGACACAAACGGGAAGAAAACTAGCTTTACGCACAATAGTGTCCAATTATTTCGGTGTGTATACACATTGAAATTATGTAATGTAAAACTTCATTATTTTTTAAATAAATACTACGTTAACCAGTATTTAGTCCTTACAGAACATATCTAAAAACAGAAAAAATAAAAAAAACATTACTCATTGAATTTACTCGTTTTTCAGAATTTAATTAGATCAATATGAATGACAGATTTTGGTATTAAATAAAGAATGTTTGATAATAACATCGCTTTTAGTGTTCCGAAGCAAAATTTCCCAAACACAACACTAATGGAAACACTTCGATGTTCATCCGTTCGTTTGACCCTGGCGATTTTTTGGAAAACTTTCAAAGTGAAAATTTGAAATCTGACATAATGGCGCAATTATATACGAGATGTATATAAAATTTTGTTTGGATTCTGGATGTTATTTTCAGGGAGTTAATTTATTTTTGATTAAATTACTACTTAAAGCTCTTTGCAGATTAAACTGCAAATTTCAAGTAAAATTAAATATTGGAAATCGGTGGCTGCAACATTTTCCGCAAATATTTTCATATCCGCCCGATGCTGGAAATCGTATATTCAACTCAACCACAATTTGATAAGAAAGAAATTCCATTTATGTACCGTTATTTAAGATGTTAGAGCATTTCATTACTAAGTTTTTCATGTCAGATTGATTATATTGAATTGGCATATCATAATTTAGATATATTAAATCCGGTTTTTGAGTCCCCAATAGCTTTCAAAATGTTATTAAAATTTATACATGTTATAAAACAATTTCTTAATTTTTATTACCAGTCAAAAGTTATAACGGAGCAGATAGTATTGAGAAATGTATCCATTTATTAAGGAGCATAGTTCAGTGTTTGCTTATAAGGCACGATTTCGATATATTGTGTGGTTTTTCCCTTTTACTTTATTTGTGTTCTTAACTTTAAGTTCTTAGATATATTAGAAGTACAGTATTTGATAAATGTAACATATTGCATATATTGTCTTTTTATTTTCTGTACCATAATCATAACATATATCAAAACATAAAATAATGTCCCAATAGATTTTCAAGTACTTTGACTTGCATCTAACTATTAAGATATGTCAGGCTTCTATTTTTACTAATTACTGATGCTCGAGTTGCATTTTGTAAAGTGTACAATCGGCTAATTCACGATGTATAAACATTGCAAGTAGATTAATATTGGGAATCATACTATTTCCTAATATTTGTTATTATTTACAATCAATGCAATTGTCAAAATCAAAGCAGTATTCTAATTATTAGATTAATTAAATTAGATTTATGTCAATACTTAAAATTTGATCTTGGTTTTTTTTAAATTTTTTGTTTTGTAACTATATTATTTGCATTTTTCTGTATTTATATCGTTTTACAGCAATGAATAGAGGGTAGCATAAAATATGTTTTGTATTTACGGATTCAAGATGGCTTACTATGCCATAAATCATCAATTAGCGTTTAATACATCACGTACAAGACACTTGATCTATGTTTTTTAAAGTTTTAAAATTAATACCGTAAATAAATGACAGGCATGTTTTGAAATTCATGCGAATTAATTCACTGGTCATGGATAATATAAATTGGTGTTATTTTATCAGAGACAAAAAACTGAAACATTTATAATGCACATTTTTGCATGTCAACCAATCAATTCAACGAATATCGAGCGAAATGTAAATAAAGTAGGTTTAATTTCTAAACTTACACAAGAACCACATAAATTGTACACCAATAATTCTTTATGATGTAGTCCAAGAAGATTTATTGGTCATTTTTACAACCAAAAAATTACCATTTATAACGTCTTTGTTTAATTCGTGAGATATAAACCGATAAAGCGTATTTCGTGTCTATGTAATTATTAATGAGAAAACCGTCAAGGACTTTGCAAAGGATGAACATTTTAGTGGTTTATTTTTTAATATATGAATATCGAAGAAAAATAGTATAAATTTTAGGTCAAGATCTACGAAGAAAAAATGCTCGGAATTTTCCACATAAATATTTATGATACACAACGCTACTATACCCGTCGCTAATTTCACTGCTCCGGGTCAATATCAAAAGAATGAGTTTCCATATAAATAACTTTGTTTTCGAAATATAACACGAAAATAATTTATTTTTCAAAGTAAACATGAATTTAATAAGGTGAGTATAATAAAACATGTGACGAAAAATGTTAATATATTTTTAATATAACAACTGAATTGATCAAAATTGTGAAATTATTTTCCCCACTTTTATTCATTGCCATGAACACCAATAAAACATATAATATCTTACGTCTTTTTCGCAAATGTATTTCGGCCCAACAGTTTTAATATAAAGGGAACTATGTACTTAGTTTCAGTTTCGAATTATGTCATGTTTTATTGCTTGTCTTGTTTATTTGCTCTTCGTCCTTTGTCCTTATTGAAATGAAGCAACTATTTGCAAAACTATTAAATTTTACTGCTATATTTTTCGTCACTTATTTATGCAGAAATGGCCGAAAATTATAGTAGTTTAGTTGTGACAACGGTAAAAACTTGCAATTAAGATTTAAATTTTAATTTTTTTCTTGCAATTAAGATTTAGATTTTAATTTTTTTATTTAAAATTTTTTTTTTTAAATATTTTCTGAAACGCTATAACTTTGTAGATTTTTGATAATTCTGGGAATTTTGCTTTTTACAGTGATCACTCACTAAACTGCAGAATGAGAGTTTTATTTTCAAGCGATATAAGAACTCAAGAACTGAAGCAAATGTTTTAGCCGTGAAATCTTAGAACCGAGTTTTCGCTAAAATTATCTCAAATAATACTAACTCAAAAAAAAGTATGCACTATCATACGTGGGTGCGTGTGTTCATGCATGCCCATACTTGCGACCATCCAGCTGACTAATACCTGGACTATTTTAAGTAAAATTTGGTGCGTGGGAATATTTCAGAAAATTGGTGGAACCGAACTTAAAAAATGTTTTAGTTATTCAAAAAAAGATTCCATTTGAATTCGTCGATCTTTCGATACACCAAAAGCAGTGGGCCAATGAAATGCCGATAATAGAGGGTGTTATTACACTTACGAAATTTTATTATCACAGGCTTAATAGTTTTAGAGATATGATTTTTCTTATTGCGCTTGAAAACAATTTATTAGCTTTTATCACTATTTCTGCTTCTTTGTTACCAAAGAATTTTAAGAGAATATTTATCTTTCTAATAAAAATGTTATTCGTTCGTTATTATTGGCAATATAAAAATTCTTAATTACAAAATATGAAAAGTGATATTTGGACAATGTTAGTGTAAAAAAAAATGTACGGCAACCTTATATAACTTCATTTGAGAAACATTTAAAATTCATACAAATTTCAAAAAGGTAATATTTTTACAATTAATTCTGTAAACATTAAAAAAAAACCTGCACTCATTCAAATAATACTCTGCATTCGCAGAAATGCTTCTAATCAAAATAACCGCTTATCAGAATTGTGACGCTATCTCTTTCCCACTCGTATGGTCTTTTTATTGGTCTCGGCCGTCAAGCGACCCCCTCTACTCTTTATTTCGCTTCTTTAATGGCTTACTTATTGCTCGTGGCAATAACGTGTTTTTTACATTTTTTTCCCTGCTACTGTTTTTATTTGTTAACCTACACTGGAATTAGGCCTTGCCTGTGCTTCTGATTTGGATATTGTTTGACAAACTGCATTGCAAAATACCTCAGGCCTCCACTGCTCGTGAATATGCAGAAATGTATTTCATTTACTGGAATGTTTTGCAAGCTAAATGTACGTATTGCGAGCGCTACTCTAATCGCAAACCCTATTCCGATACAGTGTAATGTAGTTCCTGAAAGAAGACTTAGAAATGTTGAAGAGTGTCACGTGCTGGCTGACGTGGAAAAAGTATTTTTTAATAAGCTGTCGAGAATCAGCGTATAGTAAGACAAAATTGATTTCAACATCAATTCGGGGTAGATTTGTGGGCTGGAATCCTGGATGGCAAAATTATCGGTCCATTTAAATTGCCCCAGAGGTTTAATGGTGTTCGTTATGTTCGGTTTTTACGGGACAAACTTGGAAATCTGTTGAATGAAATACGACAAAATGTACGTGACAGGATATGGCTACAGGATCATGGTGCACCGGCACACTTTTTGCGTCAAGTAACTGAATATTTAAATGTAACTTACACAAATTGATGAATAGGATGTGGCGGTACAACTGTATGGCCACCACGTTCGCCAGACCTCAATCTATTCACAATTCTATCAGGATATTTCAAGGAGGCCGCCTACGAGACCACTAACGATAATGAACAACAATTAGGACGAAAATTACACCATGTGTTTGAGTGGTAAAAACAACAAAAGGGCCTTACGAAGTTTAAAAAGAAATTTGGGAGAAGATGCTGGTTATGCATAAAAGCTAGAGGAAGGTACTTCGAGCATTTACTGTGATAATAAAAAATAATAAATGCGGTGTGATCCTCAACACTACACTTGTTTTATTTTACCATATCCGAAAAAATCATCTTAAATGACGATGGTATGGGTTTAGGAATAAAAAACTTATTATGAAAAGCTTAGTACCAGAAAAAGGGTATAACGCCTTTAGAATCTGTGTCAATTATACATGTTTTTGAAATAAAGTATCACAAAGTTGCCATACTTTTTTTTAAGCCAGCTAGGTTCAAAAATCACTTTTCATGTTTTTAATTGAAAAAATGGACATGTTGTAGCATTTAACTTTTATGTTCCCAATAATAACGAATGAATAACATATTGATTAGGAAGACAAATATTCTCGTAAAGATCTCGTACGATAAAAAAGCATAAATAGTAATAACACATAACAAAAACAAATTTTTTCACGCCCAATAACAAAAATAAAAATTTTAAATGAAATCTCTAAAACTATCAGGGCTAGGATAATACAATTGTTTCGTATATGCAATAACCCCTCTACCACCGACATTTCGTTGGTCCACTTCTTACGGGATATCCTGTGCAAAAAAGTTTAATGAGAAAAACATTTACGCTTACGTTCATTCGTACATAGACGATAGGGCAACGCCAAATTAATAGATTATTAGTGTTTTATACACTTAGCTTATATTATATGCGCTCAGCAAAAAATGAATGAATATAATTTTATTGAAACATCATAAGTATATGATTGCAATGGTAAGTATATGTCTATGATTACAACATGATACATGTTATTGACAGGTTTATTTACAAAAATGCATGCATTATAAAATATTTAGTTAAAAATCTGAGAAATAACAAAAACTGAAAGCAGTTTCGAGGCGTACAGATGCGACGGTCGAGGTACGTTCGACGTAGTAAATAAAAAAAAGTTCCAGGAATTGCTGTACCATTAAGCTAACTAGTGAATAAATATTCAACTGAGAGGTCCCTTCTTCATTGATATGCTATCATTGACTAATTGAAGCTATTAGCCTAGCCTTTTAATGCCACCTTTCTTCGTTAGGCGGTGTTTGTTACCGTTTTTTTGCAGTTTAAATGAAACTTGAACAGTGTTCGACTTAGGTTTTGAATCAGATTTTACTATAATTGTCTTAAGTTAGTCAACAAACCCTATTGAATTAAGGCAATGGTTATTTTGGTCTTTCACTGATCGAAGACTAAATTAGGTTTGTGGCAAATATTTTTGTCAGGAGTAGAATTTAAAGCGTTCTGATTGAACTTCTTGCCATTCGGCTTTGTGCTTTGTCGGCTCATTCCGGCTTGTTTTGAAAAACTTGGCATCTCATCGGTAATTTCCGGCTAATTGCTTCCCTTTCTACTATACTACACACACGCTACTTTATTTGTGTTAGTGTATCAGCATTGTTTCTTATTTATTGACGTTTACAACTTTACTTGTTTATATTGGTATATTGCATTCAACTATCCTAAACACCCTTACTGATTGAAAGCAATAGTTTTAATGTTTGTCTTATATTTTATCTTTGTTGTTTGATTTCTCGTTAGTTTAAGATAGCGTGATACTATATATTGTTTACAAATATTAGCTTAAAACAGGAGGACGATAAGTGGAGAACCGTGTAATTAAAGAAGAAAGATTAAATTACGATAAAATATTATTGCTTAAATAACTTTTGCACGTTTCATATTGAAAAATACATTTATTCAACTTTCAAAGACAGTTGTATAGATTGTATATTTTGAGAAAGCATAGCTTTCTCAAAGTATCTAACGGCGACCTCTTCTTTTCTTACCCTAGACACATGCAGATAGTTATGAATTTTTGCACTAATATAATAATCGAGAACAAATAAACTAAAATTGTTTAAATAACCTATATTACTTTTTGCGAAATATACAAAATGAACAGTATATATCTTTTGTTATTACTTCAAAAATACTTTTGAAACTTTACATAAATGATGCCATCTAGTAGAGAATTTTAAAATTACACGAATATAATGGTTAATTTGAAGGCCACTACCTATTAACCTTCATAATATATATTTAAGATATCGTTTAGGCTTCTAAGGTATAAAGTGAAAAGTAAGTTATTTTCTAATTAAATTAAATTGCAGTTTATTTCTTCCAAAATATAAACTGTAGTTTACTTTCATTAAAAAACATCATCCGGGGTTTGCCTGATATACGCATAGTAAAGTAAGTAAATACTAATGGTTCTAGAAAACACAATTTTTCGGTTTTTAATAAAAAAAACCGGTTACCTTGATTTTTTAACGCTTTTTGTGTTTTTCCCGTAGACTGAATACATAAATAAAAACGCTGAAAATAATAAAAATATTTATTTTCTTTTTTAAATCTAGCTTGATAAGATGAAATATTTTTCTGAACACATTTTGAGGTAAAATTATAATTTTTAGAAACTGACGTGCAGAATTAATAAATCGTAAAGTGCTTAGAAAAACGTTAATTAAAACAATTCTTAGAATTTAAAATAGAAAAAGAACATAATAAAACTTAAAAATATCAACAATAGGATAAATTAAGCATTTAACTACAGTTGTACCTAAACAAATAGGTATTTAAAATAAGTATTTTCAAATCTTCCCTGGTGTAAATAGTTTTTTTCTGAAAATCTGAAAATTTCTGAAAAAAGTACTTGAAATACACTTGATGGCTTTTAAATCACTCTCTAAATCAAATCGTAAAATCGATAATATGATCGAAAAATTCAGACAGAGCATTCCAGGAAAATATTTTCAGAGTTTTAGTGTAAATGCACTATAATAAAGACAATATCTGGACTATACTGACAACGCCGGAAAACGCTTCAGAACTATGTTAGGAACATTATTATTTTTTAGCTTGGAAAAAAATTTAAAGTAACAAGTTCATCATCACCAAGTGAACTGCGAATTTTTTTGCATATTAGTACCGCTGCAGAGAATGCTCTTTCACATTCAAAACTTGTTGGAGTTATAGGTTTCAAGGGTTTGTATACTTTTGACAAGTAATCTCCGATATTTCTCTACTAACTTAACTGCCATTTCAACTCTGACTTGATTTTCTAGATCAATCATTATTTATTTCGCATCAAGGTTTGAAAAGGCTGTTTACAGCATCGTGTGCTGTTTAAGAGCTCTTTTTATTTCTTGACCAATTGGTTCTTTGATGTTTAATGAAATATTTATTTATGTATCTGCTCGAAAGCTATTTTCTTCAATTAATCTAGAAACGTAAAAATGTTTATTTATAATTCAAACTATGGTACTTCGTATTTTGTCGTTGTGCAAGACTATAGTATTGTTAACTTTATTTGCAACTGTTAAAGTTTCAAATAAATCAGTTAGATTTTCCAATTCTGTATGTGGAAACTGAGTATCGGGACCTAATATCTATCAAATCCTTTGAAATAGAACTTTATTTGACAAAAATAGCGTAATCATGTCATCCAATCAACAGCCAACTTGCAGTCTAGAATTGGTTTCAGATCTTTGTTGTTGTGGTCTGACTTATTTATTTTAGGTGTTGTTTTTAGTTGGCGATTTCAGAAACTTCCTTTGAAATTGTCTGACTTTTTCGATAATGTCATAACAAAATAGTAATGGTACTAGATTTCGGCGATCTTCACTCAAATCAATTTCACCAACATTATTATTATATTATGTTTTTCATTAGTTGATTTCTTATACAACACTCATCTAAAGTTGCTGCAAATCTCACGGTATCTGATTTCAATTACTCTATCTCGTCAATCGTTACTGTTTTTAACTCTTCACTTCTCTTTGGACAACCATTTTTTTTAATGCTGTTTGATGAGTTAGGCAATTTGTGCATACTTTTTGAAAACAGTTTTCTTGGTTTTTTAGATAAACAAAAGCTTTTACAGGGCAAACCATCTAAATCAGCCAACTTCTATAAAACATATTCAGTAGTTGGTTGTTTTTTTTGAAGAATGTTTTTGTATATTTTAGCGATTTATTGACTACCTGTACTCGCAGAGGTTTGGAATCGGTTCTGGACGGAAGCTGAACATTATGTTTCAAGTCTATTAAGTGTTTATTACGTTAGAGGTTTCTCAAGCTTGACATAGAACTGCCCGCATTTTACAGTATTTAATTACATATTTTGCATTTAATAGAATATTCACGTATTTTATGTAAAAACGGAACGTTATTGATTATTCATCAGAAGCTGATTTTTGTTCTCTATTTATTATTTTGGGATCCGGGTATTTCAGGAGGATCATCAGCCCTCTTCATGTTTTATCCGCAAATGATATAAATAAAAAAACCAACATATACAAAGCTGCAAAGGAAACTTTATTTATAAACTGACCAAAAAGTCAGTTTCTGAAGTGGCGCCACCGCCATGTTGTAAATTAATTCCAATAAATTCAAAACTTTAAAACACATACATCGTATTATAGAAGAATAATGACAAACACGTCATATTAAGCGTACGTCTCATACAAAGCATAATCTTAGACTATGGAAATATTCGTACTTTTAGGTGAATTCGATTCTCTGTTTTCTAGTCTACATATAAACTTAAGCTTCATTGTCTTCAATGTCAAATCCAAGGTGGATTTGACATTGAAGACAATGAATTATCATTACTAATCACCATTTATTTATCATGACATAGTCGTCCGCGAAACGAATATATTTCGTTCACCGGAACGCTATACGCGTATAAGGCAAACATCTTGCCACCTTCCGAGACAGTTCAGTTCATTTATACAACAGTGTCTACGTTTGTTCCAGGTCGTTGCTCTGAAATCACTAGAGAGCAAGGAGGGTTGTTTGTATCAAACGACAGGTATGTTTTGTTACCACTCTAATTGGAGCAGAGCTTTATTTCAGAGTAGTTTAATGTTGCTCGGTCGAAATATCTACCCTTTCAATTAAATTCTGTATCAACTTTAAATGAGTTTCTGGACTTCATGTAAAACATATTTCGATTTACTTTTAAAAAATTCTAGTTTTTTAAAGGAAACTTCTGATTACTTACTATTCAAAGTCGTTTTTCTCTGAACTTGATAAAGTAAAAGCTAGATAAAAAGAAATCAGAAAAAATGGAAAGTGAAAAATATTAATAAAGAGCAATTTAATGTTACAAAATATTTCTTAAGGTCATATTGAAATTTAACATTTCGTAAAGGAAGTTCAAAATTTTAAAACCAACTATAACTTACAAGAGTTTTACTTTGAAATTAAATTCGTCGGTATGTGGGTAATAAACTTCTCTCAGATTACATGTATGATATTTGGCATATATGAACTCCACCATGTTGAAACCGGTGTGGAAACAGTGGTCCTGTACTTAATTGATGGTGACATTATAATATAGACAAACAAATTTTTTTTAAATAATCTTACTTAAATATTAATTAAATTAAAATTAAAATTGTAAACTTTGACTTCAGGTGAAAATAAGCAATTCATTTGTTTCTTGCCACATTCGCCAATAGCATTTGTATGAAAATCTGTTTCTATGCACAATATTAAATATAGAAAAAATACAGAACCCTGAGCTAGCAATGTGATTGCAAAATACTTGCAATGTATTTGTGAGTGGTATAGCAGTGGTGAAAATAAAATCTATATAATATCGCAATCCCCTACCTAATCTAAAAAATATTTTTTTGTGAATAAAAAAATTGGTTGCATATTTGTTTGTCCTCCCAGAACTAGAGGCAATAATATTGCATAATGCGCTCTATGTATCGGTTCACGTCTGAGAAATGTTTGCTATGGCTGTTACATGTATACTTGATACAACTATTTTGATATAATCTAAGCTTATAATAATATTTGAAATAAGTTTAATTTTTTTTTTTCAAAATTGTAAAAAATTCATGCTTTATTTGAAAGGAATTTTGCATATATTTTAATACGATTATTAATGAAACCTCAATGCGGGTTAATATTATTAAATCTTAAAAAGAAGAAAGGCCACCTATTCTGAATATCTGTAAATTTAAATATCTGTGTAATTGTAATTAACCGACCATAGTACCTTTCTTAATTCGTGGTACTAATAATTTTTGCAGGTAAATTATTACGATTGGTCCTTAAAGAGCAGTAAATTTAATAGAAATATGAGACAAAAGGGAAACGAATTAGACTTATGCAAAACACCGTATAATTATACAAGTATGTATACATATTGAAATTATATGATAAAAAACTTCATTAATTCCGAAAAAAAATATCGCATATAACACTGAATTTATACGTCTTTACATAATTTAATTACACAAATCTCAATGATTAATTTTTATCTCATGTAAGATATGTTTAATTGATTTTAACCTTTTTGTTTTCAGTTCCTTTAATAACTAAAGCCTGCATATCAAAAAAATTAAATAATACGTACCGATTGGTTGTCTGAGAATTTTTGGAAACGGGGTCATGAGTTTAATAAAGGCGGATAAAAATAATTAGCTACTAAACTATTTACATTAAATGATATATAATTCAGATGACCAGACAACAATTTCAAAAAAGGAGTTACGAGCTGAAAATCCGCGAGCCAAACCTAATATAAACCGAAGGCAGAAAACCCTTAGAAAAAATGTACGTATACAATTATATTTTTAAGCTCTAGTTAGTAAATTATATTTAAAAAGACTAAATATTTTTAAAAATTAAATTATTAAAATCAACTATTTTATCACGCCCTACAGAAAAATAGCGCAAACTGAGATGTTTTAGGTTAGACGTGGGCCAATTTGCTTGGTTATGTTTTTTAATTGAAAGAATACACTAGTAAAGTGGTAGCATTTAAATATAGTTATAATCTGATGATGAGGTTCAGAAACGAACAATGGAACTCTTTAACGAATGGTTCTAACTCAACTATGTTTCAAGATATTTGTTACTTGTAATTGTTACTCCTTGTAATTGTTACTTACTTGTGGTTGTTTTCAAAACAACCACACCAACTGCCAAGTCAGTATCTATGATGAGCTCTGGATATGAACAATGGAATTCTTTCATAGATGGTAGTTAATCAATAGTTACTCAAGATATTTGCTACTGGTAGTTGTTTCTTTGCTAAATAACTGCACCGTCAACCAGTTCAGTAAGTAAACAAAGGAATTCCTTAATGGATGGTAGTAAATCAACCCTGATTCGAGATAATTTCTACTGGTTGTTGTTACTTAGCAAAATAACTACACCATCAACCAGATCAGAACCTGATAATGAGCTCTAGAAATTAATAATAGTACCCCTTAACGTATAGTAGTAAATCAACCGTGATTGAAGATATTTGCTATTGGTATTGGTTAATTGCCAAATAACGACACCATCGACCAGATCCGAACACAATAATTAGTTCAGGACATGAATGATGTGACTCCTTAATGAATGGTAGTAAATCAACCGTGATCTCACTTAATCAAATTTTATAATATAAAATATCACGTTTGTCGAAGGTGATCGGCGGTGCCAGCATCGACTTTAAAAATAAGTAACTTTTATTTTGACTTATTTATTTTCAATAACAAATAAATAAATTATCGCAACAAATGTCCTCAGGTATATGCGCATAGCATCGGTGTCACTACTAATGTTGCTACTTATGTATATTTATCAGAATTTTCTTAATATGATTAGTCTTTTTTTCTCACATTATCATAATATTGGTATTAATCTACAACTTGTATCTAAAAAATAAATTCAAAATTTCACTCCAACTTTTAGCCTTGGCAAAAAATTACACGGTGGTTAGCTTTCTAATTATCATTTTTATGTTACTGAATATTTATTGTAGTAAATGCAAAAAAATATTTTTTTTATTAGAATTCATACTTATATCTAGTGAAAATACCCCAAAACTATAGTGAAGCCTAAAACAATGACACCTGAAATTCAACATTTTTTTCTCCAATGCGATAAGTCTCAATCAGAGATAAATTTAAATAATCTCGTAATATAAGTATTAGGAACATATAATTAATTAATTGTGTACTAAAACTGTCTCTTTCTACGATTATTTACTATGGAGTGACAAATATAAAATAAAAACGTAACTTAAGGCACGTATCACATTGCGAGTTGCAATGCATCTAAATTAATCCGATTTTTTATTTTTTCACTTAGATACGATTTTTTAATCAGTCATAATAATAATTCAAATAATAAGTCTTAAAATTGTTTACATGACACAGAATTTGAAATGCTATGATCAGACAGGGGACATATTATTTACGTGTCTACTCGTAAGCTCGGTTCAATTTTATTGATTTCTAACGCATATTTATCACTCTGGCTTGAAAAAGGTTCATATTTTATAACACTGGTTAAATATCAAATAGCTTAAGATAAATCGCGATATATGGATGATTATTATTTATTTTGATTTGAGGAAGCATTTAACTATCCTGATATGGCCATTTTTGTTATTAAAATAACGGAGATGAATTTATCTTTAAATCGAATTCATGAATATTTCATGTCTCAGTACTTGTAACATGGTTGAGTGCCTGTTTTGTTTTAATAACTTGAAGTTATTTACGGGATTTAATGACCTCAAGTCAATGGGACAGATTAAAAGCTTTCAAAATTTTCTTCAGTAAAATATACCAAATTATATAATAAAGAAAGCATAATGATGTAGCATATCCGTTTTTTGAAGTCCAGCATATTAATATATTGTGTAAATCATATATCAAGTAGAAACTTTTATAGAACTATACACAATGGTATTTTAAAAGGCTGTTGGTGTAACACCTATATTGTTGATATGAGTTTGTTATTAATAAACTGTCTGTAAGATTAAAATATTTGTTAACCTGACTTCATGTTATGTTGATGGGGAATTTATAAGTTTGTGGTTTTAAAGGCTGCTGAAAATAATTTAGGACGTTTTCTATAAAGGACTAGACACATGATATTGTTTATTTTCCTATTGTTCTTTGGTTTATTAGTGTTGGAAAAGGGATGTGATAAACATAATGTAGTTTTTTAATGATAGCTTTATAACATTTTAAATATTCATCAAAGTATCGAAGGTACCTAAAATATTTTTCAAAGATTTTGGATACCAGTTCAAAAATCTATTAAATTCACCAATTATTTGAAAATCGTGGAGTGTTTATTAAAAATGACATGTAAAATTCTGGTAGACTATTATCTGATCCAACTTTCATTAAAATTTGGACCATTATTTATGGAATTACTATTTAGAGATGAGAACAAAAATACAATAATGTGCAAAGATCGTCTGTATCATGAAGATTTTTTATATATTCATCCACATTACATTAAGATGGAATCAGCAGTAATATACATACATCCAATAAATAATTTTTTTTTTCAAGAAAATTCTATGTCCCTCTTAATATATACATTTTTTTTCATAAAAAAGCCGAAAGTATCATTTATCACATAATTTATTTCAGTCTTTTCATCTTTGTTAATTGTATTTTACTAATAAATATATTTTGAAGAAAAAATATTTTAGCCAGTGTAAGTTCGAAAAATTGATGGAGGAAGGGAGGTCTGGACTCTCTTGGGTCCTCTTCTAATCTAGTTTAATCATTTTCATAAACAGTGGGGAAATATTTACTAACATCAAGAACTATTATTAAATATTATTCTTGAAAATTGAAAAGCTCTTTTAGAATGAAAGATCACATATATATATATATATATATATATATATATATATATATATACAAATGAAGAGAAATTTCCTTGAGATTATTAGGGCCAGTATATAAGTTGCGTATTGTCCTTTCGAGTGAATGATATCCATTTATTGAAGTATTTGCTAGCGATCGTATTTGCAAGCTTAGCTCTAGAGTTTTAAATGTAAAGTTGGAAATCAATAAGCATATTTTGATTTGATTTTTTCTACAAATTGTTTACTTGCATTGTCTCAAATAAAGTAAATTTAAATTGTATTAATATAAAACTAAATATATTAAAAGCAGATGGATTTAATCCTAATAGAAATTAAATGGTTATTTCAATCTTGAGAAAAATGTTTGCTAAGGACTAGATTTTTCAAAATAGAAAGGTGGATCCGATCGTCGTTTAAATTGTGAAACGAAATATGGAATTTTTTATTAAATGTCCTTTCTAGTGAATTTATTTGAGATAAATTATTTGTGATGAAGTGTTATTTAATTTGAGAATCAGACTGCTCGAAAATTTATTTTGTTTATATCTATAATATTTTGTTACGAGTCAAGTATTAAATGGATTGCAACCATAAATCTCAACACTTAATACCTTTATAATGTTAATACCTGGAACCTCTGTAGTAATGAAATATGTGACAAAATGCAAAATTCAATAATAAATAGTGAAATTAATGTTTGGTGTCTTTAATTTATTTTAAACAATGTATTTGTTCATTTTATTTACCAATAATATTACTATTTAAATAATTTAACGTTTTGAGGAACCGCGGATTTCTGTCAGCGTGAAAGGACTCCTACTAGAAACAATAAAATACATGAATTATTTGTATTTTCAAATATTTTATGAAGTAATAACAAATGGCGTATAATAATTTATAAAATATTTGAAATTAAAATATTTGAAATTAAACACCTAAATTATTACTCGTAGATTTTACAAATGCGTTTAAAATTTTTAAACACTCGATCACCATTGATACGATATTAGAGTGCGGTGATATATTAATTACATATTCCACTGCTAGAAATCACTTGTTATTGTCATTGACTTTAAACAAAATAGCGGGTTCGTTAAAAGTTTTTAAAAGTTGTATTCGTATTTTATAATATTCCGCAAACCAAGAATAGATTTCCGCATTGAAAGTGGAATACAGGCAATGCCTCATTTTCTTTTGTTTAAATTTAAACTTTACTTATAATGACCATCTATGAAGGTAATTACAGAAGGATATGAAATGTTTCAACTAAAGTCAGAAAGGACATCTCTTTTATTTAATACAACAACTCTAATAGTCAACTCATTATGAACCTAACATTTTGTTTTCCATTTTTTGTTCAAATAATTCTGTTTTTCTTTTTCTTTTAGCTGTTCACAGTTGGCTTGATGGTGTTTTAGACTTTGGTAACATAAATTCCTGCCACCCTTTTCTTTTATTTTGTTTCCAATTGTGTGCGTGTGCGCATGTGAGCATGTGTGCGCGTTTGTATTTGTGTGTACGTGCGCGCGTGCCTACGTGCGTGCCTGCGTGTGTTTATGCGTGCGCATGTGAGCGCGCGCGCGCCTTTATGTGTGTGTGTGTATGTGCGAACGCGCGTTTTGTGTATGTATGTATGTAAGCAAGTGTTGTGCTGAAAAAAACATTTAATTTAACGTAAATACTATTTTAGTCTACTTTAATTTATAACATTCGCACAATTTTTATATTTTAAGAGACATATTGAACTTTGCATCGAATTTTGAAGTAAACATATTAAGCAATATGAAGAACTATTTGGGAGGACGTACAGTAACCAGGGGACTGAATATCTTTCTTTTCATTCATATAATCCTGTATGCCTAAGCTCTGGTTAGTTCTTGTATTTTATAAAGTATAATTTCAAGTTGCTCCAATTTCTTCACGATTAATCTACATTATACTTTTAATTTCTAACATGATAGACTTTATTTTTTTTATTTGCGCCATGCAATTTTAAATAATGTTGTAATGGAATTAATCTTCAGACAGGGTATAGTAGATTATTGGTACGAACTGACTTCTAAGGTCAAAAAACTACTTCCTAATTCATGAGTCATAAAATATAACTATTGAAATATGACCGAGAGCAGTAGGTAGCAACAGATTAAGCAAGGTGTAATTTCTTACTTTTTTAAAATTACTCTCCCAGCTGAAATATTTGTTGCTACTTTCATTACAGCAAAACAAAATTTATTAATTTTTTTTGATGATGTCAACTCTAAATAGTTTCCTTTGTATTTTAGATTATAGGATAAAATTAATTTTTGGGAAACCAGTTAATTCAATTTTTACATTAAATAATGCTATATTTATATTTATATAAAAGTGTATGTGAACATTTATAAAACATTATTTTCATTGCCTGGAGTACAAAATAGATATTTCTTATTCACTGAAGTTTTCTTACCTACTTTGGAGAAATTCACATTTTATATGATACGGTTTGTTAGCTTAATTGGGAAGAGCGTATTTTTCTATGTTGCTTCCATTCGGAGAAACATTTTTAGTCAAACAAATATTAATTAACAGTTTTAACATAGTCTAAAATTTGTTGCATTGAATTAATTGTCAACATTTCTATGTCCGATTAAAATGAACTTTATTTAAAGACGATGTGAAACCTTTCTGTTTCCCGGAAATTCGTCATAAGGGAAGCAATACAAATAAGCAATCTTTCATATCACATTTTAAAAGTTTAGTAAACGATGTGAGGACGTATTAGCAAATACAAATTTACGTATTTATTCTTGCAAATAAAACCCTAGCTTTGTATATTATTTAGTGCCAATGCGCTGAGCTAGTTTGTTTATCTAAAACATCTGACAAAAATATTGGAAAATAGAAACACGCATAAAAAAACGTGGGGGCAAGGTTGTCAAAGATGTATTGTTGTCTTAATATATTTCATATAGATATAATTATTAACAGAACTGTAAAATTAATTGCTCTGTAGTTTCAATTCGACATTTAATCTCTTTGGACCAACACGTTGGTGTTCAGCTCATTAAACGAGCAATGATTTATGGACAACTCCGATATAATTTTCTCGGTTTATTTCGTTATTTCTCATTGAATGACATCATAATGTACGAAGCAATTTGACGTAAAAATATTTTATGGCCAATATAAATAAGTAGGATAAACTTTTTTCAGTCTGAAGAAATAAGAAAGGGCTTCTTAATTTGTAAGGAATTTAGTATAAAAATAATTTACTGAGGTGTTACTAAATAATAATCTAATAATACCTCAGTAAATCATAGTAATACCTAAATAAAATCCCTAAAAAATAATCTAATTAAAAAAATTTTGAATATTTATTTTTTGTTGATATGGTATTACTGATATTCATAATTAGGGATATTACCTTCTTATTGTTATTTATAAGGTTGTATTTTTTATAATTATAAGTTTGCTTAAATTTTTAAAAATATGGTAATTAAATTTTTTGACAGCATAAGGTCTTGAAACAAGATAAACTGCCTTATAATTTCAAACAGGTAAATTTTGGAGACATTTTTGACAAGGTGTTTTTAAAAAGTTACAGAGAGAAGTGGAGGGAGGAGGGGTGTTAGATGTGCACTGGTAGGGGTTTTTTTTATGTCTCGTGAATTGGTCGACATTTCAGGAAGTTTGCGACAATCCAATCGATGTAGAAACCACAGAAAATATGAATCAGATACATGTTTTATGTATAGGAAAAACTTAAAAAATTAAAAATTAAAAGATTTTATTCTTCATTTCTACTCCCACACACACACACACACACACACACATATATATATATATATATATATATATTTGCTTTATCGTAACGATTTACTGGTGTTAATAATTGAAATAGGGACACTTGCTAATTGCCAACTCTAAAGTAAAATTTACCCATTTAAAAGTCATTTGGCTTTACTCGGTGGCAACCCATTAGTTGACTTTTTACTTTTTTTTGTAACTGGTTTTAATATTGAATACCTGACGCTTAATTTATTATTTTCATAACAAAATACTGATGAACAAATTTGTAAGAGAAACTACACCCTGTCTTAAAGAATAGTTTCAGTTTATATTTAATACCGGCAAAAAAAATCTCTCAACATTATTTACGAAGCAGTCATTTTTTAATCTAGACCTGTATGAATATTATATTTCAAAATTAAAGATAATTTTGTACCTGTATTATTTAATGTTTGGAGAAATTTATATTATAAAAATTTATGATAATCTTATACCCTGTGAATTAATTAATGTGTGGACAAATTAACCAACCTGATTCTACCAAAAACTTATTGGTGTCTTATAATTTTTGCTCCTTGAACAATATTTGTGCACGAGCTCATTTTAAGGATAAGTTTCGTGGTTATTGTTATTGGTTCAATTATATTCAAGTAATTTTTCCTATATTTTCCATGTGAAGATTTAAGTCGCACGTAGAAAAGCTGGATTGGTATAATTTTGAAAATATCAATTATATATTTTTTTTATATGCTACAATAATTTTAAACGTATTATATTTTTAGTAAATTAGAGTATATTCAAGTGTTAGTAACGAAGGTTCTGTAACTACATATTTGTACTTAATGAAAAGTAATCCTCAAATTGTCTGTCTATTCATCACAGTAAATATAACGAATTTCAGAATATTTATCTGGTCGCTAATCACATTTGTGTCCAAAACGACTTACGTCTCTTCACGTTATATTAGTGTTAAAAGTAATTATTTGGTTACTCCAGCTCAATGCTAAAAATGAGCTGAATGGATTAGTCCCATGCAAAGTTCTGTGTGCAGATATGTGATTTCGGTGGTTTTTTTAAAGTAAATGTATGAAAGTAGAATAAAACCGCTGATAATATTAGAATTTTAAAGTGACGAGAAGAAAAAAGAATAATTTAAAAAGAAAATGAATAAATTTGTTAACATTTCAATTAATATATATTAAAATGCATGCTTAACTGTAACTACCGTAAGTAACGTATCATGAAATCTACTTTTTGAATTTAATGATATCCACAATAAACTTGTCTTCGGAATAAAGTCATTAACTGATATGGAATGATTATAAAATATCGCAACTGCGATAAATATTGAGGAGTATTTCGTTTGTAATTATCTACTTTAACATAATTTTCAGTATTTCTTAATTTGTTGTTTCACTTGTTTGAGCTGTTATTATATTTAAAAATTATTATTAACAAATTTTTAGTTTTAATATAGTAGCTCAATTCAAACTTTAAATCAGATAACCACGGTCTTCTGAAAGAGCAAATATCGTTTAACTTAGAGGAATATTTTGTAATTTTTCAAAATAAAACATTTTCCGTTTTGCCCACCGACTACAAGCTGAAAAATTTGGAATAAACCTGTGAAGTAAATCTTACAACTAATAGATTTAAAAGAATTTTGGTATATTTTTTGGAAACTAAATACTAACTGCGTATAATAATATATTTCTACTACATCTGATAAGTTATTCTGCTTATAGCTTTGAAAGATACGTAAAAAACAATGTTTCCACCTTCTAAAGTTCATGAAATAAAAATCTGTAAAGAAAACCATATAATTAAACCGTTTTAAACTTAACAACAACAAACAAGTCCCATACGATATTCTTTTTAATTTTATTTTCTTACACCGAAGTGAAGAATACACAAATATTTACATTGAGAATAATACTAATCAAAATTTACTCAGGTTAATAGATTACCCATAAATATTGAAACAATTGTATGTGCTTAAATTGATACACAATCCACTTTGCGTGAGTTCTACACGTACTTAAAAAGTTACTTTTATTCCATCTCTTTAAATAAGAGTAAAAATAGCAGAGTTTGAAGCTAATTTTAATTACAACAAAAAGGATATTTTGATAAAATAATTGTAATTTTCACTCTAATATTTTCTATACTAAATTATCTTTATTTCAATTCTCAGCATGGAAGTATACTAATTTAAAAACGTTATTAAATTAACAGAGCGCCTACATCGCGATGAATATGTAAGCACATTTTCCTTTTCCGCGTCACGTTTTTGTTACCACACACACTTTTCCTCCACGCAGCCTACGCTCATTTACAATGTCGTCGGCATAATGCAGGTTCATCGAGTTTTGCATACTGATGTACGTTATTCGCATATTGTGACGTTGGCAAATTTTCTAAATGAAATTATATACGACATGATTTCTAAATTACATTTATTAACCTTTGCATATTTAACAAAACATCGAGCCCTTGTTGACGCAAGGTCGACGTATTATTTGGATATTATTTTGTTCAAACGTGTACATTTACGTTGTCAAATGAGATCTTGTATGTTTTGACGTGGTTCTATGCACTCGTTCATTTTCATACAGAAATGTTAGAGCAACACATGTGGGTTGTATAGAAATGTTAAAATAATAATCTTATATTTTTATGATATTTAAATAATTTTATATTACGTATTATAATTTTAAAATATTTTATTGTTTAAAGAGTACAAAAGGGATTTCTCCAAAGAAATTAACTTTAAAGATAAACTAATAAATGTGGAAGCAGACCTTATGTAAATATTGATCCACAAGTATCGTAACAAAAAATACATAGCGTGGTAGAAAAATTACTACCATAATACTATTACAAACTGTCTGCATGCTTACCCGCTACGAAGGCTACTAGGGCTACCCTCAAACTGATGTATAAAGCGACACACCTAGGTATATTAGCCTACGCATCGTCAGTTTAAGCTCAGTGATGCACCGGAGTTCGGTAGATTAGACGGGTGGTATTGAGATCGCAGCGCGCGCTGATGTTTTGGCAGGTCTTTTACCTGCCGATCTCGCGATGTTCCGCAATCGAGCGATAACTTTATCTTCGCACGAGGTAAGAGTTTCGATGCTTGTTCATTGCACTTTGAGTTTTTGGCTGATGAATCTCTGACTGACAGAAAGAGGCGCATTTTGGAGACCATCGATGCTCATGTGTAGTCTTGGTAGTCCTCCCCCGATTAAAAGGGGGAAACGTCTAGGTTGTATTTCCCCGACGTGTTCATGCTGTTGCGTAAAAGTTGGCTCTTTACCGATTACTATATTTCGCAGTTTTTAACTGGACATGGCGCAATACGGGCCAGTTTGTACAGATTCACCCTCAGAGATAGCCAGGCGCATATCTGCGGTTTCGAGCCGTAGAATATGAGTCATATTTCGTTCCACTGCAGTGAGCACGATGATGCACGTAGAGTTTTGTTACAGCGCATGCGAGTTAATAGTAAAATAGAATCACGCGGAGCTTTAGAACATGGTGTCTTTAGACACCGAGACTTGGTTGAGAATAGACCGATCTTTGGATCATTAAAGCGTTAGCTAAATGTGTTCTAGAAAAAATGGACATACTAAATGATTAATTGAGAAGAACATACTCTAACCTTGTTGCATGAAAACACTGAGATTGTTGAAACGGGGCTCTATTAGGAAACTTTCAAAAAGTCCCCTCTTTTGCATGGGATATTATGGGTTTCAGGAGGGCCCAGAGATAACCCGGATGGAACGATGGAAATAGTGTCTGCATGCTTAACTATAAATATTATATGTTATACATACATTTTTTGGTTTCCTAAAATTAATCTACACCAGTTGTATATTACGCTGCCTTTTGCCGTATTATCGCCTGGTGCGTCAACTTCTAAATCTCACGATAGAAGAAATTAAAATTCGGGTAATTTACAAGTAATCTACTTTTGCGGATATTATTTTATTTCTTTAATATTTCTTTTAATTGGAATCTGCTTCGTAACATAAACCAACGGACGGGACGCATGGTTCCGTCCATTAGTTTATATGTATGTATGTACGTATGTAGCTATTAAGATATCTATAGTTCCCAATTTTCGTTTTCGGTGTCCATTTTGTAAGAATCATCATGCTCCTCCTTTCCACTGCCTGTTATTTTTTTTAATTTTAACATTTTCCTGTAATTTTTTATCT
Source organism: Druceiella hillmani (assembly GCA_039881145.1). Lineage (NCBI taxonomy): Eukaryota > Metazoa > Arthropoda > Insecta > Lepidoptera > Hepialidae > Druceiella > Druceiella hillmani. Next base: position 369,799 of record JAYKKI010000132.1, read on the forward strand.
AATGAAGAATAAAATTTGCGTACGCAATTTTGGTTTTACTAACGGTTTATTCTATTTCAGGCGGAATGTATATATGTTTTAGAGTTCCGTAGCGAATAAAAAACGCTCATCCGTCATGCTTTTCTTTCTCTCATAATTTATTAGGGTATCCATTTGTAATTTTTCATTTTTAATCTCCGTGTCAAAAATATTAAGTTATATTCTTTCAAATCTAATATATTTAAAAAATTATTTTGTAAAAATTCTGTTTACAAACATTTACTGACAACATTTTAATGAAATTATTACAGTTAAGTTAGGCCAAAACATCAAGAGATATAGATGAATATGGAATCTTCCTTTGTATTTGTTTCGAACGGCGTATGGCTAGTTTCTGTATCTATGCCCTTATTAACATTTTGAAAGATATGTACATAGGACCGTTAACTTTGAATTCTATAAATTTTCCCAAAGATTTCGAAAGAGTATTGTAAATAATTTTTTCCTTATAGAATATAAATGCATATTTATTATTATTAGCGGAAATATCACAGAATATTTAATAACTTCATTAATTCTCATTAAAATTCAAACCAGAGAGAGTTCTATAAAATTTCAGAAAAAAGGACTAGGAAGATCTATTAAAAATTGATTTGAGGTTACAGCTTGTTGATATGATGACGTTAAAAATAAGATATATATATATATGTATATATATATATATATATATATACATACGTATATATATATATATATATATATATATATGTATATACGTATGCCTTGTAATCAGATCAACATAACACGGTGATGATAGTCGTAGTGAGAAGGGGATGTTCATTTTTATTTTAAATTAACAGAAAACTCTAATTAAATATATTTACACAAAATAATTTCCTTTCCAATTAATATTTATTCAAAATAGTTAGAGATCGTGGAGCAAAGAGAAGAGGCAAAAAGATTCACACAAAAGGAGGCTGAGACATGCACCGAGCATGAAAAAGTTCAGAAGAAAACTATTTACGAACTTAAACTATTTATTAAATCGTTATGAATGAGTTGCTATTCTGGAACTAAACCAATCGATATAAAAAAGTGTTAGCAAAATCGGTCAAGAATTAGGATCTGTAGCGTGTCTTTATACGTACTTACGTACAGATAACATCCTGGAGACGTAATTTTTCAAATTCAATTGAAGATCATAATAAATATTTATCAAAATTTTAAAAAATAATATCATTTCTTAGAAAGATACATTCTCTATCCATAAATCTATCCTAGAACTTCATCGATCACCTATGCAGCACATATCCATGAAGGTGTGAAACACTAAATGTGCATTTATAAGAAATGTTTATAAGAAAACGTCACTCTAATCAATATTTTCTAACAAGTGAAATACTTTGTTATATATAAAATGTTAGATAATACTATTATCAGGGTTCATAAATTAAACTATAGAGTTTTAGTCAGTTGCAGGTGCTAAAGTTTATGTAACATAATACGCTTATGAAGTATATTACGGATTAACAGTTTTGAGCACAACCCGAATTTTTAAATTCCGTATTATTGTAAATAAATGGTCCTTTCATTCAGTCATCATTATCATAGGTAAATAAGTTAGCCAGTGTGAATAATGTCACCGAATATTAGTTAAACTCATCGCCAATGGATATTGCTGTCTTACATAATGACTATCAGACTTGTTAATTAACAGATTACCAATAGATGTTGATGTTTACCATATAAACACCTTTGAGAAATAACATATAAAGATGTTTTTGAACTCATTCTCATTAATTACTTCTTGAGTGGGACTGGAGGATACTAAAATTAATTCTATTAAAAATATGCATTAGTCATACGTTTAAAAGCTTGGAATTTCATTAAGCATTTCCCTTTGGGAATGAAAATTTCATTATTTGGTATGAACAGCAGTTTCCCCCGACGAGGCAAAAAATATGGATAGTCTATATCGAAGACAACTTTCAAAAAACGAATCCTCCTTTTTCCTATTATTGTTTTGTTAAATTTTTTCTTAAAATATATTGGCGTAAAAATACTTCAAGAAAATTTTTATTTTTCTACACAAATTCAGCAAAAGAAGAAGATGTTCCATGAAGAAGCGGTTTTTGGTATAACATACTTAATTTTCATAATTTATGTATCGATTGAGGTAAACAGTTAAAAACTTAATTTTTTAAAATTTTTGTTTGCTTCTTTTTTTTAATTCTCCTAATTCAGAAACCTACGAAAATTGGGTAATTTCGTAAGGTATGAATGGAGCTGAATAGCGTTTCTGGTCAATGGGTTCATCATGTTAAGAAATCGGTTTTTTATATTTTAGAAGAGTTTCTGGTCAGAATTTTTTCCATCAGATCCATCCAAGTCCTGGATACTAAAGTTTTTCTCGCATTAAGCAAAATTAACACACGGCACAATACATGACTAATTTTGTAGGATAGACTAAAGTTGCGCTGTAATCTGGTTACTTACCAGGTCTATGGTATCCTAAAACATTCATAAATATAAACATATTATATCAAATATTTTGCAAAGGTTTGCCATAGCTATAATATCTCTACTTCTAAAAATCACTTGAAGAAAACTATGTAATTAACAATAAGGTTTATTATATATGATTTTGACTTATATCTTAAAACAATATTTAAAAAGTTTAATGTATACCTGAGGAGTTTCCCGCACAGGCAAATGAAAATTCAAAATATTTTTTCTGCTTGCTTGTGTAGAGTATTTTTCAAAATAATTTTCAGAACTGAGATCGAATGCACTTTTTTATAAATTTCAATCACAGTCAAGAGTTAATATCGTGAAGTGCATCGTTCACTATTTATAACGAAATTTATTTACAATATTTATATTATCGGATTTAAGAAGGACCTTAATATTGGATTGGTTTCGATAAGACCTTTTGAATTTCTTTGAATTTCAAAATTTAGAAGTTCATCCTTGCTTGGGATTCCTCAACTTTTTAAAAATTAATTTCTTTTTTAAATCTCTGGAATCAACGTTTGGCTCTCGCTTTTTGTCTTATACCCAATTGATGGACGATAATACTGTAAGTTTCCTTCGTGAAATTTGCACATTTTATTTGTTCTTTAATCATGGAAACTCAGTTTCTAACTGAATAGTAGACTTAAAGTGGTGCTCTTTTTATACCGAAGTACACTGGAAAAATTAACTAATTAACACGTTGCTAACCAAATAATTATCTGAATATATTTTAAAAGAGTTTATGTCCATTTGGGTTGTCTCTAATTAAATTGTTAAAAAAAATCGCCATATATGCATCAAATCTTTTAAAGTATGCAGTATTCTTAACTCACTATTTATAAATATTGATTTTTAACAATGTTTATTACGTTATTTACCATTTCGTTCATAAGGGTAAAAATATCGGGCATATTGTAGAATGTAACTAAGAATTAATAATTTTTTTTCATGGGTTCTAATATTGTAGAATGTAACTAAGAATTAATAATTTTTTTTCCCTGTCAAATTTCATAATTTTAGGTCAACAGGAAGTACCCTATTGGTTTTGACATATTTGAGAGTGTCGTAATACACGGCATAAATGGCCGTATTTTGTATTGTATTGACTTTGAAGCTTGGTTTTATACAACATCAAGTGCTGTAGACCTAAGCATTTGATATTAATTTCAACTTGATGCCTCCATGCGTTCCTGAGAAAAAGGGTCTTGACACACAGACAGATGGACGGTCGGACGGACAACGAAGACGGACGGAAGGACGGACAAGGGTTATTTTTTTCGTTTTGAGACATGGAACCCTATAAATACAATATTCTAATCATTTGTGGTACTTACGTGTTATTCTAGCATTCAAAATAATTCATATGTACTTACAAGGCAATCTGTGCGTATATACGAAATAAATTCATAATTTTACGTTTATCTTTTTAAGTTTATGTATTTGCTCATATCAGGACACAGAAACAAATCATTACGTTTGATTTTCGTTGGTTTCTATCAATAATAGTTTGCGTATCTATCAATACTATATTATGGTAATTTACAATATAACCATAAAACACCTAATTTTAAATTGTTATTTTTTCAATTTTTAAACTGATGTAACAAAAATCATTAGTCTGTGAAATAATCTAGAACCGATTTTAGTAGTCAGCGCGTGATTAACAAAGAAGTATAGAAAATTAATATACATCTTATACATTTTTACTATAATACAATGAAAACAAGAAGATTCTTTACTACATTTGAGTCTAAATATTTTTCTAATGTACAACCTCAGATTTCACAGTACAAAAGACAAAGGATTGTTGTAGAGTGTTGTGTGTGTGTGTGTGTGTGTGTGCGTGTGCGTGTGCATGTGCGTGTGCGTGTACATGTGTGTGCGCGTGTATGTGTGTCGTGTGTGTGTGAACTCGAGTGCGCGCGCGCATGTGTGTGTGCGTGTGTGTGCGTGTGCGTGTGCGTATGTGCATGTGTGGGTGCGTGCTCGCGTGCGTACGTTTGCTGATTTTCTCATATTTCAATTCTGTATATTCGAAATTTTAAGAAATTTACTGGATATTTTTAGTTGCATTTTTCAAAAATTTCTTTAACGGCATTCCACTCGATTTACAGTTCGTTGGAAAAAATCAGCTTATAATATCACAGTGTTAAAATATGGTTTGGTTATTTCAATTCAGGGCAACGGGTGCTTATCCGTCGCCTTGTATTGCACTGATTAGTTCCTAACAAAGTTCAATATTATAAAATATGGTTAAGCTTGGGGTGGTTTTATTTAACTAAAAGATATTACTATAGAATCATAGAAATAAATATATATAGAATCCACCGATTAAGGGAAAAATTTAAAGAATGGAAATAACAAATAGTCTTTTAGATGGAGAACAAAGTGGAAGAAAAATTTCGTTTCAATTATAATAAAATTAATATTAACTACATCTGCCGTAACCAACTTACCTACTTTTTGTATTTATTAATTTCCACAAGAAACACATCTGCGGAAAAATTATTCAAGAATTATTATAATGTATCATAAATGCTAAAAAAATAATCCAAAAATTATTATAATATATCATTATTTATATATAATATATCAGTATTTGGTTTGTAATTATCCATTTTAACATAATTTACAGAGATTTTTAGGACTGTGTTCCTTGAAAAGAAGAACGGAAACTTTATAAAATCAAATATGTGGCTGTCCGCCTGTCGATCATTTACGCGTTTCTTGAAAGTCACATGATGCACAAACTTAAAATTTGGTATAAGAATAAAACATATTAATTGGCACGTAAAATCTAAAATTGAAAAATATCCACTTGGAAATTTTGGGTGAAAATTAATTACTCGAAATATTTTTTAAACTATATGTGATATGTGTGGATCTTGTTATAAGAGTTTCAAAAATATTTTTTAATGATTTTAGATACTATATTTTTTGGCATATTTTCCAATATAGCAAAAATATTTCCCTCGAGCTATTTCTGAGACTGCTAAACCAAAAAATTATGAAACAATTTGAATTTTCACAAACCCTGAGAGGGTAGCTTGTAGGAAATCATGTTTTCAGGAAAGATACAATAAATATTATATTTAAGTTTTCCTGAATTCATAGACGGTTATTTCCAAAACCACGTCACGTAGAAACTATAAATTTAGCATGGTAATATACTTCATTAACCCACATATTATTCTAGGCCAACTTTAAAAAAAAAGCCACATAAAAATTAAGGATTTTGTTTTATTTGAAAAGTCTTGGGAAATTAAATGATATGGAATAAAAATGTGCTTTTATAATTGTGGATTGCATTCCCCTAAAAGTATCCCCACCCCTTACTTCCGAAAAGCCAAAGATTATGGAAGAACATAGTAAAACCAGTCTAGAATATTACAACGATTATCCTGACTTTTTAAATATGCATTTTTTCCGCGCCTGTGAAAGCTTCAATAGGCAATATTTATATATATATATACATATATATATATATATATATATATATATATATATATATATATATATATATATATCATTTATATACAGTTAATAATATTAAATCATTAACTGTTAATAGTTTAATGAAAATATTAAGTCCCTTTAAATCTTTATAAGTGCGTGATATATACGGAACCTTTAATACTCGTGCTTGAGAAATTTATAATTCCATGGCTTGATATATTTTAATTATTATGACATTTCAAAATTATTACTAGTAAGTCTCCAGTTTTTATATAACAGCTAAATTCGAACTTCCATTCAGATGGGCGTAGATTTTTAAATTCGTAAATATTGTTCTCTTTTGGTGTTTTCTCAAAGTTATAAAACTGTCTCTTTTTCAGCAACCTCATTATAAGCAGAAAAGTTGGAAATAAATGCTCGCAATAAATTGTATTACAATTAAAAGTTTCAAATAATTTTGGTAAATTTCTTTTTCCAAATTTAATATTTACTACGTAAAATAAGAGTCGTTATTCATAAAAATAAAATTTTTTTAAGTCGTGAAATTAATTGAAAAGTTATTTATTTAATTTTATTCCTAATAGGCTAATTAGTCAAGCAGTTTATGATGAAATTCAAGTTTCTATCACAATTATTTGTTCCAAAAAGGAACGTTTGGTATTCAAGCTGAGTATAGTAAAAATAGACAATAACATTCATCACTCATAAACCACAAAAAATCATTGAATATTTATAGGGATGTTCTGAATAAACTTTATGGTTCTCTGCATATGTGCTTCCATTTGACAATATTTTTTGGGATATCCCATATATTATGTAACAAACTAATTAAGAAAAACTTAATGATAATAATGATATGTGTGCCCTTCTCAAGTAATTGTATACTATCTTGTATCTCAAAAGGCTTTGATAACTTTCCTAAGATCTTTGTATAAATTTTAATTCCGTCAATTTCTTATTTTTTCCTTGCTGTTTCCATTCTTGGTGTATATTTATTGATTTTCTAAAAGGTTAAGGGGACGTCATAACACCTACATTCACTTTTGAATTATTCCATAGAAGATAATGTTAATGAATATGGTAATGATAATGAATCTCTGTCTTAAAGTAGTATTTTAAACTGGCCCGATTTCATTCGCATTTATTTTTTAAATATATTTTATTAATTGTCCACAAAGCATTCATTACTTTTAGATCAAATCGTATATATTTTTCAAACATATTTATTCCATTAATTGTACTGAAAGTATTTACTGCTTTTTATTTAATTCACTTTTGGATAAATAAAATTTTGCATGAATAGGTGGTGACGTCATCACTAATTATAAAATTTACATATATTTTTTGTTTAACGTTATTAAATAATTTATAATCCATTTTAATAGCGAACTGTTAAACTGACCTCGTCAGTGATGATTGCTACTGTTGAACAGATGATTTTTACTACTAAAGATTGCCTACTTACATGTTTCGTAAATGAGTTTGTTGTATAGGAGAAATAATGTTTTTGAATGTTAAACACCGACGTAATGCCATTGTCATTTTCATGGGGTTGTTTTAAAGAATTGCTTCAAAAAAGTAAGATAGTGAACAAGAAATTTCAAGTGAGAGATAGACGTTTGTTAAAATATAGTATTTATGACTTACGAGGCATATTTAGTATATTTATGGGCTTAATTGGAATATACTAGTATATTTAAGAAAATGATACAATTTTACCCAAAGGTATTCAACGTACATCGTTGAATTTTAATCCTTGTATCATTGTATCAATCGTAGTAATTTAAATTATATATAATTTATTTTGGCAAATTCCAATAAACTTAAATACTTAGAATTTGTTTAAAAATAAAAATAAATTATATTCTTCAGATTTTATATTACAACTATAAAGATAACATCTATCCGCCCACTAATTTGTCAGAATGTGCCAGCTATTAACAAAATCCCGACGAATTTTGACATTCTACTTTAATTTTCAATGTACTTAAAAATTTCAATGTACTGTCTACAAAAGGCATAAGATTTATTCATAATATTTAAAAATGTTTTTAAATGTCGTAAAACGACTCCAAAGTGGCTATGTCCTTAACCTCAAAAGCAGTTGTAAAAAAACTCTTTTTAAATTGAAAAGAGCTATTTTTTAGATAGAAGGGATGTCAAACATTTTCGATTAAGTTGCGACCTAATATGACCCTGTGATTCGTCGACTGCCAAGCCAAACGTTCAACGAATCGCAAGTGCTGGGTATGAGTATTCGTAAATCACCAGATAACAATAGTTAGTGCTCACCTTGCTCGGTGCAAGTGTTGATTTCAATTCCAAAGCACTAATAATCGTCAAATTCTTCGCTCCATACATTCCGAAATCTGCTCGATCTGCCCAATTAGTACGTATTTACTTTAATTTTTTACATTTCTAATTTGATTTAAATTAATTTTTTTATAACTAGTACCATTTTTCAATAATGAGCAAACTTTCCTATTTCCTGTGTATTTAGAAATTGGATTGAAACGATTTTAGAACTTCTCAAACTGCATGACACCACTAATATTTTGAAATCAATCATTTGGAAAGTTTCTAATTCGAATCATAAAAATCGCAACGAGGTCGGTCGCAAAAAAGTTGCAGTCAGTCCAGTGCGCGAAAAAATTTTTTCGTGTAATTCGAAGTGCTACCTGAGTACTGTAAAAACAAATAAAAATTAATATTGGTAAAAGATTCATTACCTTTTACATTTCACTAACTTAGTAGCAAAAATACTAATTACTACCTGAAAAGTAATAATATTAGTTTATTTTGAGTTTCATTTTCACACTAAGAGACATTTTTTATTATTTCACTTTCATTTTCATAATTACTTTCAAAAGCGCGTGATAATAACTCAATAAAAAAATACAAACTGAGAAGTATTGATTATTTTATTTTTATTTTATAGCTTTGCATAAATGCTGTAATCTAACCAATACTATTTTTTTACAATTAGGTAGATTATGTTTGAATAAATATTGTTCGTTTAATTTATTGCCTCTTAACTTTAATCAATAATTTACTTGAATAATAATTCAAAATCAGCTCGGCCTAGGCTAAATCAGTCAAACGTAATGTCTTCCAGCCAAACTAGTTGATCCTAGGACAAATTATTTATTCGTGACACCTGCATGATGAACCAATTTTGCCCAAAACCAAATAGTTTAGCCTAAAACGGGATTTGACCGGTAATATATATGAGGAAATCAATTTCCAATCAGTTATTATCTCATATTTGATCAAATTATTTAACACTCATTTTTGGGTTTAATTTATAGTTCATGGCTTATTCAATATTTTCTTATTGTGTATTTTATTAGTCTTCTACTTGGGGTCTTTTTTGTTTCGTTTTGTATAATATAACATGTACTATAATAACATAATTAAGAGATAAAGTGGTTTGTTTTGTAAATATATATGTAGATTTTTAGGAAGTAATCTTTGGAACTCCAAGTCCGATTTTGAAAATTCTTTTGCCAGTATAAAGCTACACTGTTCCTGAGTAAGACAGACTACGCCTTATTGTGTTCACGGATACTTTCTAGTATTAAATTACTAAATTTGTAAAAAAAAGACGATGAAAAATGAGCTGAGCGGCTGCTTTATTGGCGTGCGCTGACCAAAATGGTTTGATACAAATGAATATAATGTAAAGAAAGATATTACTATTTAGTAGTTCTACAAAGCCCTCGACCCTCTTTTCCTAGCTCTTCTATTTAAGACAAAGTAGTGAAATTATTGAGAAACGAAACGAACAAATAGCAAGTACAAATTGAAAATTTCTCTTTAATTCGAAATTAATTTGATTTAAATAAAACTTTTAAATTAATTTATGAGGTCATACTAATTAGTTATTTGAAGAAAGCCCAATATTTAATAGCTGTCATTTAAAACGTAATTTTACGTGGTTTCGTTTAGCAACGCATTATGTAGTTATAGCTTGCAATATGAGAAGGCGCCATTGAACTTTTTACATTAAGAATTATTCACGTAGAATTTACGGCAACTGGAGAATTATGTGTCATTCATCTATAAACTAATATCGTTCTCTAATCCCTGTATATGTATTGTAGTTGTAACAGGGTAATATTTAAGACAAAATGCATAAAAAATCACAACTTTCTAAACGTACATCCCAAATGAAAGTACTCCCACTTGAAGAGTCTTCATCTGAAAGTACAGAGAGTCTCAAAAATCAAAGAGAGTATACGCCTCAAGCGTATAAAATTGTAAAAAAAAAACTTAGACTATGCATTGAATATTTTTAAATAAAACTAAGTTCTACCTACTAAAGATACGCTACTAAACCTAAAATAGCAGTTTTTGAAAGTTTTGTGTTTGTCTATTTCTCTGTTTGTGCGCACCTATGTTGTGCACGGCTACCAATCTCAGCGACGGCTGAATTGTATGTGGTTTTCAGTGATTTATTTAGATTAGCTCGGACTTAAACTCAGGCTCAATTTCGTATAAATCGGTTCGAGAGAAGAAAAAAATACTTTGATATTTTTTGTACGCTCGTTATATCATAATCGGCGGGAATCGATTTAGCTGCTTGGTAAAATATATTCTGATAAAGTTTTGAGAGAATGAAAAAAAACACAAAAAATTCCTAATAACTTTTCTTACTCCGAATTTCATGTGAACGAATTCGTGGACGCAGTTAAATTAATATAAAAAACAGACCCTTACTTGAATTTCATTTGTTTTATTACAGGCTTTCCTTCTGGCTAATTATATCTATCTATCTATATATATAAAAATCAATGCCACTTTTCGTTGTAATTTTATAACTCAAGAACGGGCTCACCTATCCAAACCAAATGTTTCGGCTTTGTTCGAACTATTTAGTAGATGGTTTATGTGAAGTTTGCCAAAAATCGGTAAAGTGCTTCTTCATTTATCACATTTTTTGTAACAACTGAATTCAATGAATCTCGGATCATTTTGTAAATGGGGATTTTGCTGTCAAATTGAATTTTTTTTCAGGTGGCGATTGTGCTGTCAAATTGAAACTTTTTCTGTATTGACAGTAAAAGCATGTTATGTCATTCATGCGGTTATTTCATTTTGGACGTGGTTCGATTAAAGCAAATTGTCAACGATAATTATTGCTTTGTGTTTATATTTTTTGTTCAAATGTACTATGAATTAAATTGTCAAACGCATTTACACAAACGGTAAAGTTTGAACTGTTGAAGTGAATTACATGTATGCATGTGTGTTTCCTTATTTGAAAAAAACATATTGTGTGCCGCTATTAATGTAGCAATTATTTTTTTAATTTGATTTATTCTTCTTTAATTGAAGGAAAAATGCCACGAGCAAGACGAGCAAATATAGGTCGTCGAACGCGTAATGCAAATGATGTGGCATTACTAAGACGATCACAGACTGCAGATGAACCCGCACAAGCTAATGCATCGCAGCGTGAACGTAATGCACGAAATAGATCTGTTGACCCTGTACCTGTACTGAATCTTGCACGGCGATCACGATCACGGATGCTTTTAATTACAACAGTCAGATTGATTATAGTGTGTACGGATACATTGGAATGATGGACGCAATATGTCAACATTGTGATGCGGCTAACTTTCGAGGTGAAACGCCCGATATGTGTTGTGCTACTGGCAAAGTGAAATTGCCAGCATTAGAAACTCCACCCGAACCATTGTATTCATTATTTTTTGGGACATCTCAAAAGTCGAAGCACTTTTTGAGTCATATTCAACAATACAATTCGGCATTTCAAATGACTTCTTGTGGTGCTACTAAAATTATTAGAGAAAATTTTATGCCAACGTTTAAGATAAATACTTCAACAGGATTGTCCCATGTTTATACAATCTGAATCATAAAGTATTCGATAGTTTTAAAAATTATGATACAACATCTATCTAAAATTATGATAAAAATGATAAAAATTGTGATACAACATCTACCTAAAATTGCATATATGTTACAGATTCAGGGCCAAATCTATCATCAAGCTGGTTCGTTATTGCCCTACCCCGACGCTGATCGTAAACGTTTGCAAATTTATTGAATTAAATCGTGAATTGGATCAACGTTGTGCAATTGTTTTGAATACAAGACTAGAAATTATTCGTGAGCTACAAAATTTTTTCCATCAGCATAACGCATTAGTTCAAATGTTTAAAATTGCTCTCGATCATATGCCATCTGATAATCACAAAATCGTAATAAGGGCTGATAGAACACCTTTTGGAGAGCATGAAAGGCGATTCAATGCACCGACAATTGATGAGGTTGCAATTGTAATTCTTGGTGATCAGTTTCAATCCCGTAATATTGTACTTCATCGCAGAAAGGAGCAATTGCAACGTGCTTCGGAACTTCATCGTAATTACGATGCATTACAATACCCAATATTGCATTGGGAAGGTGACGATGGCTACCATATCAATATACCAATGATTGATCCACGAACAGGTAAATAATTGACCTATTTTCAGTGTGTTGACATTTCATCATTTGTATAAATTTCTAAAGTCACATTTTGCACTTATTTTCAGGTCTATATGTACAGAAAAAAATTAGTGCCATGAATTTTTATTTGTATCGATTGATGGTTCGTCCACAAGAACAAAATTATATCTTGAGATGTGGTAAACTATATCATCAGTACATCGTTTATATGTATGCCAAAATAGAAACTGAACGTCTTAATTTTAATCGTTTCAACCAAGCAAAATTAAGATCCGAAAAATATATTCATTCGCAATATGCGATAGCGAATGATGCTAATGTTAATGACATCGGACGTTTAACTATATGGCCATCTTCGTATATTGGTACCCCACGGAATATGAACGAATATGCACAAGACGCAATGTCTTATGTACAAAGATACGGTCGACCAGATCTGTTCATTACATTTACATGTAATCCGCAGTGGGATGACATCAAAAACAATTTATTTGAAGGACAGTCGACAACTGATCGTCGTGACATTACAGAACGTGTTTTTTGGCAAAAATTGAAAGCACTTATGGATTTAATTGTGAAATTATGTGTATTTGGAGAGGTGCGTTACCATATGTACTCCATCGAATGGCAAAAAAGGGGAATGCCGCACGCACATATATTAATTTGGCTGGTACATAAAATAACTCCGGATCAAATCGATAACGTTATATCAGCTGAAATTCCTGATCTAACTGTTGATACTGAGTTATTTCAAGTTATCGGTAAAAACATGATACATGGTCCGTGCGGTGAACTAAATATGAATTCACCATGTATGATTGATGGAAAGTGTTCGAAACGATACCCAAGGCAATTGACTTCAGACACAATAACGGGCAATGACGGATATCCGTTGTATCGACGTAGATCACCTAATGATAATGGCAAAACTGCAACCATTACAATGCGTAACCAGGACGTTGAAGTTGATAATCGTTGGGTGGTTCCGTATTGTCCATTATTATCAAAAATATTCAATGCTCATATAAATGTGGAGTATTGTAATTCAGTCAAATCCATTAAATATATTTGCAAGTATGTAAATAAATGGAGCGATATGGCTGTTTTCTGTGTTGCTGGTGATAATAGAAATGATGAAATTACTCAGTATCAAATGGGGCGCTATATTAGTAGTAATGAAGCTGTCTGGAGGATTATGTCATTTCCAATGCACGAAAGACATCCTGTGGTTTTTCACTTGGCTGTGCATCTTGAGAATGGCCAACGTGTTTATTTTAATGTAGCAAATGTACTGAAAAAAGCAGCACAACCACCAGCGACTTGGTTGACAGCTTTTTTTAAATTATGCGAAACTGATACTTTTGCGATAAATTTGTTATATTCTGAAGTGCCTCAGTATTACACATTGAATGTGTCTTCGAAACAATTTCAAAGACGTAAACAAGGAACAGCAGTCCACCAGCATCCTGAAATTTTTCAAACAGATGCAATTGGGAGAATATATACAGTACATCCAAACAATGCTGAGTGTTTTTATTTGAAATTGTTATTGGTTAACGTCAATGGCCCAAAATCATTTCAAGAATTGAGAACAGTCAACGGTCATTTGTGTCAAACATATCGTGAAGCATGTCAACTCTTGAATTTGTTGGAGGATGATGCACGCACGCACATATATTAATTTGGCTGGTACATAAAATAACTCCGGGATAAGATTCAACACTTCAAGATGCATCTACTTCAGCTCATCCACAACAAATACGAATGCTATTTGCCATTATATTATCAACTGTATGCCATCAAATCCACTTGAATTATGGAACAAATATAAACATTATATGGCAGAAGATATTTTAATTCGTATGCGTCATCATGCAGGAAATCCTGATTTGTTGATTACCTTGGAAATGTACAACGAAGCTTTGATAATAATTGAAGATATGTGTCTAACGATTGTAAATAAAGCATTAGTACAATTGGGTATGACCTCACCAAAACATGAGATGCATGATTTGTTTGATCGTGAGTTGCAACGTGAGCAGGAATTCAATTCTAATGATTTGCGTTTATTTGTACAATCGAATATAACCAAAATGAATATTCAGCAAAAATATGTATATGACACAATCATGCATGCCGTTTCCAATAACGCGGGTGGATTATATTTCTTGGATGCACCTGGTGGTACAGGTAAAACGTTCGTTATATCATTGATTTTAGCGACTATTCGATCGGAACAGAAAATTGCATTGGCACTTGCATCTTCGAGAATTGCTGCTGCATTATTAGAAGGTGGTCGGACCGCACACTCTGCATTAAATTGCCATTGCCATTGAATGTACAGGTGATTGAAACTCCAACTTGCAATATTTCGAGAAATTCTGCTATGGCAAAAGCTCTGCGATTAACGTCAATTATTTTATGGGATGAGTGAACAATGGCGAATAAAAAATCAATAGGAGCATTTAATAGAACAATGCGAGATTTACGTGGTAATCAACAGCTTTTGGTGCTTTGATATTATTGTCAGGGGATTTTCGACAAACATTGCCTGACATTCCTCGATCAACTCCTGCTGATGAAATAAATGCCTGTTTGTAGTCATAAGTTCTTTGGAGATATGTACAAAAATTTACACTGAACATTAATATGCGTATTCACCTATAAAATGATCCAGGTGCCCATGAGTTTTCAAAACAATTGTTAGAAATTTGTGATGGCAAAATACAAATTGACAGTACCAACGGATTGATCGCTGTTCCGAACAATTTTTGTACAATTGCGCAATCGATAGATGAATTGATTGAATGTGTTTTTCCCGAATATTCTTCAGAATTACAGAAATCATGATTGGTTGAGAGAACGCGCCATTTTAGCACCGAAGAACATTCATATCAATTCCATTAATTTTCAAATTCAAGCGAAACTGCCAGGTGTAGTCACGACATATAAATCAATTGACAGTGTTATGAATCAAGATGAGGCAATGAATTATCAAATTGAATTTTTAAATTCATTGGAACCGGCTGGTATGCCACCGCATTGCTTGAATCTGAAAGTTAGTTCTTTGATTATATTATTGCGAAATATTAATCTTCCAAAACTGTGTAATGGCACCAGATTGGCAGTGAAAAAGTTATTGCCAAATTTGATTGAAGCTACGATCTTAACTGCTAAATCAAAAGGAGAAGTTTGTTTGATACCGCGTATCCCTATGATTCCAACTGATATGCCATTTAAATTCAAACGATTACAATATCCTGTGCGTTTATCATTTGCGATGTCCATCAACAAGGCCCAAGGGCAAACACTTAACGTTTGTGGTGTGAATTTGGAGGAATCATGTTTTTCACATGGCCAACTTTATATTGCCTGTTCCAGAGTCGGTACCCACAGCCGTTTGTTTATTCATGCTCAATATGGAAAAACATAAAATATTGTTTATCCTAATGTTTTGGATTACATTTTAAAATAGCTAGCAATTAATAAAATATTTTTTTGTTTGAATAAATGAATTTGATGTTCCAATTATTTTTTTTTAATATTTCACTTTATACGTAGCGAAGCACGTACGGGGCCGCTAGCATAATATAATAAAAAAGGAAAATGCATTTAGTTATCTAACAACCGTTTCTTACATTGAAATTTTAGGACAAAAATCTGTGTTTACCCTGAAATTATATGCCGTCGCAATATACGAGTAAGTACGTACTATACCCTTTGAAGACATTATTATACTGCATGCCGCATATTGAAAATGCGCAAGTTGCATAATAGCAATCGGATAGTCATTTGAGTTGACTGAGCAATTAATTATGGTTTGATTTAAATTTCTTAAAATAAATAAATTGAATGTTTGGCAGTGTTATTATTTTAGGGTATTATATTAAACGGAAATTCAAAAAGAGCGGTTATAAATTTTTTCGAAAAAAAATCTGATCATTGCAAAAGAAAACAGCGACGGGTTTTTAATATTAATTATAAACATTTTCTACAAATTATAAACTAGATCATATTTACTGAGAAACATATTAATATATTAATAATTAATTACTGAGAAACAAATTATCCAGTTGTTACTGGATTTAAAAATGACGGCATGAATTTACGATAACACATTTAATATAACAATTTGAAGGAAATTTTTTGGTTTGTAAATATTATATTTATTTTTATTGTTCACTTATTTCTCTGATAATTAGAATAATTGTATAACAAAAAAAAGGAAATAACAAAGGAATTAAAATACAACTAATATTTCGAATACACTTGGGTGGTCGAAATATATCCAAAATTTAATTGTCCACGTTGGTTAATTTTGATTTTTTCTCGTTATTTTATTATATTCTAAATATTTTAAGAAAATATATTTTAAATACATACTGTTAGGCTCTGAGCAGGATATATGTGGCAATTTATAGGATTATTTTTATTTAACTTCAAATTTATGGCTATCATCATATCTTAGGTCAAGGCGTATTATTTTTGAGAACCATTACTTTATCTGTACCTTATCTTATTTTTCTGTTTGCAATTAAAGTTGAATGAATTTCATAAGAAAAAACCTGGACTGAAAACTGAAGTTATAATTAATTATTCTAGTACTGCGCACAAACCTACATCAAGGCATTCCGTATTCTCACTGTTCACCCTGTTCACTCTTCCTGAACTCTGATCGATGAAAAACTTTATAATTTATTCTTAATATTTTATGTATCTTACGAGTAAAATAATTATTCATTCCACGAAAGTTAAAAATTGTTAGAGAAGAGGAAACTAGGATTTTAACTTAGTAACTTCGTAAGTCCTTTTACATTATATACAATCTTGAAAAGTCACCAAATGAAAATATTTTGGAAAGTAAAACTGTTGAAATACATTTTCCTTCTTAGTTCTGGCTTGTGAATAGTCTTAGTAACCTATTTTACCTTTCATCGTACTTTGCTCCAGATAGTACAGCCTATCCTTTTTTAATTATATTTTAATTATCATTCAATATGTTTAATTTCTAGATAAATATATTTCAGAGAGTAGAACAAATTTAAAACACATTTTATTTATGGTATCGAATGAACTACGTAACAAGTACGGGTATGCATTTCTAATAAGCACAAGTTGTATTTGTCAGTTGTATCGCCAAATAGTAACATTATATAATCTATATAATTATTTAGAAGATTATTTGATGAAATGTCGTTATCCCTCTTCGCGTTTTACAACAGAATTTTCTTCAAATTCTATGTTTTGACAAAGTTTTATATATATAAAGTCATGTTTTAGTTCAACCATGGGAATTGTGAGTAACCACAATACTTCTAAAATAGAAATAAAAAATTTCTTCCGAAATAGAATAAAAAATTTTGACTAAAAAAAATTATTCCATCTCTGGCCACAATATATGTACACAATTATTGATAATGATTCTCGGTTATCAATAATTGTGTACGTCACCACCCTCCATCATCAAAAGCTGTAAACAGTAGAAATGTTTAAAATTCGTACAGATCGTTACATCATTTGTATTCTAGAATACGGAAAATTTCAATTTGAAATATATTAATCCACTTCTGAGTCCATAACGAAAAATATTATTTTTATATTTCATAATATATGGGGAAAATCGCCCTTTCAATTTTTTAATGCTTATTATGAAAGTCATAGTAGAAAATATACTACTGAATAGACCGCTGCGTATATAATAATTAGAAGCCATAAGAAGAAGGATAAGTTGCTCTGTTATCGAGTTAGATGTCTAACTTCCGGATCTTCATTGAATCAGTCCGATAGTGCTTTTCTATTGTATTGTCATCAGAACTACCCACAACTACCAAGTTTCACGATGGTAAAATTAGAAGCCCAAACTCGGTTAGTATACATTGTTCTGTTATCGATTTCAGCACCTCACTTACGCTTCTGTTCCACTGCGTAAGTTCAATGATAACATTTTTTCATATTGTCATTCGAACTACACATAACTGCTTAGTTTCATGATAATACAATAAATAGAAATGCATGAAATTTAGTTTCGTAAATTCCACTACATATTTAGTTAGTAAGAGGCCGGCTTAATAAAGCGTGCTAAAAAGGACCAAGTACAAATTTTCACCCACACATATAAACACACACACACACGCATTCACGCACACACGCAAGCACGCACGCACACAGGCACATACTCACAAATATACGAGATATAAAATACTCATACAAAGATTGAACGAGATGCAATTTCACAATGTTAAATGAATAATATTCAAATAATATGTCGACCTTGCATTAACAAAGCTCAATGTTTTATTAAATAAGCAAAGTATAAAAAATCGAATACCAAGATCGTGTTGTATTTAATTTAGTTTTAAAAAATATCAACGTCACGATGGTATGAGGATAACGTACATCAGTATGCAAGGCCTGACGAACCTGCAATATGTCGACGAAGTTTTAAATAAGGGTAGGATGCGTGGAGGAAAAGTGGTAACAAGAACGTGTCGGCGAAAAGAAAAAAAAATATGAGCGTCATGGGATACCTGGCAGATGTCGAATATCTAATTTTTTTATATTTTTATATTGAAATGTTTTTAGGATATCACAAGTTCGATAACCGAAGTTGTAAACACTGATACAAACGAATAAATTTAACGAATTGCTTTTAAAAGTCACATGTTATAACGAAAAACTATTGACAGATATACGTATGTAAATAAACGGTATTGAAAACATACGTACAATATACTTTTACTAACTCTCCAAATTTATATTTAGAAATACGTATAAATTTTAGGTTAAAAGATACAAATCTCTGGAAAAGATTTATTTCCTATTAGGTATTTAAAAAAATCCCACCTAATTTTCTTTCAATCTACATTGTATAAAATTTCGCTACTTTAAATTTTAAAAAAGTATATTGAAAAAAAAACTACCTATAATATTTAAAACTAAATTTCGAATAATTTTTATAACTAAAATAAAGCTACGAATTCAAAATATAAAATGAAATATATAAAAAAATTCTATATTATATCCACAAAAATAACATCTATTCTACCGTTAATTGTGTCACGTTTTAACATACTTTCATAAAACCGAATGAACTTTGAAATTTTATTTTAGTATCTGTATATTTTTGAAGGTTAAAAAAAAAATAAAATGTTTTACAATTTCCATACCACGTCCGTTAACCAATTTCTTATGTTGAAAGTGTCGTGCGACAAATTGTTCTCAAATTTAAAACGTTTTTAGAGGAAGAGTCTACTCTAGAGACTTGGTCAACCTTGGGAGAGATTGTCAAATTGAAAAGCATTCTTTCAGGTCTCTTTTAATTTCTAGAATATTATAGTTTAACCAGACGGAATTTAAAACAATATAATAATAATAAAAATCGTTAGAGAAATCAAAAAAATTTAAAACTGGCATTAACATTTTTCATTTATCATTATTCGAATTAAAATTATATATAATCTATTTATGATGATAAAAATATTAAAAATTTTATGTATAATACTTTTACTTTAAAGTAAGTATAGATATAGTTACAGGCGAAATAGTATTTAAGTACTTAAGAAAATATAAAAAGTAAGATTACAACCCATTATGAAAGCAAATTGCCAATCAAATATTTTTGCTTATATTGACAAATTAACATAAATCAATTATAACAATATTTAATCAAATTATCATCGTGCATCATCTCTGTTTGTGTTTTACACTAAGTTAATTTTTTAAAAATTTACTTTCTTGTTTATATCATCGTGGGATAACTCTTTTTTTAATTCTATTAATAAAAACTACATTTCAACATTTTTTTCCAGCGCAATTTTATTATATTATTTGTCTTTAGCTAATGGGCAAATTATTCAACTCAATATGTAATAGCAATTATATAACCAAAAAATGGGAAATAGTACTTTGCATTTACTTT
This sequence comes from Druceiella hillmani, assembly GCA_039881145.1. Taxonomy (NCBI): domain Eukaryota; kingdom Metazoa; phylum Arthropoda; class Insecta; order Lepidoptera; family Hepialidae; genus Druceiella; species Druceiella hillmani. The sequence goes on from JAYKKI010000132.1 coordinate 390,146, forward strand.
ACGATGGGATTTATTCGCAAGTTAGTTGCAAGTGTCGTCACGATACCCGTAAAAGCAAGTAAATACATTATTCCAATACACTCTGCATCTTGAGAATGCGCAATAGTAATCCGGGGATAGTGTAGAAGATTTTGCCTTTACTGATAAATTAATGAATGGTTTGTTTCCTACTAAAATGTAGAGAGTGTTTTACAATACTAAAGTTATTTAAAGATTTTATATTAAAAGAAACTCCTCCAAAATGTATGGAGTTGTTGTCAAAATTCATCATCAAAACATTCTAGCAGTATTATATAATTAGTCAGACGTAGACTCCTGTGAAATAAACACTAAGATTTAAAATAGACAGCGATATTTAAAAAAAAAGTATCAGTCACAAAGGGATGAAGGGCATTTATTTACATAAACGTCCATCTGTTTGTATATCATGGCTGTTTTTCTCAAAACCCTTTATAATTAAAACTTGAAATTCGGCATATTGTCGGAACAAATGGATATAGATATATTCCAATAATTAACATTCAAATGGGGACGATTAAAACTCGCGCTTTGTTTGTTCATTTATGTCAATTTCTAAATAATCCATTACAGGATCATTACAGAAAGAGTATTTCTGTTTTAATAACTGGTTAGGTTAGTTTCTTGAAAATCGCAAAACTGTGATTTTAATTTTTTTAAGTTGTTTTACATTGTAGAATTTATATAAATTCGTAAAATTCGAATATTTTAGTAAGCATCCAAAAGGGTGGTTAATAATACTTTAATTACAAGATTAAAAAGGGCTTGGCATTTCTATTTATGTATTATTTAAAATACCCACGAAAAACATTATTTTCATTTTGGCTTAGTTGTGGCCTGTGAATAATCATAACCACCCAAAATATTTGGGAGATATATTGAGAGATCCGGATCTACACGGTAAAGTTGTATGAAGTACGCTGACCCAACTGGCAGCGTGCCTAAAGTATCTTATATTTAATAACAGATAATTTAATGGTTCCCGTAATTCTCTTCATTTCTAAGTACTGTTACGTAATATTTGGCCAACATTTTCAAATATATATTTCCTTAATATTTTTTTAAAATTATATAGCGGATTATATTACATCTATACATAATAAATTCTGATTTCCAAGCGTTTCTGTACAGTTTAAAAGAGCTAAGTGTTATATAAGGACGATCGGTATAATTATTTCAATGATAATTTTATGAATTGTTATTTTTGTTCTTTGTCTTTAAAAGAAAAAAATATAATTAAAAACCCATTATTTTGACGAAACTGTATTCAATTAAGGACAGATATAAATTTAAAAATAAAAGCATACCACTTCTGTAATATTTGTTTTAATCGAAATAAATACAAAAATCAAGCAAAAAAATAAAATGAAATCCAAATTGATTTTAGTAGGGAAAATTTACTGTTTGACCCTACCACCTAAATAGCAGGACAACGCGTTCCTCGCATTCCCCTTCCTGCTCTTGTTTTCACGGATATTGTCTCCTCGGATCTTTCATACCTCGTGCCTTCTGTTCCTACTCTCAATTTTATAGTAAAATTACCACCGGTTCACCGACTTTTAAATATTAATATTTTAGCCAGCATTATATGACTTCGGCATTTTTAAGTGAAAGTTAATATGAAATATTTTAAGCTTACTTTTCGTAGATTTCATTTTCTTAAAAATTTTGAACTCTGCTAATGCCAGGTTAAGTTTTGATTTAAATATTTTTTGTTTAAGCACATCTCTTTAAATTCTTAAAAATTTTCTTATATTTGAATCTGATTTTTTACGTTATGTCATTTGCTTATCCATGTTAAACAACATTACAAGGTAATTTTTTTTAAATATTATTTCTGTGTTTTAAAATGTCGGTATAAAGATCGGTTTTACATTAAAAATAATAATGATACAGTAAATATTCCTCTATCCGATTTGAACCGGCGCCTTTTCTGCAGTGTTTTTTTGCAACAAAGCCTAGGTAAATTTTAAAATATAAACATAGTTCGAGAAGAATTGTTTATATTTCACAAATATTAGTAATCACCATATAAATTTCTATGTTTTGTTTCTAAAACAAGACTTTCCTGGCAGGATTGATACAGCGAAAGGACTTAATATTTTCCATTGAATAAGTCTTATGTGATTTAGGGTCAAGTTGAAAAGAGTTCGTATTCGGTACTTCTTCCTGTTATCTTTTTTAATATTTTGTTTGTCCCTGTTTAGGGTGCAAAATAGGTGTCGAAAAACTTCTCAAGGTAGGATACCACATATAGGTATTCCATATTATTTTCACACTCAAATACAGGTATTGTATAAAATAGAGATTGCATTATATTTTACATTGTACGCTAAAAAGATTATAATTTCAGTTAAACTATGTGCTAGAATTGAATTTTCTGATGCATTTTTTTCTCTTTCAAAACTTGTTATCCTTATCACTTTTAATTTTTGTAATACCTTATAAAATATAAGTTTGAAGGCAGTTGTTGCCTTCTTATAAAAAAATATCACTCAATGTGTCAGCAGTTATTGACACATTTTTACTTATTTATACCTAGACATAATTTACTTCTTAATGCTGAAATAGAATTACTTGCAGAGATGTGAAAAATATTCCATTTTACTTACAACTATCTCTTACAAAAAATAATAGAGGATACTGTCCAAACAGCAAGATATTGGAATAAATAGATCCTGATACTAGAAAAATATCCCCCACAAATATTTTCAAGGGTGGATTGAAAAAATCCTACTCCCCTTAAACCCAAGTCGTTTTGAACCCATATCTTTTCTTACGTATGTCCTAATTAATACCGATATTTGAATTTTCCTCCTTAACTTACTCATATTTTAACTTATCAAGGTTTTTTCTTTTTTAAATATTATAATATTGTATTCTTTGATTGACTGGAGTAATTAACTTATTATAATTCATACTGCATTGTTTGATTGACTGGAAGATACTGCTACTATGGCAATGACTCCGTCATTAGTATCATATATTAAGGTTGTCAAACAAATAAATGAATTAATATCTCATTTCAATTTTATGAAAAAGTTTTTGATTGAGAAATATATTTTAAATTTAGTTATCTTAAATTTATATGATCGTTAACATTTTTCTTACCAGAAATTTCTTCCTTTAAAAAAATCTTATTTTTCTAATAAATATAATTCATAAAGTATTTTTATTAACAGCTACTAAATAATTTTTCTTACCGCGTTTGTTCTGATCTACTTGAATGAACGGTTACCTTACTTTTTTACATAACTTTTCGTATTGTTGTTATGTTTTAATTGTTTTTTTAGTTCTTCCGCCATTTAAAAATCCTTTTTTTAATTGACATGATAAATATTTATCGAAAGGGATGTTTTATATACTTCAACGGATGTATATAATCCATTGCAACTTCTTTTACATTACTCAAGTTTTTAAATATATTTTACTTTCATATTTAAACATATTTATATATTAAAACTTAAATTCTAAAATTATTGGTTCTCCTGGTTATCATACTTCTTATATTATTTCTTCCATTACGTACTTCTAAGTTACGTGATAAGAATTGAACCTAAACCACTGAAATTACTCGGTGTACGTTTAATAAGTATTTTAATAATCATATATTGAGCCTTTCTTTTCAACAGTACTCCATCGAAATAATAATAAAATAATTATTAATAAAAAGTAATATATATATAAATGTGTATATATATATATATATATATATATATATATATATATATATATATATGTGTATATATATATATATAAATAAATATATATATATATACACACACCCATATATATATATATATATATACTGTTACTCCAAGTACTGAAGAAGACCGTATCGTGCCAATGTGACATTCAGTCATTATTATTTACACTAGATTGGCGAGAAACGATATTATACAATGATTTAGAGACAAAAAGCTTTTATCAAATTAGAAGTTAACTTTTTTCATATGATTGAAATTATATAGAAGATTTTGGGTTGTGAACCCTTTTCCGAAGCGAATTTTCTCACCCATCCCACTTGCTTTTTTATCGAAAGTGTTTTACGATGTTGATAAGAAGATGCGTACAGCCTTTACAGAATTCAATGCTTACCTGTCATCTGATACAAGTTGCTATAATCTTTTCAGTGTGACGTTACGAATTTGTTGCAACTTTTGTTGACTGAAAAGATTTCCGTATAACTTCGTAAATGTGGGACATATTGCCGCTGGGAATTAATAATATTTTACCACCATTGGGGCATAAAGTAATTATTTCTCAAGTATTTTCATCAAGTAATTACGCTACTGTAAATCAGGGTATATGAAAGTGAAGCCTATAAAAATATATTTAAATTTGCCCATTTCCTTTATATAAATATATGAGATAAAATATATGACATTTTGGCACTAATTATTATTTATAAATTTTTATAATTAAATTTAAGATGGATTTTATAATATGAATATATTATTTTAAAATTGTTTGAAATAATTAAATAAAACAAAAAGAAACTTATATCAAAAACGAATGTATTCGTAAAAAATAATTGTGGTTAACGTATTACTTAATAAAAACATGTTATATACGATTAGAGCTGTATATATGAGGGTCTTGTATACACTTAAGCATATTTAAACATTTAATGATACAACGCATTTCTATAAAGCTATATCAAATATTAACGTTATTTTTAACCATTTTCGTATATTGACCAGTAAATTTTTCACAGGCGTAAAAACATCGTGAATAGGACAAAAGCATAAAAGTTTGAAATTCTGGTAACGCTTTTTTATTATTTTTAATTTGGTATCTGAGGAGTATATATATATTTTCGGACATTTTCAAGAATATTTCTTCTGTCTCACATACAATTTTGAAAAAAATATGTACTTCGTAAGCATTATAATTTGCTCTTTCTACTGTTATCCCAAAAAACAGATGGAATAAAAAAGTGACGAATTCTTCATAATTTCTTCTAAAAAAAAGTGACCGATGTCAAAATTTCGTTTGCCCTCTCTGAACAATATAAAAGTTATATATTGTGATACTTATGTAGGCAGCTTTATAAGCTTTATCACTATACCAAACTAAAGTTTTTACCTCAAACGGTTTGTATATAAAATTTTTCGAACTTTCTCAGCAATATCTATAGAAGTTTTTAATATAAATTCTAAAACAAATGGCTAAAAGCCATCCTTGAATTTTGATCTTTCAATTACCTGTTAACTATGAAAACTTATATAGATTTAATATGTTTTATTACTATGTCAAATTTAAATTTTCAGCAATTTTAATATTAGCAATATCTTTAAAAATATCTGATGTAAATTCTAAAACAGATGACATTTTATTCTTGAATAACTTGTTAACTATGGAGGTTTATTTGGGTTAGTATATTTTATCACTATCATAAATTCAAGTTTTAACGTCAAATGGTTTATAAGTCAAATTCTGTGGACATTTTCAGCAATATCTACAGAAATATCTTATATTAATTTATATACTAATGGTTTCTTCATAACTTTAAATTAGCAGTTAACTATGGAAATTTAAAAGAGTTAATATGCTTTATCGTTATGCATAATATCAAGTTTCTACGGTTTTTGAGAAAATTGGCTGTGATAGACAAACGTACGCGCCGGATATATTACGTTTTTTCATTCTTAATTCCAAAAAATCTTTAAAAGTACAATGAACTACTCATGTATTTGAAAAAGGACAAAACTATACTATACATGAAATTATAAATAAAATATTGACCCGAATATAAGAAAAAAAGTCAAAAACGATAACCCTCTTAATGAGAATGTGATTTAAGAAAAACTTTATCTAATAGAAGAATAATTTTTAATATGCATACGTTGATAATCTTCTTCAACAATGATGTTCATTTTACAGTTAAAAAAAGAAGTATTTATGGAAGACGACATGAATGAAAACGTTTGTGATATATTCCATTATGAACTAAATGTGCTTTGAATCTAGAGCTGAAATGCGAAAAACTAGAAATTCAGCAAAATATTAAAACAAAGGTGGAGAAAAGTAAGTAATAGTAATAATGTAAGACTTGATTTAGCTACTTGTTTGAGTTTTCTCTTTGTCGTAATATTTGTGGAAGTAGCTTGATTCGTATTGTAGTTTATGTCGGGTGGAGATGCCGATTACGCTATTTTACTACTAGATTTTCCATCGTTTTCTGATATTATGAGATTATTATCATATATAAATGCTTTGTTTCCTCTGCCTGCTTCTTGTTTTTGTTGTATTTTTAATTTCCTTACAGATTTCACATTGACCCCAAATATTAATTTTTAAAATGTTTACTGGAATATTTAAGACTTTCTATTGTAAGTGAAAATATGTATTTCTCCTTCTTCCACACCAAGAAAACCAGGTTTCTTCTTACTGAATTTTTCTCTAATTCACTTGTTCTCTTTTCTTTATCTTCTATTCACGAGCACGATATGGGCAACTACATATTAATTGGTTTAATTTTTTTCTTTGTCATTATTGTTTATATTGATAGAGACCCTCTCCTCAAATTTTGTAAAAGTACTTTCCATTGCGCTGAATTTCTTTATATGTCCTTGTTCATTTTTAATATCAATTTCTCTATTTGTTCCATAATTATTTTGGTAGAGGTGGTGTCCTCTGTTGGTCGCAATTTATTACAAAATGGAAATAGAAATATTCCGATTGGCCTCATTTATGATGAATATCGGAAGATATATTTTTGTACTATCTCAAAATATCTATTTTTTATCAGCAGGTATTTAGAAATATATTTAATGTTCGAATTTCTATATTTTAAAGTTCACATTTGTAGTATTACGTTACAACTACACTCCAATGTCCTCACGTACATTTCTAAATTTTAAGTTTTAATCATTTTACGTAGTTCATTCTATTTATACCAATATATTCAATGGTAAATATTTATCATCACGCAGAACTCACTAAGTTCAACTCGCCTATCATAAATTATCAATAAGGTGATCTCTGTAGTAACGGTTGATTTTTATATATGGCGCTGTAACTCACATTCAGTATTAAAAATTGCAATTATTTTTACAGTTTTACACTAAATTTAGTTTAACTTCTCTTATTCTAGTTACAATTTAACACAAGAGTTATTAAATCTTCTTAACGCAAAATAATATGAAAGTTATCTGTCTAAGTGTTGAGTACTTTACTATTTGTACCTATCTATTTGATTGTTTCTAATACAGATGAGTTTTTCACATTTTGTCCTATTGTTGATCAAAGTATATTTTAATTCATTAACTGACAATTAAAATTCAGGCTTCCTTAAGTTTTTGCCGACTTTCAGTGAAAAACATCGACTGAATACATTTCAAATTTAATTCAAAACTCGGATTTCATATCACTCGTTTCGTATAACTCATCAATCCCCGTCGATTATGTACAAAATACCCACTTTTTTGGGTACATACAATAATTTTAACGTTGAAATATGTTTGGTGCTTACAGGAAAACTTTCACAAATATTAAAACTACCTTTGCAATAGAAATATATTATCCACATATTATTCATAGGTATCAAATTAGTATGATTTTGCAACAGAGTTAGATCAGGAACTGGGTTATTGTTTAATAACAACATTTTACGTTAACCTTATTTATTGAATCATGATTTTACCGTTTTCAGAAATGGGTTATGGAATGGGCCTGTTTTTACAAATGTTTTCAAAAATATGTCTAAAAATAAGTTATAAAAAATTCTGAAAAAAATATGGCTTTTCTATAACATCCTTTCAAATGGAATGCCACACAACCATAAACGAAGAAGAAACAATATATGGAACTCGCTGCTTTGAAATACATTTTGAAAAAACCTCCACGAATATATAATTTGTAACCATATGTATACTGCCAAAAAATATATTACGCTTAAGCTGCCGCTTTTGAGAAAATAGGCTGACTCAATGTTACATAATTTTATATATGGAACTCAATGTCAAAAAAAATACTGGACCAAAGTCGCCGCTAACCAGCCCGCGACTGTATTATAATTTGATCGAAGTTATCTAAGAATACATCTCCGTTCAGCACTTCATGAATATGCTCGTAAAAGACATAAAATAAATGTTGCAAAACTTTTGCTTTATTTATGAACGAAATTGTCCAGTTTTCCATTTGTGCGATATGGCCTTTTTGGAAAGGGACAATCTGAATAAGTCGGTGATTTGTATATAAACGGCGGAGCGAGTTTGTTTTCGAGTTGGTATATCTTGTTATTGCGAAGCCAGTAATATGGAAGATGAATCATTCAGCTTAACATATGCATGAAAATAGTTAAGGAAATATACAAAAGGAATCATTGTATGTATTGAACTACCATTGAGTTTGAAGATTTGGGTCAGAAGATGAAGCATGTTAAGACCAAAAATGAAAATGAAGACGAAGCAAGTTTCTAAAAACGGTTTACCCAATACAATAGAAAGGAAAATTACTGACGAGAGGAAAGTTCAAGGAAAACAGATAACTGATGTGTTGACACCCTCCTTTGTTTTATGTATTTAATTAAATACAAAATAGAGTTTAGTCCTTTCTTTTTTGCCGACAGGAATCGTTTTTAATATTTACGTAACAAATCCTATCTGTTACTAGTAACTAGTAATATTGGTATCAAAAATGCCAAACTGAGTTTTTCTCTTTGTATTTTTTCCGCTTTATGCCTCCAATACTAAACGAGTTTTCATGAATTTGCACACACGTTACCTCTGTTATGAAGGATATATGTCACTTTTTAACTTGCGATGGTGTAGGTTGTTGTTTAAAAAAGATAACAACTTATATTAAATACCTTAAAAGTGGCAACATAATTATATAAATAATATGTCATTGTAACAAGCCAGTCTAAAGCTCACCGCTACAATAAACAAGCTTTTTTAATTTCCACGTCATTCTTTATTTTGCTCATTTCAAAATTATTAGTCATTATCAATGCTACAAAGAAATTATTTTAAAAGAATATTATTTTCAAAATTACATAAAGTGTTTTTTTTACACGCAAATGACCGGTAAAATTAATTACATTTCAATGTCATTTTTTACTTTTAAAATAAATTGCTCTGAAATAATTATAAAATATATTAGATTGGAAAAAGCTTCTGTGTAATAAAGTGATTAAATCGTAATTTTTTCCTTACCAAGTTAAATTTTTGCTTCAATTGAAATTAGACCTAAATCGGACTTTGAAAGGAATTTTGAATACGATTGAAATTTCTTAGAACATCGTTGATCAAAATTCTTAAGTCTCGTTGATAATATTGGTTTTGTCTACCAATTGATTTTGCTATAATTTTTTGTGGAATGTTTCCAAAATTCATTTTAATAGCTGAAAGTGTACTAAATTGTATAGGAATTTAGTACAGTGAAAGAAGAGGTCTTACACATTTAGACACTATTATTTACGACTACATAACTTTCCCATCAAAGTATTTATTAATATTAATATTATTTTTTTCTTATATATATATATATATATATATATATATATACATATATATATATATATATATATATGTATATATATATATATATATATATATACATATATATACATATATATATATATATATATATATATATATATATATATATATATATATATATATATATATATATTGCCTAATACGTACATCTCTCATAGGCATAAAACTATTTTGAAATTGTAAATAATTACACGATTGTCATACTGAAAAAATATTGCATTTTGTTTCCTCTGTGAAATGATCTCTGAAAAAAAACAACAGATGGATAGACCTGTGAGTGATCTTATAAGGGTTCTGTGTTTTTCTTTTTGAAGCATAAAAACCTAAAAAGAGCCAAATCTGAATAATTTTATATTATGAATTAATTTCATTTCCTAGTTAAATGGTGTTGAAATTTAGATGTTTATATACTACATTATAAAGATATTGTATACACTCAAAATCAACAAAACAATATGTGCCATGTGGGATTGATTGCATTCATATATGTTATATATATTTGCATCTTGTTCAAGCTTAGGTCAATCAGGCTTAATGAAGCGAACAATGATGGAATTAATAAACGGTCTGCACATCCAATGCAAATATCGCCTACATGGAAATCAAATGACGTTGCTAATGCATAAACAATGCAAGTGATTATGGTAACTTAAGTCATATTAAGCGGTGAACATGTTAGTATTAATTGTTTTTGAATATTATATTAGACAAGGTCTATATTGAAAAGTTACAACTCTTTTCGGTCATACAAATATGAAATGTCCTATAACCTCAAATATCAAGTTTGATTCTGAATGTTTCTTAAATTTCAAGTTGATAGTTATTTGTTTCTTTTTTATTTTTAAAATAAGTAGCCTCTAAGACGTATATTTTATCTAAGGTCATGAATTGAAACCTATTTTGCACAATAATTTTCACAAGCCATGGTATGAGTAAATTGTACGCATTGTTTTCGAATATGAATTTCAATGTTGAATTTGTGCAGTACCGACAACTCAAAATATCAATAAAATATTTAGAAAGGATTGGAAACATCCTTTCTATATATATGTATATACAAACACTGTAGATTTAACTACGAAGTTCTCTAGCTATGAATAACACCAGAATCATTAACAGTGGCCGTCGGTGGATCAAAATTATGAGAGCTACCAGTTATGGCCACAATGAGGATTAAACTATATAAGCTCATTACTGGATGTCAAGTTTTAGACTTGTTGCGCAATGAAAAAAACTAATATAATAAAACGATTTTATTAGTTTCTTGAAGTTTGCTTCACTGATTTATTTGTGTGTGAAAATGAACACCTAACATAAGTACCTTGCGCCGTTTTTTTTGTTATTTATAGATGCCGAAATAATCGATATTTTAAATAAATTTACCGTAATTAGAAGAAAATATATGATTAGGTAAAGGCATTAGTATAATGTCGCATAAATAAAAAGACATTCATAATCTCACGAAGTATCTCTTATAAACCATAGAAAGTCTATAGATAAATTCGCTGTCAGTCAATATTTTTAATAGCAACTAAACAAGCTGATCCACTTTCTATCATAAATTTAAAATCCTAATGTTATATAATTTAAACATATTAAGAATTGGGCCAAAAAACAGGTATCCCTAAATTATTTATTGCAATATTGTCATTCGGATATTATTTTTACCAAATAATGCCACATTAATGACATTTCATTTATCGTAACGTAAATTAGTCATTTACTAAATTAGTAAGTATTTTTTTTGTTTAGGTGTTTGAGATCAATGACTGTATATCGGAACTAAAAGAACAAGAATCAAGTTTTCAAACTTTTTGAAGTTATACTTCTTTAGGCGCGTTATGAAAAAATGATAAGAGTGAAATTTTAAGATTCGTCACACAAAAGTTACAGTATGAAGTTGCAGTTTTTGAGACTGTATATTAATACCAATATTTTGTACGAAACTTACGTTGGGGGCGTAACTCAGATGGTAGAGCGCTCGTTAAGCATGTGAGAGGTACCGAGATCTATACCCGGCGGCTCCAAGATAAGTTTTTTATTTTTAGATTCTGCATTTAATTTGTCTTTCGAATAATTTAAAAATGTTTGATGTCATTAATTGTGATTCTTTATTTACATTACTAATAAATCTAGTATCCAAGTTTCTTAGATAAATACTTATACAGAGAGGTAGATGATATTTAAAAACAATATTACCATTTGATGCAGATTTACTTGATGATGATTTTAATTTATGCAGATAATAGATAAAAATAATATTACCATAAGGCATTTAGCTTTATGGTAATATTGTTTTTATCTTTATTTTCTATTCACTTTTCATACAGAATTAAAATATCAATTAGTTTATAATTTACTTACATCAGCGCAGCGCCATCTTTTGATAGATATGATTATTAATTTCACGTAACAAAAATACTTCAAGTACGTAATATTGACGCAGTGAGCCGCTTTTTCATTTGAATTTATTGGATAAAAAAATATAAGTGCGATTTATATATGTGCTGATAAATTATATCCAGTCGTGTTTTAAATTCAATATTTTGATTAATATATTTACTATTCGTAAATATTAGTGAAAAAATTGTGTTTATAGACTTTTTCAAGTACTCCAATATAATTGAGGTTATCTATCCGTATGTATTATTTAATGATGCCAAAGAAGTATAACTTCTCACGCGCGTACATAAGTACACGCACCCATTTTTTTTCTTTCACGTTTTAGTTTAAAACGATGCGACTTATTTTTATATTTCCCTGAATAATTTTGAACTACAGTAAACTCGATCGGCGAAGCCTCAAATTCTTTAAAACCACTAATCTAGGACACGACAATAATTTGTTCCTATTAATATTTTAAACTGATACATTCATTAAAAAATATCACAGAACGTAAACATAAATTATTAGGAATCAATTATTACTAACGAGCTTTAGGGAGAAAGCGAGAAAGATTGCATTCTTTGTCTTTTGCACACCGTGTCGCGTCGCTGTAAAATTGAACTCCGAAATTGTCATCGCTTAAACTTGGGCTCGGAAAAGTTTTATATTTTTCCATTTAAAGTTGATTATATGACTTTAAATGGAAAATTTATAAAAAATTTTAAATTATAATACTTTAAATAGATATTAGTTATCTATGGATTGCCTGATTTGTGGCTTAAAGGTGATTTCAATTGCATTTAAAATTGAAGTTAAAGAAGTTTATCACTTGCTCTTTCTCACTAATAAGTTGCATGAGCTAAACTGCAATTAAACATGGGGTTTGAAAAAATTTCTTTCCGCGACAAAAAATATACGAAGCAGCTGTTAGGAAGCTTGGAAATTATTCTATTGTAATATTATTTTTCAATTAGAAAAAAATAATTTGGTAAAATTTTCCACTTAATTTCAAATGTTTTTATTTTGGTGAATAATTATCCACAGAAAAACAATAATATATGTATATTACATACCATTATTGCAGGAAAAAATTTCCACGAATACACTTTATAGCTTTATAAAGAAAGGTAAGATTGTCTTTTTTAAATTTGAAGACAGTGCTGAAGTGAAATTTTATTAAAGAAATATATGTGATTATCGGAAGCAAAGCTATCTTACTGTTTTTATTTACTTTATTACTCTAAAGACAGAAAGAACTAGTTGAAATAAACTAATTGTTATATTTTTATTCAAAGCATGTAAATAAATCGTGATATCAAATGTGATATCAAATAATTAATGAAGGGATATTTTTTTATTGTATAAATTATATGTTAATTCTTCTCTTCCATATTATACAACACATGTTTTGATGGCAGTGAAGAGATGATAAGAAAAATATTGTATAATAGGTAAACATTATTTTTATTCACAGAAAAATAAAGTCCATCAAATGTATTTCATTCCTTTGTCAATTTTTAATGATGAATCACTTGACGTAGGTTTTTTTTTCATCGCCACAAACCTATCACACGTCTACAAAATTAAATTATTAAGATTTAATCTTAAAAATAAAATATAAAAGAGGAGCATTAACTCATATTTCAAATTATTCATTAATTCGAGGTATATCTGTCTGTTATATGGGTTCTAACTTTTTTTAATATTAAATTGATTTTAAATATTTTTAAGGTAAAAACGGAATACGATTTCCACGTTTGAAAATGATGTTCCAACAATTATATATAATTTCTGCATAATCTTGGAAAGAAAATATTTATAACTCGGGTTTTCTTTTTCATCCAATAGCATTAGCTAAACATTAATGCATTTCATTTGGACGTATGCATGTATGACGCTTCACATAATCCTAGAGTACACAGCACTGTATGAATTTTAGTCTAACATAGGATACATATGCCACTGAAATTATAACATGGCAGACTGCTTGTGATAATTTTTAATAACGAAGGACATTTTGCCTAATACACCTGTTAGTCAAAAGCTATGTAATATGCAAATGGTCGCTCTAGTTTTCCGACAAAATGTAGGTAAACTTCTAGTAGCGTTATTTTCTCCTTCAGCACTTTCTGAGGTCTTATTCAAAAAATAGTAATTCTTTATGCCGTAAGAATGGCAAAACATGGTTATTCAAAAATATTTTATCGTATATACTTAAGTATGTAGATACTTTCCATATTTTAAGCGATTTGAGTAACTAGAAGAAGAGTAATTACTGTAATTTTGGATTTTGGTTTTTAGTATTGGTGATAAATATTTTTATACTGAAACACACCTAGTATTTTTTGGAGAATTCTGATCACACTTTATTTCCTTCATAAATTTGTAAGGTTGGGTTATTTTGTTCGTAGATTTTTGCATCATGGAAAATTATGGTTAGAGGTTCCCTAATATATATTATATATATATATATATATATATATATATATATATATATATATATATATATACACATAAATATACATAGCTTTTGACTAACAGGTGTATTAGGCAAAATGTCCTTCGTTATTAAAAATTATCACAAGCAGTCTGCCATGTTATAATTTCAGTGGCATATGTATCCTATGTTAGACTAAAATTCATACAGTGCTGTGTACTCTAGGATTATGTGAAGCGTCATACATGCATACGTCCAAATGAAATGCATTAATGTTTAGCTAATGCTATTGGATGAAAAAGAAAACCCGAGTTATAAATATTTTCTTTCCAAGATTATGCAGAAATTATATATAATTGTTGGAACATCATTTTCAAACGTGGAAATCGTATTCCGTTTTTACCTTAAAAATATTTAAAATCAATTTAATATTAAAAAAAGTTAGAACCCATATAACAGACAGATATACCTCGAATTAATGAATAATTTGAAATATGAGTTAATGCTCCTCTTTTATATTTTATTTTTAAGATTAAATCTTAATAATTTAATTTTGTAGACGTGTGATAGGTTTGTGGCGATGAAAAAAAAACCTACGTCAAGTGATTCATCATTAAAAATTGACAAAGGAATGAAATACATTTGATGGACTTTATTTTTCTGTGAATAAAAATAATGTTTACCTATTATACAATATTTTTCTTATCATCTCTTCACTGCCATCAAAACATGTGTTGTATAATATGGAAGAGAAGAATTAACATATAATTTATACAATAAAAAAATATCCCTTCATTAATTATTTGATATCACATTTGATATCACGATTTATTTACATGCTTTGAATAAAAATATAACAATTAGTTTATTTCAACTAGTTCTTTCTGTCTTTAGAGTAATAAAGTAAATAAAAACAGTAAGATAGCTTTGCTTCCGATAATCACATATATTTCTTTAATAAAATTTCACTTCAGCACTGTCTTCAAATTTAAAAAAGACAATCTTACCTTTCTTTATAAAGCTATAAAGTGTATTCGTGGAAATTTTTTCCTGCAATAATGGTATGTAATATACATATATTATTGTTTTTCTGTGGATAATTATTCACCAAAATAAAAACATTTGAAATTAAGTGGAAAATTTTACCAAATTATTTTTTTCTAATTGAAAAATAATATTACAATAGAATAATTTCCAAGCTTCCTAACAGCTGCTTCGTATATTTTTTGTCGCGGAAAGAAATTTTTTCAAACCCCATGTTTAATTGCAGTTTAGCTCATGCAACTTATTAGTGAGAAAGAGCAAGTGATAAACTTCTTTAACTTCAATTTTAAATGCAATTGAAATCACCTTTAAGCCACAAATCAGGCAATCCATAGATAACTAATATCTATTTAAAGTATTATAATTTAAAATTTTTTATAAATTTTCCATTTAAAGTCATATAATCAACTTTAAATGGAAAAATATAAAACTTTTCCGAGCCCAAGTTTAAGCGATGACAATTTCGGAGTTCAATTTTACAGCGACGCGACACGGTGTGCAAAAGACAAAGAATGCAATCTTTCTCGCTTTCTCCCTAAAGCTCGTTAGTAATAATTGATTCCTAATAATTTATGTTTACGTTCTGTGATATTTTTTAATGAATGTATCAGTTTAAAATATTAATAGGAACAAATTATTGTCGTGTCCTAGATTAGTGGTTTTAAAGAATTTGAGGCTTCGCCGATCGAGTTTACTGTAGTTCAAAATTATTCAGGGAAATATAAAAATAAGTCGCATCGTTTTAAACTAAAACGTGAAAGAAAAAAAATGGGTGCGTGTACTTATGTACGCGCGTGAGAAGTTATACTTCTTTGGCATCATTAAATAATACATACGGATAGATAACCTCAATTATATTGGAGTACTTGAAAAAGTCTATAAACACAATTTTTTCACTAATATTTACGAATAGTAAATATATTAATCAAAATATTGAATTTAAAACACGACTGGATATAATTTATCAGCACATATATAAATCGCACTTATATTTTTTTATCCAATAAATTCAAATGAAAAAGCGGCTCACTGCGTCAATATTACGTACTTGAAGTATTTTTGTTACGTGAAATTAATAATCATATCTATCAAAAGATGGCGCTGCGCTGATGTAAGTAAATTATAAACTAATTGATATTTTAATTCTGTATGAAAAGTGAATAGAAAATAAAGATAAAAACAATATTACCATAAAGCTAAATGCCTTATGGTAATATTATTTTTATCTATTATCTGCATAAATTAAAATCATCATCAAGTAAATCTGCATCAAATGGTAATATTGTTTTTAAATATCATCTACCTCTCTGTATAAGTATTTATCTAAGAAACTTGGATACTAGATTTATTAGTAATGTAAATAAAGAATCACAATTAATGACATCAAACATTTTTAAATTATTCGAAAGACAAATTAAATGCAGAATCTAAAAATAAAAAACTTATCTTGGAGCCGCCGGGTATAGATCTCGGTACCTCTCACATGCTTAACGAGCGCTCTACCATCTGAGTTACGCCCCCAACGTAAGTTTCGTACAAAATATTGGTATTAATATACAGTCTCAAAAACTGCAACTTCATACTGTAACTTTTGTGTGACGAATCTTAAAATTTCACTCTTATCATTTTTTCATAACGCGCCTAAAGAAGTATAACTTCAAAAAGTTTGAAAACTTGATTCTTGTTCTTTTAGTTCCGATATACAGTCATTGATCTCAAACACCTAAACAAAAAAAATACTTACTAATTTAGTAAATGACTAATTTACGTTACGATAAATGAAATGTCATTAATGTGGCATTATTTGGTAAAAATAATATCCGAATGACAATATTGCAATAAATAATTTAGGGATACCTGTTTTTTGGCCCAATTCTTAATATGTTTAAATTATATAACATTAGGATTTTAAATTTATGATAGAAAGTGGATCAGCTTGTTTAGTTGCTATTAAAAATATTGACTGACAGCGAATTTATCTATAGACTTTCTATGGTTTATAAGAGATACTTCGTGAGATTATGAATGTCTTTTTATTTATGCGACATTATACTAATGCCTTTACCTAATCATATATTTTCTTCTAATTACGGTAAATTTATTTAAAATATCGATTATTTCGGCATCTATAAATAACAAAAAAAAACGGCGCAAGGTACTTATGTTAGGTGTTCATTTTCACACACAAATAAATCAGTGAAGCAAACTTCAAGAAACTAATAAAATCGTTTTATTATATTAGTTTTTTTCATTGCGCAACAAGTCTAAAACTTGACATCCAGTAATGAGCTTATATAGTTTAATCCTCATTGTGGCCATAACTGGTAGCTCTCATAATTTTGATCCACCGACGGCCACTGTTAATGATTCTGGTGTTATTCATAGCTAGAGAACTTCGTAGTTAAATCTACAGTGTTTGTATATACATATATATAGAAAGGATGTTTCCAATCCTTTCTAAATATTTTATTGATATTTTGAGTTGTCGGTACTGCACAAATTCAACATTGAAATTCATATTCGAAAACAATGCGTACAATTTACTCATACCATGGCTTGTGAAAATTATTGTGCAAAATAGGTTTCAATTCATGACCTTAGATAAAATATACGTCTTAGAGGCTACTTATTTTAAAAATAAAAAAGAAACAAATAACTATCAACTTGAAATTTAAGAAACATTCAGAATCAAACTTGATATTTGAGGTTATAGGACATTTCATATTTGTATGACCGAAAAGAGTTGTAACTTTTCAATATAGACCTTGTCTAATATAATATTCAAAAACAATTAATACTAACATGTTCACCGCTTAATATGACTTAAGTTACCATAATCACTTGCATTGTTTATGCATTAGCAACGTCATTTGATTTCCATGTAGGCGATATTTGCATTGGATGTGCAGACCGTTTATTAATTCCATCATTGTTCGCTTCATTAAGCCTGATTGACCTAAGCTTGAACAAGATGCAAATATATATAACATATATGAATGCAATCAATCCCACATGGCACATATTGTTTTGTTGATTTTGAGTGTATACAATATCTTTATAATGTAGTATATAAACATCTAAATTTCAACACCATTTAACTAGGAAATGAAATTAATTCATAATATAAAATTATTCAGATTTGGCTCTTTTTAGGTTTTTATGCTTCAAAAAGAAAAAAACAGAACCCTTACAAGATCACTCACAGGTCTATCCATCTGTTGTTTTTTTTCAGAGATCATTTCACAGAGAAACAAAATGCAATATTTTTTCAGTATGACAAATCGTGTAATTATTTACAATTTCAAAATAGTTTTATGCCTGTGAGAGATGTACGTATTAGGCAATATATATATATATATATATATATATATACATATATATATATATATATGTATATATATGTATATATATATATATATATATATATATGGAAAAACATGGTTATTCAAAAATATTTTATCGTATATACTTAAGTATGTAGATACTTTTCATATTTTAAGCGATTTGAGTAACTAGAAGAAGAGTAATTACTGTAATTTTGGATTTTGGTTTTTAGTATTGGTGATAAATATTTTTATACTGAAACACACCTAGTATTTTTTGGAGAATTCTGATCACACTTTATTTCCTTCATAAATTTGTAAGGTTGGGTTATTTTGTTCGTAGATTTTTGCATCATGGAAAATTATGGTTAGAGGTTCCCTAATATATATTATATATATATATATATATATATATATATATATATATATATATATATATATATATAAATATATATATACATATATATATATATATATATATTTATGTGTATATATATATATATATATATATAATATATATATATATATATATATATATATATATATATATATATATATATCGTGTATGAATCATTACTTGAGCATTAAAGGTATAACAAAACGAAACAACCTTTCATTATTTGGGAAGTAATAGAGATATTTAAAATAGAAAATATCATATTTTAATTTTTCACAACTAAATGAAAGTAGTATTAATTATATTTTAGTTAAATTTTAAACAGCGACCTAGGTTTTGTTGTAAGACAACATTTGCAGGTAGGCAATTTGTGAAGAATCCTTTAAAAATTGCTCCCCTGAAGATGTCATACAACAAAATTTAGATCGTGGTAAAGAACTTAAATGAAGTAGTAATAATACTACATAACGTAATTACATTCAGTTGTTCACGTAATTTATTACTAATGAAACTATTTAGTAATAAAAACAGAAAATAAAATTGTCTACTGGTTACTGAAAAAATCTCATAAATAGAAACAAACAAACGCGGCCAGGGACTTTGTCTTAAAATATGAATTTATATATAGTTTTTACCGCCTGTAAAATGTCATACGATATATGAAGATAAAAAAAAGCAATACGGGAGCCACACAATTCAGTAGAATGAAATGCAAAAGCAACACTTGTATAAAGAATGTTGTGAGTTATTTCAAATAAAGGATATAAATGTAAAATTCGAATTTATTAACGTGATGTGCGTTTCTGTAAAATGACAAAGAAAATTAAACAAAATAAAAATATTGAAATTAATAAAATGATGTTACTAAGAAAAGTGTTGTGTATGAAATACTGAAAGGACTAATAAGTTTTACTGTCATCTTTAAAAAAATAAATCTACGTTGGCTTCTGCCTGCAAATCATTGCCCAAAGATAACCATATTGGCAAAATGTGCTTCCTTCTTTTCTATTTCTTTCCAAGTCCGGTTTCATTGTTTTTAACCGCTAACTTAGTGTCTAATTATTAAAGTTGTAGCCTTATTCCTGAAAAAAAAACAACAAAATAGACCCTAAGCATTAATGCTGCGGTAAATTATAAGCAAATACTATATTAAAGAGTATATATTTATCAAATATATCGATATTTTGAAGATGAAATCACAAAACGAGGCAATATTAAATAATATACAATAGCCAACAGAATATATTTGAAATATAGAAATAAGAGAGATCTTAAAGGAAGTTGGAGACATTGTAGAAAGAAAAGTGTTCTCGTTCGTTATAATATGTTAATTATTACGATATGGCTTTTGACACAAGAACTGAAGGGTTATCTGATATTGCCACCGGTTTTAGAAAAAATAGAGCTTGCTAACACCGTAGGTACTTATTTCCCAAATTTTCATTTATGTGTAAAAAATTAAAAATTATATCCCATCAAAAACTTTGAAATAATATTTGTATTTTTATAGAAGGTATATATTAAATACATTGACCTTTGTAACCCATATGTTTTCCGGAAAAAGACCTCTCGTGTCTCAATTTAACATGTCAATTACCTCGATTTATGTATCCTAGGAGAAATCGCTAAGTTTTTAATAAATTAAATAGAAAAATATCTCAAATAAACGCTACGTTACCTAATTTACGACCGCAAATTCTCGCCTTTTGGGCCTAAAGGCTCACAGTTAGGCCGCAAGTGTGCCAAAATTTAGGCAGCCCTACGACGCGGGAGAACGATGCTCACACGGGAATGTAGCCAAGACAATGTATGAGCATTTGTATTTCCCCAGGGTGCAGTAAAACGATCAAGCCGCTGCCGTATGCTCTGCATACGCTCGCGATTTTTCCAGTATTTGGTCTTGAAACGCGTCAGTTGTGAAGGATGGCATAATTTCGTTTCGATGGAAACAAGTGCGAACAACGAACATAGTTTATCAGATTCGCTTATAAATATCCATGAACAACAGTTACGCAGTAGATATTAAGCCAATGAAAATAGTTTTATGACATCTTCTGAGGAGCAATTTGTAAAGGATTCTTCACAAATTTCTTAAATGAAAATGTTGTCTTACAACGAAATTTAGGTCGTGGTAAAGAATTCAAATAAAGTAGAAATAATATTGCATCACGTAATTTAATTTAGTTGTGAAACATTAAATTATAATGAAATTGTCTAAGATTAACACGAAATATATTAAATATTAGAAAACATCAGTGGGCTTGAATTTTGTTCTACATAAAATATCGCGCCAATTTAAAGGTTCTCTTTTAAATATTCACAAGAAATTAGGAAAGAATAATCATATTACCTTTCTCCAAATGTTAACGTAATTAGAATTTAAATTTGGTATTTGTATATAACAACTAGCAATATACAGATTAAACCATCGATCTAAGGTGATTATTAGTACCAGTGTATTATTAAATTAAATGTTAAAAGTAAAATATCTAATTGATTATTCGTGTATAAAGCAAATATGTAATAGTTTCGACAACATATCGAGTTAAGTCTAATCATGTCTTATAATTCTCGTCAATACCAAGAAACTAAAACCATTTTTTGTTTACCGTTTGCAGAAACACTTTACAAAACTTTGCGACTTCCCAGACGAATCTTTAGTCTTCTTTAGACAGCAGGTATTCAAAACAATCCATTATAAAACAGGTGAGTGTTGCAAAGAACATCTTTTATTGGCAAATTGACATAATTTTCAAGCTTATTTGTCTTTGACATAAACAGGTATAGCGAAGAATATATAAAGGGCCTCGAAGACGTAGGAGGCAGCTTTGAGAGTATTTTCTTGATACCTTTAAGAGAAAGTATAAAAAATGAGTTTTTCTTAAATAAATAAATCACTTTCCCTGGTATATATTAATTTCCATGGTATTTTATATTCTTAAAATAATGCATAAAATATTTATATTAGTACTTTATCCAAAATTCAATGCACGAATTTTATTGTAATATAGACCTTATATACTAAAACTGTAAGAGAAGAATCGAGAATGGTTGCTTGGAAAATCAAATTCTTACGAATCCATATTTAGGAAAGAAAAATTAAACCTTTCCAAGATCACTCACGTGTCTGTTTATCTGCCACAGCGGTTTTACTTAGAAACCGCTTGATGAGAATGTTGACGACATAGAAAATGTGGTGTATTAATAAAACAGATAATTCAGCACATATTTTAATAGCTAACTTTAAATAATATTTATGTGGAAATTTTAAAGGACCGTTAAATTATATAGTGTGGAGGTATATAATTTAGAATATCGTTTGAAAGCG
The DNA here is from genome assembly GCA_039881145.1 of Druceiella hillmani. NCBI lineage: Eukaryota > Metazoa > Arthropoda > Insecta > Lepidoptera > Hepialidae > Druceiella > Druceiella hillmani. Next base: position 412,584 of record JAYKKI010000132.1, read on the forward strand.
TTAATGAAGAGGAACTCAAAAATGTTTCTTTTGTTATCATGTCTTCAATATTACAGTTTCAGAAATATACTGAAAAATATAAAAAAAAATGTTCTCAACCCCCTTCCTATTTATATTATATAATAAAAGGAATAACATTTTTAGAAGTTTATGGAAATTTTTTTACACAAAGGGAAGTTTTATGATTTCATATAAAATACTGACTAAAACAATGATAAACCATCAAATATGAGATTCACAAAAGAATAACTGTATTACATTTAGTGTGCCTACTTTTATAAAGCATTTTATAATTTCTTACCTTGCCATATTAAATAGAATACATACTACAGAATGGTTAAATATTATTTTTATCACGCATTTGATAAGGTTATTCATGAGTAAAAGTTATTTTTATTGACTTAATATCTGTTGCGTAACTGTTGTTCGTGGATATTTATGAGTGAACCTGATAAACTATGTTCGTTGTTTGCATTCGTTTTCATGAAAACGAAATTATGCCATCTTTCAGAACTGATGTGTTTCTAGACCGAATACTGGAAAAATCGGGAGCGTATGCAGAGCATGTGGCGGCGGTTGATGGTTTTACTGCACCCAGGGGAAATACAAATGCTCATACATTGCCTTGGCTACATTCGTGCGTGATCGTCGTTCTCCCGCGTCGTGAGGCTGCCTAAACTTTAGCACACTTGCGGCCTAACTGTGAGCTTTTAGGCTCTATAGGCGAGAACTTGAGGTCGTAATTTAGGTAGGGTTTATTTGAGATATATTTTATTTAATTTATTAAAAACTTGGTGATTTCTCCCAGGATGCATAAATCGAGATAATTGACATTTGAAATTGAGACACGAAAGGTCGTTTATCCGGAAAATATTTGCGTTACAAAGGTCGACGTACTTAATATATACCCTCCATATAAATACTAATATATTTTCATAGTTTTTGATGGAATGTAAATTTAGTTTTTTACATATAAATGAAAATTTGGGAAATAAGTAATTGACAGTGAACGTGTATTTTTACTTAAACCCATTGTTATATCAGAAAACCCTTCAGTGCTGGTGTCAAAAGCCATCTCATAATATTAAATATATTATAACTAACGCGAACACTTCTCTTCCCACTATGTCTTCGACTACCTTTAGGATACCCCTTATTTCTATATTTCAAATATATTTTATTGGCTATTGTGTTTTATTTAATATTGCCTCGATTTGTGTTTCCTTCTTCAAAATATTGATATATTTGATGAATATATATAATCCTTAGTATAGTATTTGTTCATAATTCACCACAGCATTAATGCTTAGCGTCTGTTGCGTAGTTTATTTTTTGGGAATAAAGCTACTACTTTTATATTTAGCCCACTAAGTTAGCGGTTAAAAACAATGAAATCGAACTTGGGAAAAATGGAAAAGAAGGAAGCACATTTTGCCTATACGGTTATATTTAAGTAATGATTTGCATGCAGAAGCAAACGTCGATTTAGTTTTCATCACAGAACCTCGCTCGTAAAAGTTTACTTAAAGGTGATAGTAAAACTTATTCGTCCTTTAAATTTATCATATTTTTTTACATATATAATTTTGCATTTTATTCCACTTAATTTTGTGGCTCCCGTGTTGTTATTTTTTTATCTTCACATATCGTATGACATTCTACAGGCGGTAAAAACTATATATTTTACATATTTTAAGACGAAGTCTTTCGCCGCGTCCGTTTGTTTCTATTAACGCGATTTTTTCAGTAACCAGTGAACAATTTTTTTTATATTTTTAGTGCTAAATAGTTACATTAGAATTTCAAGGTATAATTTAATGAAAATTACCCGACTTGTGATAAGGAATGACGACAAAATCGCAAAAACACATTTGTCGCATAGGTATTTTGGCATGCGCTGCTTAAATCGTCAGTTATAAGTGAAAGCAATTTCTTCGACCATATGTGTACTTATATTAAATCAAATCCATAATAAATGTTTTAGATAAAAATTTTTGCTTTTATTTTTGCTAAATATTATTGTGCAAAACTGATAAATTAAATGCTAGTCACATTAAATTTCAAAACGAACTTCATCGACCTATAAAAGTTATGTCTAACACACTACCAGTGAGTGCGTCGAATGTAGTTTCGGTAAGTTTCTATTGCATATAATTTCTCGTGTTAAAAGTTTGTATTGAGTTTTTCATTAAACAATAACTTTATGATATGAATCTTGAATGCATTGTACAGTCCTTTATAAATTGTACGAAAAAGAGTGCACTGCATATTTTAACAATGTTACGCATAAATAATAAAGGTCAAAATGGGTTGACAAGTGAAAAGAGAGATATGCTATGTTATCAATCTCTTCTTGTATACGAGAGCGCTTTCGTGGTCAAAGTCAATTTTTAATTTAGTAATTGCAATATCCCTTTGTGTTCAGATGCGTTGCGTCACCGCAATCCGATGTCAAAGTACGTGACAGGCTAAACGATATATTTGGCATCCAGTGGATAGGTCGATTTGGATCTATAAGTTGGGTTCCACATTCACCAGATATCACCACATTGGACTTTTCCGTGTGGGGATCTATTAAAGACTTATTATTAGAGAAAGATTAGCAGTAAATAGAGATGCACGCGTGTATTATTGCTGCTTTTGACAAACGTAAAAGTACCCTTAGTACATTTATTTATTTAATCGAGTCCACGAACAAAGAAAACAACGTGTGCAAAAATATGTCAAAAACGGAGTCCCAAAATGTTGAAAATGCTTATGTCTTTTAATATTTTCTTTAGTTTTCATTAACTTTTGATTTACAACTTATTTTTACTTCAATCTATTGAAAAATCAATGCAGTCATGATTTGATCTATGATCCGTGCACGTGGCAATCATAGTGAGTGCTGATTATTGATTTTATTCCTAGGTAGCCATAATATATGTATATATATACATATGGTAAGCACTCATAAACATATTACCACTGTAAATAGATTGATAACATTAAATTACAAAGTACTAATATTAAATATAATGTGATGTATACCGCGGTAATTAAAATCACCAAGCCCGCTTATTTACGAAATCATAGTTGCAAGCATAACCTATACATACTGCACACAACCGTGCGTATTTGTCAAAACTCATACATACATAATACCCAATTTAGGCGTTCGCCTCGCTACTCCTTCGTTTGATTTTGTTCAAAAACCACCTTCAATGAGCGTCGCGAATGATGAAGCGAGTCACGTAGTGAATGGCGAGCTCTCCGCAACGCGAAGCGGCGCGAGCGTCAAAAGCTTAGGCTAAGTTTACAATAGATTTCTTATTATTTATTAAAAATCTGACACATCAATATCTTTCTGAAATATATGCTGTTTTGCAACCTTCTGGTGGAGCACAACGCAAGGTTCTTTTTTTGGATAGGGGTCGTGGACACCTGTACAGAGTTGACAAATAATACAGTTTGAGAGGGTTTAATAAAGACGTATAGAAGAATTGTTAATATTCATTATTGAGAGTAATTTTATCTATTGGTTTTGTGCAACAGAAGTGGCCATTTTTCTTTTAACTATAACTTTCCTTCTTCTGCAGAACTCTTTTCGTGTAAATAACATTGCAAAAGAAACTTTTGGTACGATCTCTAATAAATTTGTGAAGTTTCGTTTATTGCGTCATTTCTATTGATTTAGTTATTAACATATTGCCGCTCATCCGTTATGAATACTGAATGCTCGGATAATGTAGACATTTTTCTATTAGCAATATTGGGACATTACATTTATAAATCTTACCAAGAATATTTGCGATTTTATTTTTTTCTCTCAATTAGCTCTGCCAATGCTTTTACTTGCGTTAAAGAATGACATTTGTAGGTTTTATCGTTTCTTCGAGGTAACTTCTTAATTATTGACCAATCTTCTGTGACATAATATAAAATTTTCATATCATATTTCCTGATGATAAACTTTATTATGAAATGTTAACATAAGATAATGATACTTAATGCTATATATATGTTCATATCCTACATTTGCTTTTGGTAATAAATTTGGTCGCATCGTTTAAAATCTTTTTGCAAGGCAGTATTTTGTAGCAAAAGTTTTTAAGTATTTGGTAGAATAACATCATTTACTAAATTAAAAAATAAAAACACAAAGAAAAGGAATAAGTGGAAAGTGGATATTATTAATAGATGGTTTTATTAATAGATCCATATTATCCAGGTTACGTTTTCGCATTGTAAATGTACAGCTCCATAAAAATCGATTTCCTGTCATCGTCATTTAAAGTGAAACGTATTCGTCAAGCAATACATATTTCTTTTATTTTTGATTTTTAAAATTAATACTTCTTTTAGGTGACCTTGTCCTAACTTTTATGATGACAACTGTTTGCGATCACGTGTCCCCCTAAATGAGATTCACTTCAGGTTTACTAGGCGGTAGGTCGAGGATGGCCCAACAGTCCTACTTCAGGTGTACTCGGCGTATGCAACCAGACAACAGAATCTTATATACGAAGTGTATTTTTCCGTCTGTTTTCGCTGTGAGCCATTGGTGTAGTGGTAAAACATTGGATTACGTAAAAGAACGCAACTGAAGTTCGAGTTTGAATCTATGTGTTTTTTTTTATTCATTTTATTTTAGGAAAAAATGTTTCTTCATTAAATTCATCTCAAAAAACTTCTTTTTTATCATAGATTTCTTTAAAATTTACACTAGTTTTATGTCTGCAATTATATGTTTTAAATTAATTCATTATTAATGGGAAAATGGATTGTTGGAGTCTTTTTTCGAATCCTATTACTTGAGTTTCTTTTTCATGTTATTTTTGATAAAAATATTAATTAGTAATACAATTGAAATAAAACTTCCTATCTTCATCCCTCGGATTGTTCTCAGTATATGAAGTCCACGTTCTGAATTAATAAGTTTACCAGCTTTCTAGAAAAATATAAGTCTTTATTGTGTGGTGTATATTGTGTGTAATTGCATACTTTCTATAAATGATTTAAGCTTAGTTATATAAAAATAGTATTTATTTTTTATATACAAACAAATTTTCTATATATACAATACGGTTATATTGGTAGTCAACGTTTTCATCTCCAAACGTTTCGAACAATACTAACTTTTTTCCTAATACTTCGTGTCCCAGCTTTCTCGGATTAATTTCACTTCTGTCTATATGCTACGGCTAACTCTAACAATAGGCTAACTTTTACATTACGATAATTTTTAATAAACCATTTATCTATGAAACTCTATTAATAATCTGCTAAATATAAAAATAGCTTGTATGTCACAGTGAAAGAGTAAATTAGTTATGCGACGCCTCTGCGAATCGAATCTAACTTAATCTTCACCTCCATTCCTTCCTTGAGAACAAATTAATTAAATACTCTCATTTCAAGAAAACTTCAAACAAATACTACATTTTAATTTTCAGCGACAAAATGTTGGTATAATATTAAATTTAACCAGTTAAAGTTAAAATATAATAAAGTTCGCGGGTGATGGAAACTGGTATTGGATATGATTGGCTAAGATTTTTTTATTTTGTGGAGCAAGTTTTACCAAATTTCATAGGTTAAAAGTAAAAGGAAGTCTATTGAAAATTGATGTGAGATTACAGATCGTTGATAGGAAAACGTAAAAAATAAGATATATATCATTTCCCTATATGTAAAAAATATAGAATTTTATTTATTTGTTTACGTACTATAATGTATTTAGTAACGCAGGATTCTTTATTTATTATTTGATTTATTTATGTACCTTAATGTACATAGTCGATTCAAATGGCGGACTCATTGCTGCAAGAGCAATCGCTCATAGCGAACCAGAACACCATTCCAGAACAAGTGTATCGAACCCGGATTTCCGCAATGTGATGCGCCATAAAGGGATATTGTAATCAACTCATTATAACATGGCGACGATTGTTTTATATATATATATATATATATATATATATAGATATATATATGTATATATATATATATATATATATTTATATATATATATATGTGTATATATATATATATATATATATATATATATATATATATATATACATATATATATAGTTCCTTAATACACGTTGTAGCGATGACAAACCTTTTCATACAATTTAATCTAATATATTCATATTTATGAATATTTTAGGATACCTTGGACATGGTACGAGCGTTGATTGCAGCACAATTCCGGTCTATTCTCCAATATTAATTATATGTAATAATTTATGCTATGTGTTAATTTCACTGAATGCGAAAAAAACTTTTGTGTTCGCACGGTGCGGGAAAAAGTACATAACCTTAAATACAGACTAGGTGGTTTTTTAACTTTTATAGACCCTATATATATAGCATTACTAAATATTTCATAAATTATAAAATATTGGTTTTCGTGAATTAGTAACATTTTCCTTCAATTGGACATTAGTACTTCACATCCTCACGGGTGTGTGCTGTAGCATCTATAAAATTTTAATATAGTTTAGTGGACAGAGAAGGTATTTTTCTAAAAAAACTATATCTTTTTTGTTTTTATAAATATTTATTATGACATTTAATTGCCTTTGAAAAACGGCATGCGTCTCCATGATTTGATCTCTATATAAGTAAGTAAAAATCGCAACCCTTGACCAATTTTGCTCACTTTTTTCTATCAATTGGTTATGTATCAAAATAGAAGCTTATTCTTAACGATTTATTAAATAGTTTAATTTCATATTTAATTTTCTGCAAAACCCCCATTTTCTCATGCTCGACACGTGTATTGGCCACGGTTTTGCGCGAATCTTTTTACCCCTTTACTTGTTCTCGGCCTTTAAAGTTTTTATATTTAACTTTTTGTCGTTTGTTTTATAGAGCATAGTTTACCAAATTTTGTTTTTAATAACTATTTTGAATACATATTTCAATTGCAAGAAACTTATTTTCGGTAAATATATATTTCGGGTTTTCTATGAATTTTTTATAAATATCAATATTGACTTCTTACTACAACTATCGTCGCCGTGTTATACTGGGTTAATTACAAGATCCTTTTATGGCGCATCGCGTTACGGAAATCCGGGTTCGATTCCCGACTACCCCTGTTCTGGACTGGAGTTCTGGTTGGCTGTGAGAGATTGCTCTCGAAGAAATAGGTCCGCCATTTGTATCGACTATAATTTCTTTCAGATATCACGAAAGTACATAAATAAACACATTAATATATATAAAAAATCCCGTGTTACTAAATACATGAAAGTACATAAATATGTAAACAAAATTCTGTATACCTTACATATACCGAAACGATATATATCTTATTTTTACCGTTGTCCTATTAACAATCTATAATCTCACATCAATTTTCTATAGATTTCCTATCACTTTTTACTTATGAAATTTGGTATCTCGCTCTACAACATTTTAAAGAAAACCGGCGAAGTAATTTTTCAATGAAATTTCAGCTAATATTGATAGATATATAAATCGTTAGTAAAATAAAAGTGCACATGCAACTTTTATGGCTTATAGAATAAAATATTACGAGGAAAAGTAACATTAAAAAATCGCAGGCGACAGAGGGGAGAAGCAAGAAGATCCATGTAAAAGGGAAACCGAGAAAAGGGGAGGTTTGTGTTTTTTTTTAAAAAAATTGTTTACAAAAATTTTAATATTATAAAAATTATTCTAAAAATAGGTTCTCAGTTTCATAGCTAACTAATTTATGAGATAATTAAAGTTGGTCAAAATTGCAACCGATAAATATAATACCTATATACATACATATAAAGCAACGGCCGAAACCATACGTTCCGTCCGTTGGTTTATGTTTCGAAAGCAGATGCAAATAAAATAGATGTTAAAATAATGTTGGCAAAAGTTGATTATTTGTAAAGTACCCGAGTTCTTATTCCTCCTATCGTAAAATCTAAGGGCTTCCACGCTAGAAGATAGCTAGCTTAAGCTAGCACAAGCCGGCGGAACATATAACTGGTGTAGAATTATTTTAGGAAACCAAAAATTTTATTTTTTACGAAAAAAAATATTTACAATTGACATGCCGACAGTTTGCAATAGTATTATAGCAGTAAATCCTTGAACAAAGATCTATACTTCTTATTATGACATGTATAGAGCACTATTTACGTGATGTCAGACTCCAAATTGACCGGTTTATCTTTAGAAGTTAATTTCGTAGGGTAAACCACTTTTGTACTCCTGAAAACAATAACATATTTTAATATTATAGTACGCAATACTAAAATTATTTAAATGTATAATATCAGAACAACCGAAATATATTGCTTCAACATTAAATATGAAAAAGAATGAGCGCAAAGCAAAAAAATCAAAACATACCAGATTTCATTCCACAACGTAAATATACACGTTTAAACAAATAATTTCCAAATAATATGTTGAGCTTGCGACGACACGGCATTAATGTTTTGTTGAACATGCAAAAGTTAATGAATGTAATTTCGAAATCCCTGTGATATATAATTTCATTCAGAAAAATCACCAACATCGCAATATGCGGATAACCTACATCAGTATGCAAAGCCTGACTAACCTGCATTGTGCCGCCGATGTAAATGAGCTAAAGCTGCGTGGACGAAAAGTGTGTGTGGTAACAAAAACGTAACGCGGAAAAAAAATGCCCTTAAATATTCACCGCGATAGAGGCTCGTCTGTTAATTTAATAACATTGTTAAATTAGTATACTTCTTTTTGGAAATTTAAATAAAACGAATTTGAATTTTCATATTTAGAAATTATTTTGACTAATTGGAAAATTTAATTATTTCCAAGTGTTAACGTGTATAAAATATTAGGGTGGATATTGCTACTAATTTAAAAAAAATATCCTTTTAGTTGTAATTAATTTAGGTTTGAAATTTTTACTGGACTTTAAAGGGATGGAACTTGTTAAATACCCATGGGATTCACACAAAGTGGGATTGGTATAAATTTAAGCACACATAAATATTTTGATATTTAATAATATTTAAGGGTTAAATATTAATATTTGTAAATTGTAATTATTATTATTCACACTATAAATACCTGTATATTCTTTACTGCGCCTTACATAAGCTTGTCGTAAGAAAAGAAAATTAATAAAAAACATAATTCGAATGTAACAAATTTGTCGTTGTTAAGTTTGAAACGCTTTATTTATATGGCTTTTTTTACAGATGATTATTTCAAAATTAGAAGATAAAAAAAAATTACCTTTATCTATTTTTCAAAGCTCAATGTAAGACTCATAAATTGGAAAACAATCTTTCCGATTCTCCATCCTTGAAATATTTTGGTTAATAAGACTCATAACATATTTCTACTTCTTTTCTACTAATTTGGAGACTTCATAGGAATTAGTGGAAAATATTATTTTACGTGGTCCCAAATTTTCAAAAACTAGAATGTATTAAAATTCTTTAAACATTTTTTTTGCAAGAAAATTTGCTTCGAACACTCATTTCACATTTTTGACCTAAAAACAAAATAGTCCTCAAAATACCTATCTGGTTCAAGGTCCGAATTTAGCCACAACATAAACCTAAAGATTTGTCAGTAATAATTTTGACTTCTAAGTATAAGTAATAATTTTGACATTTAAGTTCAAAGTTAAAAACACCGCAAATTCTGTCAAAATAAATTAGTATAAATCAATATTTTACTCCGAAATGAATTTATGATGTTTTATAATAATTTATTATTTCTTTGCCAAGATTGATTTCTTGTCGAAATCAATAAATTCCAAAAGTAGTTTTTGTACAAACCAAATGTTACATCCTTAATAGTATTATATTTATATATATATATATATATATATATATATATATATATATATATATATATATATATATATATGTGTGTGTGTGTGTGTGTGTGTATCGATTAAACGCTATTATTTCACCTTAAATTATGAGTATAAAGTGCTACAACCCAAATAACTATACTTAACTTTATAATTTCAATTTAATTTTCATTTCAAGTACTGAATGCACCTTAAAGTATTCAATAAAATTGTCCATTAATTACTCAGAAAGTATTCAATATCTTTTGGACACCGAATAAAACGTATCGAAACTAACTTTTGAAGAAGTAACATTTTGATTAAATAAGTAGTGATGTCATTAGTAATTAACGAAAAAACGTATTTAATTTGTTTTGTGTTCCCTTTGGAAATAATAGTAGGTAATTTATTATTCCTTTTTATAACGAACTGTGAAACTTATTTCGTTAGTGTTTATAACGAATATTTTCACTAATAATCTGGTCAGTGTTTAGAACGAACGATTTTTCTATAATACTAACAATAAATTGGTGTATTTTCCATAAATTAGTCTGTTGTATGGGAGAAATAATGCTTTTGAATGTTAAATACTGAGATACTTCGAGTTATAAGCGAAAATTATTTTTAGAAGTTGTTTTAAGGAATCGCTTCAAAAAAATAAGACAGTGAACAAAAAATCACGATTGAAAGACAGACATTTGTTAATACATAGCATTTATTACTTACTATGCATATTTAGTAACTTTAGTAGATTGACTTTGCAGATACCGGTATAGCTTAAGAAAATTATAAAATTTTTAAGAATTTTTTAAAAATATATACCAAAACTATTAAACGAGCACCGTGTCATTTAACTTCCAGTAACCATAAAATATTTGGAACGGCATTAAAAACTATAAAACAATTTATAATCTAAACAGTTTACGTTACAAACATGAAGATAACATTTATCCTCTCACTAATTATTTTACAATATACCAATATACCATATTTTAATGAAATCACAATGTATTTTGAAATTCTACTTTAATTTGTAGATATTAAAAAACCAATGATAGAAATATTAAAAGTTCAATACACTGCCTACAAAAAACCTTCTATTTACTCATTACATTTAAAATGTTTTTAAACATAGTAAAACGGTTTCAAGGTGGCGTATTCGTATTACGTATTTCTCAGCCGCAGTTTGTGAGGTAAAAAGAGGCCATTCAGATCTCTTTTAAAGTTAAGAGATATCCTTGATTCACCGAGTCCCAGAGACCAGATATCCTTGATTCACCAGATATCCTTGATTCGCTAAACAACGATAGTGCTCGCTTTTCTCGGCTATTTGTCGGTACATTGATCTAATTCAAGCAAAATCCATCACTACACACATTTCGGAATCTGCTCGGTAGCTGCCAAATGAGTATATATTTTTTCTATTTTTGGTTATTTACATTTCTAAAAAATTAATTTTTTTTACGATTAGTACTTACTATTTTTCGATAATAAGCTGACTTAACTATTTAATTTGGGCCAACAGGAAAATGGATTGGTTCAACGAAATGATTATAAAATGCCTCAAACTGTACGAAAGTGTACTAATAAAACCAATAATTTGGAACGCTTCCAACCTGACTCATAAAAATCGAAATGAGTTTTATGATGCATGAAAACGAATAAATTGAATATGGGGAAACAATATACAGTTACTTATGTAAAAAATAAGTAAAATTCATTATTTTCATCATTTAAAAACTGGTTAAAGGAAATTAAGGACAGAATCAAGAGCAGATTTATTCCTGGCAATGTTTACAAACCCAACTGGTTCGCCTTTGACAAATAGCTACATGTAATGCGGCTGTTGCAATAGCCATTTCATCATAATTATCCATGATAATGAATTAAGAACTCGTACGGCACTTTGCACATGCGTATTCGCCATATCCGTGGCACATGCGTATATAAAGGTGGCGTGTTTGGACCAAGCCCGCATATATGTAAAACATGCACTCTCTCTAAGGAATATCAAGCCGAGCACCACGGCACTGGGTGGGTATTCGGAATTCGGTGAATCCCGCATATATTCTCGAGGCTTTGAAATCATTAACGAAAATTAGGATCTTCTAGAAGAAGCAGAATTTAAGTTTATAAAAACACTTAAAATCATATCTCTATTGAAGAAAACCTCATTTATTAAAAAAGTAGATTTCATTAATATTTGTAAGCATCTGGTAAATTTTATTTATAATTTTTTGGCTTTAACAGGAGTAAGGAGATAAGATTCGGTGCATTACCGCCGGTAAACTTAAACAAATTTAATATTGTATATTATGAACATTCCCTTTAGGTACCTATTTTTGAGTATATCAGAAGTTAAGGTTTTAAATTAACATTATAAATTAAATTAAATTATAAATTTGTATAATTTGGTCGACAATGCTTGCACCGACTTCTAAATTAAATAACTTAGTTATTTATTGCGAATAAGTAGGTACCTACTACTACTACTTTGAGTTAATTATTGTTTACTTTTTAGTACATACTTTTTTAAAGTTAGTTTTTACAAGTTTAATTAAATAAATATTATTTGAATATTTTCGTTTTTATTTCACTTTTGAGCAACATACTGTGGTTATATAATTATAATTCATTCTACTATTTATTTTTAACGAGCTAGGCATTACAAAATTTTTGTCAAATAATTAAAATTCTTTCAAACAATGTTGCGGTAGATTTTATAATGGTCGGTTTGTTTTAAAAGAGAGTCAGAGAAAATGAGTTATTACGTCATATTTATTCAAATTATGTTGGATCAAATAAGGTTGTTTTTGGAATTGCAGATTTTAATCGATATTGCCTTATTGTTAATATTATTATGCTTTTATTAAAAAAAAAAATCATTATGTTTTGTCATTTGTTTTATTATATGTTTCCATTCGTCTAATCGACAAACGATGCAATTAATTATCTAACAACCGTCTCTTACACTGAAATTTTGTGATAACACACTCATTACTATGAAACTGTGTGCTATCGTAATATACCAATAATCATTCAAAGACATTATTTCACTGCAAGCCGCATCTTGAAAATGAATTGGTGATTTGAGAAAGAACATGAGTCAGTGGAATTTTCAGGAGACAAAAAACTATGTATTGAAGATAAAATGTACCAAACAGTAAAAACATTAAATGCAGATTTGTAGAAGATAATTTTATGGACTATTTGCATAAAAATTAAATGACTAATTTAATAAAAAAATTATTTGAAGTGCCTGAACTTATGTGTATTTCTTAACTACATGAAAAAATAGACATTGAATGCAAAATGTAGGTATTTTTTAATAAAATCAAATAATTACAATAATCTTTATCTTGAACTTCTATATTATCTCTATCAGTAACAGATCGTTCAAAAACGGTTTTATTCAATTTTTGAATTATGTTCCCCTGTGGCAGGTACCGTTCAATTTTTTTTCAAATCTATGACCTTTTTCTTGTTAATAGGTCTGTTTTTTTGTTGCATTGGTAACTCCAGCTGATTCATTTGGATGTTTTTAAGGAACAGTGATGTAAAACAAGCCATCCCATGAATTATTTTGCTAGTACAACGCCTTTCCTTTCCAATGAATGATGATATTAGCTGAATTTGCTGGTATTGAAACCTTGTTGGCTCTTATAGACTGCATTTTTTTATAGAACTTGGGCCACTAGTTTTTATAATAAATTATATTTTTATAAGTCGGCAATACCACTAAACATTTGTTTCTTTCTCCAGCGCTGAAAATCAATTCTGCCACATCTTTGACAATATAATACCTGTCTGCTCCTTAAATGTCTTTTTTAAAACTCCAATCTTTGTCGTAAGGCAGAAATGAGTACCTCCGGAGAGGGGAATATGTTTGAAGTGACTCAATGAAACAAGAGCTTAAAAAGTCTTACAATCGCGTATTTTATATTTTAACTTCCACATCCATCTGTAAAGATGTGAAGGGTTTCAACACTTTTCAAATGCTCTTTTATATAATCATATAAAAATGTTGCTATTTCATTAGGGCTCTTTCCACCATGGTCTTCATGTTAAACCACATAAATGACACCGTTATCTTTTAAATTTTGAAAACAAACATTTACAGTAAGCTGGCGACTAGAAAAAGAAGAGAAAATTTGTTTGTATATAAAAAATAAATACTATTTTTATATAACTAAGCTCAAATCATTTATAGAAAGTATGCAATTACACACAATATACACCACACAATAAAGACTTATATTTTTCTAGAAAGCTGGTAAACTTATTAATTCAGAACGTGGACTTCATATACTGAGAACAATCCGAGGGATGAAGATAGGAAGTTTTATTTAAATTGTATTACTAATTAATATTTTTATCAAAAATAACATGAAAAAGAAACTCAAGTAATAGGATTCGAAAAAAGACTCCAACAATCCATTTTCCCATTAATAATGAATTAATTTAAAACATATAATTGCAGACATAAAACTAGTGTAAATTTTAAAGAAATCTATGATAAAAAAGAAGTTTTTTGAGATGAATTTAATGAAGAAACATTTTTTCCTAAAATAAAATGAATAAAAAAAAACACATAGATTCAAACTCGAACTTCAGTTGCGTTCTTTTACGTAATCCAATGTTTTACCACTACACCAATGGCTCACAGCGAAAACAGACGGAAAAATACACTTCGTATATAAGATTCTGTTGTCTGGTTGCATACGCCGAGTACACCTGAAGTAGGACTGTTGGGCCATACTCGACCTACCGCCTAGTAAACCTGAAGTGAATCTCATTTAGGGGGACACGTGATCGCAAACAGTTGTCATCATAAAAGTTAGGACAAGGTCACCTAAAAGAAGTATTAATTTTAAAAATCAAAAATAAAAGAAATATGTATTGCTTGACGAATACGTTTCACTTTAAATGACGATGACAGGAAATCGATTTTTATGGAGCTGTACATTTACAATGCGAAAACGTAACCTGGATAATATGGATCTATTAATAAAACCATCTATTAATAATATCCACTTTCCACTTATTCCTTTTCTTTGTGTTTTTATTTTTTAATTTAGTAAATGATGTTATTCTACCAAATACTTAAAAACTTTTGCTACAAAATACTGCCTTGCAAAAAGATTTTAAACGATGCGACCAAATTTATTACCAAAAGCAAATGTAGGATATGAACATATATATAGCATTAAGTATCATTATCTTATGTTAACATTTCATAATAAAGTTTAACATCAGGAAATATGATATGAAAATATTATATTATGTCACAGAAGATTGGTCAATAATTAAGAAGTTACCTCGAACAAAACGATAAAACCTACAAATGTCATTCTTTAACGCAAGTAAAAGCATTGGCAGAGCTAATTGAGAGCCTGGCGTGACTTTTATGTTAACATAGAATCGCAATTGAACGCATATATTATAATTTTTCTCTTGTAAAAATAAAATCGCAAATATTCTTGGTAAGATTTATAAATGTAATGTCCCAATATTGCTAATAGAAAAATGTCTACATTATCCGAGCATTCAGTATTCATAACGGATGACCGGCAATATGTTAATAACTAAATCAATAGAAATGACGCAATAAACGAAACTTCACAAATTTATTAGAGATCGTACCAAAAGTTTATTTTGCAATGTTATTTACACGAAAGGAGTTCTGCAGAAGAAGGAAAGTTATAATTAAAAGAAAAATGGCCACTTCTGTTGCACAAAACCAATAGGTAAAATTACTCTCGATAATGAAAATTAATAATTCTTCTTTACGTCTTTATTAAACCCTCTGAAACTGTATTATTTGTCAACTCTGTACAGGTGTCCACGACCCCATATCCAAAAAAAGAACCTTGGGTTGTGCTCCACCAGAAGGTTGCAAAACAGTATATATTTCAGAAAAATATTGATGTGTCAGATTTTTAATAAATAATAAGAAATCTATTGTAAACTTAGCCTAAGTTTTTGACGCTCGCGCCGCTTCGCATTGCGAAGAGCTCGCCATTCGCTACGTGACTCGCTTCATCATTCGCGACGCTCATTAAAGGTGGTTTCTGAACAAAATAAAACGAAGGAGTAGCGAGGCGAACGCCTAAATTGGGTATTATGTATGTATGAGTTTTGACAAATGCGCACGGTTGTGTGCAGTATGTATAGGTTACGCTTGCACCTATGATTTCATAAATAAGCGCGCTTGGTGATTTTAAATACCGCGGTATACATCACATTATATTTAATAATAGTACTTTGTAATAAAATAGTATTAATCTATTTACAGTGGTAATATGTGGATGAGTGTTCGCCAAATGTAGATATGTCCATATTTTATGGCTACCTGGGAATAAAATCAGTAATCACTCACTATGATTGCCACGAACGTGCACGGATCATAGATCAAATCACGACTGTACTGATTTTTCAATAGATTGAAATAAAAATACGTTGTAAAATCACAAGTTAATGAAAACTAAAGATAATATTAAAAGACATAAGCATTTTCAACATCTCGCCCTCCATTTTCGACACATTTTTGCACACGTTATTTTCTTTGTTCGTGAACTCGTTTAAATAAATAAATGTGCTAATGGTACTTTTAAGTTTGTCAAAAGCAGCAATAATACACGCGCGCATCTCTATTTACTGATAATCTTTCTCTAACACTAAGTCTTTAATAGATCCCCACACAGAGTAGTCCAATGGGGTGATGTCTGGTGAATGTGGAGGCCAACGTATAGATCCAAATCGACTTATCCACTGAATGCCAAATTTTTCATTTACTTTGACAACGCAGTGCGGTGACGCAACGCAACTGAGCACAAAGGGATTTTGCAATTACTAAATTAATAATTGACTTTGACCACGAATGCGCTCTCGTATACGAGAAGAGATTGATAACATAGCATATCACTCTTCTTACTTGTCAACCCATTTTGACCTTTATTACTTATGCGTAACATATAATTTATTTGCGACGTTCGAACGGTTCGACTCAAAAAGCCTATTTTTTTAAATGTAGGGAACATTTACATTTTTCTTAGGCGCTAAGTAGGATTTATATTATATTTTCTGGGACTCTCTTTAATCTGACGTTAAAGTTATACCTATCATTTATATATATATAAATATATATATATATTTAAAAATTACCTATATTTTACATTCAATGTCTATTTTTATCATCATGTTTAGGTCAAGGCGTATTCTTTTTGCGGAACATTTCCTTATTTATACCTAATTTTCTTTTTCTGTTTTGAATTAAAAATAGAATGAATACCAAAGAAAATACTTGACTTGTACTAAATATTGAGATTATAATAAATTAATATGTTACTGGTCACAGGTCTACACCAAGGCGTTTCATGATATTCTCCACTCATCCGTCCTGACTCTTGTTCAATGAAAAACTTTAATATATCCATAAATTTTCTTAATTTTCACGTAAATATATTTCAGTTAGTAGATAATTTCTAAAACACATTTAATTCATGGTATCGAATTAACTATATATTAAGTATTTTTTAATAAATTGTTATAAGCCCAAATTCAAAACTTTAGTTGTATTATCAAATAGTAAAATATTATGTAAGCAAATCGGTATAATTATTTAGGAGACTCTATTCTATGAAACGGCATTTTCGCCCTTCGCATTTACGAAAGGAGTTTCTTAACATTCATTATTTGGACAAAGCTATATTTATACAAAATTTTATTAAATTTAACCCTGAAAACTTTTAAAACCAAAACTTACGAATCAGGTTAAAAAATGTTGACGTAGAAAATCTACGGCATGTATAGTCAAAATGTAATGATATTTTTTAAGGTTTGATTTCTCGGTTATCTATACCTTTATATGTCATGTCTTCCAGTTTCTAAAAATGAGAATATAAGAGTGCAAAATTTGTAAATATTCTGTAAAATGGTAACCCAAGTCAGAAATAAATACAATTCTATTGAAAAAAAATTTCTCGGAGAAGGAAGTGCGGAGAGAAGATGCTTGTCTATCACAAACAAAAATAAAAAGGCTTACGTATCTATGTATACGATACTAAATTGAAATGAGGTATTTTCTAATTTTGTGTAGAGTACTTATTTCAATGAGATGTCTGAAGTTACATTAGTGAAATGACTATTTGAATATCATATATGGAAATTTAAAAATCGACCAACTTTATCTCCTCTATCTTATAGAGTACACGAAATTATGGTCTAAAATAAATTAATTCATTTTAGGCCCTCTGATGAAATATATTTTTATTGAAGTTCTTAGGCCATATTGATACTTCTTTAGGCGCGTTATGAAAAAATGATGAGAGTGAAATTTTAAGATTCGTCATACAAAAGTTACAGTATGAAGTTGCAGCGGTTGCAGTCTCGAAACAAAAGCTATTGGCACCATCGTCGCCTCTGTTCACTGTTTTCATATTCATAGTATTTATCCACATGTTTCTAGTGTCTACATTCACACACGTGTTTTAGTTTCATATAAGTACGATTTATATATGTGCTGATAAATCATATTCAGTAGTGATTTAAATTCAATATTTTGATTAATATATTTACTATTCGTAAATATCAGTGAAAAAATTGTGTTTATAGACTTTTTCAAGTGCTCCAATATAATTGAGGTTATCTATCCGTATGTATTATTTAATGATGCCAAAGAAGTATAACTTCTCACGCGCGTACATAAGTACACGCACCTTTCTTTTTTTCATGTTTCATAACATATGAGGAAACCCCCTTTTAATTTTTCTTTTCACATTAATATTAAAGTAACAGGAGACAATTTACGAGTAAATAAAACAAAAAGATAAAATTAAAATTTGTAAATAGTTTGATAGAAATACTTATCAAGTTCTGAATATTTATATTTTCGTACTTACCTGAAATTAAATGAATGTAGACGGAACCCTCGTAATATGGGTTCCACGGGTACTAAAGATATTTTCTAGAGTTCCATGACCAAGTTCCTAAAACGGAACACTAATGGAATCACTTCGATAGCTGTCTGTCCGTTCGTGCGTTTGTCACAGGTGATTTTCTCGGAAATTATTCGACGTAAAAATTTTACAGAAATTCGCTTTTACATTCTATAGTATTATATCCAATAACAACCGTGGCTTACACTAAATTCTTCGTTGAGAAAATAGAGGAAACAGGTTCCATAATTTTGTTTTTGGTTTTTATTGCACATTTCGGAAAGCGTATTTATTATTTTTTTAAATTATAAATTTATTTCTAGTTTCATACTGAAGGAGTGAATATTTTTCTGAATGTGCTTTGTATTATTATATTCAGATACACTTTTACAATTATTAGTATTTTATTAAAAAACTTATACAGAATTTAAATTAGCAGAATTGCATATTCAATTAGCTGAACGCCTATCCTCATCATTTCTGCCAATGTATCAGTAAAGAAAGGTGTACACTTGAGATAATTCAGTTCTTCGATATGGAGTCCAAAAACTGATTTTACTCCACTCAGAACTATTAGATGCTTGCTCAGATGCTAAATTTTGCGATCCTAAACACACCACTGTGTATACAATATTAAGAAACCCAACAATGGTTAGGATATGTTGCTCCATTATCGAGTTCAGCGTCTAACTCCATGTTCTATTTCATTGAATCAGTCTGATGGCACGATTTTATTGTATTGTCATCAGAACTATACACAACTGCTAAGTTTTACGATAGTACAATTAGAAGCCAAAACATGGTTAGGATACGTTGTTTTGCTATCAGTTTCAGTACATAACTTTTAGTTTTATTACAATGAGTCAGTACGATGATACTATTTTATGTCATTAGAACTACTTATTTTCGTGATAATTAGAATTAGATATTAGAAATGCATAAAAATTAGTTTTGTAAACTCCACTACATAGTTAATTAGTTAGAGGTCGGCCTAATGAAATTTGTTAAAAATGCGCACAAACATATAAGTTTAAACACACACACACACAATATACTTAAAGTTTCACACACAAATTATGTGAGATGTTATTTCACAATGTAAATACGCACGTTTAAATGAAGAATATTCGAATAATATGTCGACCCTTTGTCAACAAAGGCTCAATGTTTTATTTAATAAGCAGAGTATAAAAAACGTAATTTCAAAATCGTGTTGTATTTGATTTATTTTTAAAAAGTGTCAACGTCATGGTATTATGCGGGTAAGGTACATCAGTATGCAAAGCCTAAAGAACCTGCAATATGCCGACGACGTTTTAAGTGAGCGGAAAATGCGTGGAGGAAAACTGGTAACAAAAACGTGTCGGTGAAAAAAAATGTGAGCCATCATGGGACGCTTGGTAGATGTGAAACATCTAAACTTTTCTATATTTTTGTATTGAAATATCTTTAGGACGTTGTACGTTCGATGAAGGAGGATGCAAATAAAGATATAACCGAGTAAAGTTGTAGAGGTCAATAAATAACAAGCAATGCTGACACACTAATAAACGTAAAGTAGCGTGTGTGTAGTGTAGTAAAGGGGGAATCATTAAATCGGAAAGAGCCGACAAGATGTGAAGCTAACTGAATGGCACGTCACAATGTGCCATCAGAACGTTTCAACTCTCATCCAATAGCGCTATTAGACGTTTCACATCAAAAATGCGTTGATATAACAGAGACAGATAATCCAAGTATTGGGTAGGTAACAGTAATAAAAGGCGGTATAATATTTATGTAGCATCTAAGAGGGAATGGCATTGCCCACTTTGAGCAACCAGACATTTAACCTTTCACTTTGTGAGTATTTATGTCAAACTATTTTTATTAACGAATAATGTTTACATTTTTCATGATGAAGTTTTCTATCTAAGGGAAAGAATGTTTTTAAATTTTAAATACTGGACTAAGTCGGGGTAATACCAACAAAAATTGTGGTTTTCTATGAGGTTTGTTTAAGGATTTACTTTTAAAAGTGTAGGATGTCATAAGGAATTACAATTGGGAGATATAAGTCTGCAATTAAACGGTATTAGAGATATACCTGCAAGGTAGTTTTACTAACTTCGCAAATTTAAATTTGGAAATACATATATGTGCTAGGTAAAAGGATAAAAGTCTCTGGAGAAGATAGCTTTTCTATCAATCATTTAAAAAAAAAACCTACCTAACTTCTATTCAGTCCATATAGTACCAAATTTTTCTATATGAAATTTAAAAATATTGAAAATATCAAATGACCTATAATATTTAAAGTGAAATTTCGAACAATACTTATTATAAAAATGAAGCTACCATTTTAAATATGCAGATTCTCTATTATGTCCTCGAAGATAACGTCTGTACTACCACCTAATGTGTCCATTTTAACACACTGTCATATAACCGAATAAATTTAGAAATCGTATTTGATTATCTATATATTTTTGAAGGCAAAAGAACTTACAAAAAGTTACAGAAAAAAAAGAAGTTACAGAAATTGTAAAAAACTAAGACTGTCACAAATTTTTTTTATTTGTCTTTATCCGAATAAAAGTTAGAATTTAGTAACGAAATAGATCCCAGCAATATTCATGATATGAAATATATCATAAATTGTATCTTTAATATTTTTATTTTAAGCTAAGTAACTATAAAATATAGTTACAGGCGAAATATTATTCGAATAGTTAAGAAAATATAAAAAGTACGATTAAAACCCAGTATAAAAGTAAGTTGTCTGTCACATATCGTTACATGTATTGACAAATTCACGTAAATAAATTTGAAATAAATAATTACATAATATTTAATCACATTATTAATATGTATCATTTGTAGTTTTGTTTTCTGTGCTTAGTTAATAATTTTTTTGAATTTGCTGTATCGTTTATATCACCGTGGAATCATGTTTTTTTATTTGACTTAATAAAAATTACGCACCAAACATTTTTTTCACCGTATTTTTATTATATTCTTTCTTTCCAGCTAATGTGCAGATCATCAAATTAATTACATAATAGCAATTTTATACTGAACTATTTTAAAATAGTACTCTGCATTTACTTTACGACGGCATTTATCTGCAAGTGAGTCGCAAGTGTTGTCACGATACCCGTACAAGTAAATAAATACATTATTCCTTACACGCTTCATCTTGGGAATGTGCAAATAGTATTACGGTAATCCTCTGGCCATTTGCATGGATCCAGAGATAGTGTAGAAGATTCAGCCTTTACTGATAAATAAGTGAGTGGTTTGTCCTTTACTAACAATGAAGGGAGTGTTTCACACTACTAAATTTATTTAAGGATTTATACTAAAAAAACTCCTCAAAAATACATGGTTTTGTTGTCAAAATACATAATCAAAATATTTTAATCGTGTGAAATAAGTACTTTGTTAGATGTAGACTAGATGTACTTTGAAATAAACATTAAGATTTCACATTTCTCTTAACTCTGAAACAGATAGACATAGAATAGATAGACATAGAAAGTTGAAATTTGACTTATTATTGAAACGAATAAATACGCATACACTCCAATACTTAACATTCACTTAGGGACGAGTAGGACTCGCGCTATGTTGATTAATTTTCTCAATTTCTAATTAATCCATAATAAATTCATTAGTAAAATGCCATGTTTGTCCAAATAACTGGGATGTTCCCCAGTACAGGTTACATTGATAAATATTACTGATAATTATTTTTAAATATAATAAATATGATTCCGCCGCAAAAGGGAAATTTTGAAGGTCTGATCTTCTGTGACTGTGATTTTAATTTGTTAAGTTTTTTTACATTATACACGGTCACAAAAATACAATCATTCTAAATACTTTAGGAAGTACCCAAAAAGAATCTTTAATAGTACCTTAATGAAAAGACGAAAAAGAGTCTTTACCATTTCTTTTTTTTTGTATTATTTAAAATACCTGTGAAAAACATTATTTTCATTTGGCTTAGTTGTGACATGGTATGATGATAACCACTCAAAATATATTTTATTTAACTAAAGATTCTTCGGCGATTCTTGTATTTCATTTGCATTATTAATACACTTCCATACTAATAATTTCCAGGGAATTTATTACTCAAATATCCAAATATATTGTTCAATTTCTTTTTGCTAATAGCCCACCGGAAGATGTTGTAATACAACGAAACCTACGTCGTGGTAAAGAACTTAAGGAAAATAGAAATAATACCACATTATGTAGTTTCATTTAATTGTGGAAAAAAATAACATAAAAACTCAAATGAAATTCAAATAGACTTTGGTAGGGAATATTTACTGGGTGGGATTAATGTGTGCATCACGGTGAATATATCAACGTGTCTGCGCTTACCACTATTTGTTTTTGTTTTCACGGATATTGTCTCTAATCTTTCAAACCTCTTGTCTTTTATTCCTACCTTCAACTTATTGTAAAATTACAACAACGGTTCACCGTTTTTTTAAGCCAAAAATTAATATAAAATATTTTAAATTTACTTTTCCTTGACTTCACTTATTAAAGAAACATTACACTCTGCTAATTCAAAATTAAGTTCTGATTTAAATATTATTTTTTTTAAGTGCATCTGTTTAATTTCTTTAAAAGTTTCTAATACTTCAAGGTAACTTTTTACGTTTGTTTATTTTCATCGGCTTAGCTATGTTAAACAATATTACAAACTTGTCTCAATTAATTTGTAATTACGGAAAATAATTTTTATTAAATACTATATTTTACTAAGACTTGCAATCACAAATTGCAAATTTAGCGAAAAGACTTAATGTTTATCTTTAAAAAGGCTTACGTAAATTAGGGCCCAGTTAAAGTGAGTTCGTATTCAGTACATATCTACGTTATCTTTTGATACTTTTGCCGTGTGAATACGTACAGTGCCAAGTAGGTAACGAAGAGGTATTCAAGGTAGGAGCATTCCATATTATTATCATACTCATGGACAGATATTTCATAAAATAAAGATTGCATTTTGTTTCATATTGAGTTTCAAAAATTACATTCATACACTTTCACGTACGTTCCTTTCTGTATCAGAACTTTTTATAATTATTTTTTATTTAACTAGTTACAACACAAAATGCATAAAATTTTAATTTGAAGGCAGTCATTGGTTTCCCACAAACATATATATATATATATATATATATATATATATATATATATATATATATATATACATATATACATATATATATATTATATATTTCTCCAATTATATTTATTAAAGGATTTTTATTAGTATACGTAACCGTAATCGACATCTTTTTTTATTTTATCTACTTCTTCTTTCTTCATTTACATGTTTATGATACATTGCTGAAATGAAACAATTTGCATGGATTTTAAAGATAATATTTTTTAAATTTAGTTATCTCAACATTTATCTTTTAAAAAATACGAGTGTGTGTCAAGTTCCAAAATATGATATCAGTTTTCAGTTACAAGTAACTTCTTCTCTGGAAAAAAAAATTTTTTTCTAATAAATTTAAACACTGTAATTCATAAAGTATTTTTATTACGACCAATAACTACCTTTTCTTTCTGCGCTTGTTCTGATGTAGTTGAAGGAACGGTTAAAATACCTAGTTTTTTTTACTTAATTTTTGTGTGGGTTGTTTTTAATTTAATTATTTTTTTTTAATTCTTCTCTCATTTCTAAGTTTTTTTAATTAGCATAATTAATATTCCTCGAAAACCATTAACTTATTTTAAATGATTGAAGGGCTGGATTTAATCCATTGTAACTTGTTTTATATTACTTAAGTTTTCAAGTTCTTTTAAATATATTATTTCATTAAAATTTTACTTCCTGAATTATTAGTTCTTCTCGTGATCATATTATTAAACTTTTTTTTTTTAACTTCCTTATAAGTTAGGCGATAAGTATTGAATAAGTATCGAAATTAATAACTTCGTGCTTAAAATTTTATATGAATAAAATGTATATATATAAATGTTACAAATCCATTATTTCTTAGCTACTATATTATTACACATTTACTGTTACTTCAACTAGTGTTCCGTATCGAGCGGATGTGACATTCAGTCATCATTAGTTACACTACGTTGGCCAGAAGAGATGTTATTTAATGATATGGAGATGAAAAGATTTTTAAGGAGAAAATAATTTTTTTACATGATTGAAAATAAATCGGAGGCCTTGGGTTATAAATCCCTTTGCCGAAGCGTATCTTCTCACCTATTCTATTTGCTTTTTTATCGAAATGTTTTACGAGCACGTGTCGGTAAGAAGATATATATATTCTTTACAGAATTCAATGCTTACTTGTCAGCTGGTTTAAGTTGACGCAGCCCTTCCAGTTTGAAATTGCGAATTTGTTGGAGCTTTTTATGACTGAAAATATTTCCGTTTACCTTGTAAATGTGGGACATGTTGCCATTGGGAAATGACAAGATTTTAACAACATGAGGACATAAAGTAATTATTACTCAAATATTTTCATAAAGTAATCATACTCTTGTGAATCATTGTATCTGAAGGTGAAGTCTATTAAATAATATTTAAATCTGCCCATTTCCTTTATATAAACAGAAAAGGAAACCTAATTGAAATTGTGACACTGTTCATTACTTACAAATTTACATAATTAAGTTTATGATGGATTGATTATTAAATATTATATCCAATATTATTTTAGAATATTTTAAAGGATATATTAGATATGAAGGCTAACGCTCCAATTTTTTCCTTCATTTTACAGTAGCAAAAAAAAGGAAAGAAGTATTTATAGATGGCAATATAAATGTAAATGTATGCGGAGTATGAACCATTATGAGAAAAGTGGGCAATGAATCTAGAGGTCAAATAAAAAAGACTAGAAATTCAGGGAAATATTAAAGCTAAGATATAGAAAATATGAATTTAAAGGATGCATAATCTTAATTAAGAAGATCTTAATAATTTTCAATGCAAACTAGACTGAATCAATAAAATTTCGTTACACGGAGAGCAATAGTCCTAAATCTCTTTCAGTATTTGTAAGTCGTTAATTCTCATTTTAAAGAAGTAGAAAACATTTTAAAGAAATTTTAAAGAAATAGTTAATATTTTCTTATTGTAATCTGCTAACTCTTTTTCATTATTTCGTTAATTTATAAATATTTAATTGTATTAACGTTGGCCAAATATTGGAAACTTCAGTAGTTTGATTTATTAAGGGAAAATAAACTTAGAAGTGCATAAATTTGTAATACGAAGCGTAAATTTTCTTTCTCATATGAGCAGTTTTTTTTAAATATTTGACAAATCAAGCTCGATATCTATGGTTCCATAAAACCAATCCGAAAACTTTTTTCACTGTTTTAATGTTACCAATTAATAAAAAGCTTTCATCCCAGTAATTTGTTTGCTAAAGCAATAAAATAAAGCAGAGGTGTTGAAATAAGGGGTTAAAATTTAATTAACATTTAATAATCTTTTTTCTATTTCTTAAATATAACACTTTATTTGTGAAGTATCTTCGGGACGATAAATTTAGACAAATTAATACGATTGTTTCGTTCACAGCTTATGTGTATATAATGTTAATTAACAAGAAAGGTACATCTATTCTTGAAAAAAAAAGTCCTGCAATATTCTTGCTAAAAAAATTAAATTGACAGTTTAACTCTATATAAAGAATATGAGAAGAAAAGCCTGGACACAACTCGTGTTTCGCAACACTGGTCTCGTGAAATACATTCAAATTATTTTCGATGATATTGTAATTTTATGAGGTAGGAAGTAAAAATATTATAAAGTGATCCAAATTTTATCTAAATTTATAATTCAAAGACGTTTTAGCCATTACAATACCGTTTATTATATTATTTGTACGCATATATCCATTCTATGAAATTTAAAGGAAACTAACGGAATTAATTTTTTAATTGTTGACTAATAATATTTTGAATCGTATATCACAGTAGTTTTTCTTTCCTCAAGTGGAATATCTTTCTTATATGGAATATCTTTCTTGCTCGTGATAATAAATAAGACTTTATTACCCTTTTCTATTACGACAAGCAAGATATTACAACACTCGTGCCATTTCGAATGGTCGTGTTATGGTGAAAAGTAAAATTAATATACGTAAGTTAAATAATTTAACACATTATATATTTTTTTATTTACAAATAGGATAATATTTTTATACGCACATTGAAGGTATTAATTTCATGTGTTTATTTCTCCCACATAATATATTTTATAAGTAAGTACGATTAGAACTTGCACTATGAATATTCTATACAATTAGATGTATAAGATATTTTAAACGTTTACATACTATATAAATGTATTTGAATTAATTTTTTTACAGAAATTGTTATTATTTTTACTATTTAAATACATTATCTAGATATCATTCATAGGCGTCAAATAAATGTGATTTTACAAAGAAGTTAGATCAGGAATTGAACTATTGTTCCCTGCAAAATTTTGTGTTAATCTTATTTTTTAAATTATAATGTTAGGGGTTTCGGGAATTGGTCATGAAATGGACTTGTTTTTTAAATATTTTCACCAATGTCCTTAGAATTATCTAATAAAAAATTCGGAAAAAATATTGCATCTTTATAACACCCTTTCAAATGAAATACCCCACAATTAGAAACAAAAAAAATATTATGCCAGATTCACTGCTCTGAAATATACGTTGACAATACCTCCACGTATGGATAGTATGTAAATATATGTATAGAGTACAAAAATAATATCACGCTTAAACTCTTCAGAAAATAGGTTGACTCAATATTACATAATTTTATATATGAAACTCTATTTCAAAACATATTTAAAAAAATACTGGAGCAAAGTCACCGCTAACCCGACCGCGAATGTATGATAATTTGATTGAAGTTATCTCAGAATACATCTCCGTTCAGCATCTCATGAATAAACTCGTAAAAGACATAAAATAAATATTGCAAAACTTTCGCTTTATTTATGAACGAAATTGTCCCATTTCCCATCCGTGCGATATGGCCATTTTGGGAAGGAAAAATCTGAATAAGTTGGTAATTTGTATATAAACGGCATTGAGCGGAGCGAGTTTGTTTTCGGGTAGGTATATCGTATTATTGCGACGCGAGTAATATAGAAGACGAATCATTCCTCGAGCTCCTCGCTTTAGGAAAATATTGGGGTTAAATGCTTAAAAATAATTAAGTAAATATTTTAAAGAAATCATTGTATATATTTCATTTTAATATTTAGTTTCCAGATTTTTGTCCAGAAACGAAACATTTTAAGGCAGAAAATGAAAATAAAGCCTAAGCAATTTTTTAAAAATTATTTACCCAAAAAAAACGGAAAGATAAATAATTGACGGGATGAAAATTTAATCTTGACATAAATAGTATGTTAATATTCTCCTTTATTTTGTGTATTTAATTCAATAAAAACAGAGTTTAATCCTTTTTTTGTTTACCAATATCTTTCTAAATATTTAAGTAATAAATCTTCACTTTTACCGCTAACTACCGTAATACTCATATGAGTATTATAAATGCCAAAGTGAGTTTGTTTCTTTGTATTTTTTTTTCTAACGAGTTTTCATAAAACTTTGCACACACGTAAGCTCTGTTATAAAAAACATAGGTCACTTTTTAACCTGCAATAGTATCGGTTGTCGATTAAAAAAACATACTATTATATAAAAGACCATAACAATGTCAACATAATGACATAAATAATACATCATAACAACATGAGAGTCTAAAGCTTTCTACTGCAGGAAACAAGCCTTTTTGTTTTCACGTCATTTCTTAAATCATCTCATTTCGAATCTCTTAGTCGTAATCAATGCTATAATAAAGTAATTTCATAAAATATTATTTTGAAATTACGTAAATTGTTTTTTCCTTCACTCGTAAACGAAATAGCAAAATTAAATACAATTCAATGGTATTTTTTTTGTTTAAAAGGACATTTCTCTGAAATAATTATAAAATCAATTGGATTGAAGTTTTGAACCTCTCTCTGAAGAGTACGTTGAAAAAAGCTTCTATGTGGTAAGAAAATTAAATCGTAATTTACTCTTTTAATTTTAACTTTTGCTTCAACTCAAATACACTTAAATTGGCGTGTTTGAGGGAATTTTGAAAATGATTGGAATTCTTCAAAATCTCGTTGCTAACATTAGTTTTGTGTCCCGATTGATTTCACTTCTTGCACATTTAGGCGCACAAATTCGAGGTTATATATTTTCTCTGTCAAATTATTTACTAAAATGAATAATGTTTTTCTTACATAAATATATTGCCGAGTGTGTCCATATTTCACAGGAATAATAATATTAAAAAGTTATCAAACCCTATGGGATTAAGCATAATGAAACCAATTTTTAATTTGGTTTCCTACTCAAAACTTTAAAATTTTCTTTGAAATGATCTCTGATTAAAACAACAGGATAGACCTGTAAATGATCTTTTAAGGGTTCCGTCTGTTCTGAAGTAATAGAACAATATATGCCACAGAGAATTGATTGTATTCCTATACGTATTATCTACTTGAATGTTATGAAAGCATAGGTCAATCAGGCTTAATGAAATGAACAATAATAAAAATAGTGTACATCCAATACATATATCGTCTGCATAAGCAACGCAGGCAATTATGGTAACTTAAAGTCTTATTAAATAGTGAATATGTTAGCGTTAACTATTCGGTCATTTAGCTATGATATGTTCGATAATCACAAACATCAAGTTTTATTCTGTATGTTCCAAAAATTTCCCGTTGATGGTTGTTGTTTTTTTTTATTTGGGAGTAAATTACTCGCCTGTTATATGTGTATTTTATTTAAGGTCATGAATGGAAACGTATTTTGCAGATTAATTTTCACAAGTCATGGGATAAGTAAATATTTCGCATTGTTTTCGAATATTAATTTTATTGTTCAATTAATGAAGAGCCGACAACTCGAAATATCAGTAAATTATTTGAAAAGTATGTGGTGGATTGTAATGAACTGAAAGCACTAGGCGGAGTGGATATATTTCAAATTATGCGCCAATTAGCAACAAGGTATAACGTAACAATCCAAACAACATTAGACCATTTCAAACACATCGGTAATATTAAGAAGCTGAAGAAATCATTTCCAAACAAATCAAACTAGCATCAGGAGGGAAACTGTTTTAGGTAACATATTTCATTTAGTCTTTTTTCTCTTCTTTTAGGTTTATCTATCTCGCCCTTTCATCTTTCTCAGCTAACTTTTTGTCTACATCCGCTAAATACCCTTGATGCCTAATTTTCTTTCTTTTTGGAAACAGATTTTTTCTTCCTTTATTTTCATTCCTTTTCAATTATTAGCGTGTGCCATATCGAACGAATTGTCTAAATTATTTTGAAAGTGCTCATCACGGTGGTCACAAAAATATTATGTCTTTTTATGTTTTTGCAACTCTCTCCAAGCTTGATGAAGATTTACAAGTTTCTTCACGAAATTAAGTACACGTATATAATGCTAGCAATTTTTCCAGAATGTAATACACTCTCAAACGACAAGATTTGCTGTTCCCCTAACAGGCAGTTTAACTTAACGAATGTTGTTAAAAATATATAACTGCAAGAACTTAATGGTTAGACGGTAACTTTGCCCATATTATTCAATCATTTAGGTCATCAACCGAGCAAATATGTTTTATTGCTTCTTAATTCTTCTGCCCTCTTCTGAATGTAAAATAATACGTGGTAACTACCCGACCGTCCTAATTGACGAATATTGCGAGCATGCTTCGATGCAAATCGGCACGGGTTACAGTGCTCCAAATAAGGTAAAAATTTATTTCCGAACGTTTTAGGGGCAAATGAAAAAAGTAAGACCTACGCGTTAGAAAATAATAACTTAATGGAAGAAAATAAGGGATATCCTATATATATATATATATATATATATGTGTATATATATATATATATATATATATATATATCTATATATATATATGTGTGTATATATATATATATATATATATATATATATATATATATATTTATATGTAGAAACTTCAGAAAACTTCAGTAGACTTGAATTTTATTCTACATAAAATATCGACCAAAATTAAATGTTCTTCGTTAAATGTAAACAAAAACATAGGAAAGAATAAAAACGATACCTTTTCCCAAATAATAAAGTAATTACAATTTGGTTTCTGTGTATTGCAGTTATAATTATATTACAACAGCTAGATACAGATCAATTTATTAATAAAGTAAATTTGAAATATAACATTTTAATCGTTTGTAGATAAAGCATACAATTAAACAGACACGGTATAATCTCGACAATAGTCTAAGTTAAGTCTAATCATGTCTTCTAATCCTCGACAATATTGAAGAGCTTAAACTATTTTATGTTTACTGTCTGTAGAGCCTTTACAAACTTTTTAATTTCCGAAACTAATCTTTAGTCGTTTCTAGATAGCAGATGTTTAAGACAGTCCGTTATGCGATAGATGATTGTTTGAACTTATAAATTTGGAAGATAGCTCAGGTGGAAACGAAATAAATTTCTGTGTCCATTCAAATGGTTTAATGGTTAAGAGTTTCACTGCAGACGTTATTAATTTGTTGGTAACGAGACCAGATCCACGTCAATGTCCAATAGGCTAAAACAGTCTTTATTGGCGAAGTGACATAGTTTTTATGAAAATGTTGTATGTCTATAATGTAAATGGATATATCGAAAAAAGGTATGTGGCTGCCAAGTTCGTCAATATTGAAACTTATTTGTAAATAATTGAACTTCTAAAAATTCACTAAAACTTATAACCTCATTTCTGGAACATGTATCATATTTTCACACTTAAAGGCGTGAAAATGTTCATGGGTGAAAGACATAGTAGAAAATATATTTTCTTTTTGAAAAATTAATATTTGTCAATATTTCAATGGAAATAGCATGTACGCTTAAATGTATATTGTTTATATATACTTAAAATTATTCGAAATCCTAGTAGTCAGAGGTACTCTCGTGCTGGGCGAATTTTTCGCGATAACTTTTTTAAATATCTCTTTTAATATAAAGGAATTATGCATACTGCGAATCCAATAACAAAACATAACCATTTTCATTTTTATTATCACTAATACGAATACATTACTTTTTAAAGATTCTATCGTTTTCATAATTCTAGGAAGCAGTGAAATTTCCTGGATTTATAATTTTAATTCGAGATTTGACAGCAGTAATTTCATGTCGGAAAATTATGTACGTAAAAACATTTTGCAGATCTTTTCTTACAAAGTGAAGATTCGCTCATTACCTGCTTTGTAAATGGATAAAAATATTTCCTGTAGACAATATTTTCCTAAGAAAAATTATGTTTATCATTAATTGATTTACAAACGAAAAAATATGGGTACTCTACCCATTACTCGAAACGTCGACTACTTTTTTGTAATACAAATATTATTTTTCTAATATATACAGTATTCATTTTTCTGTATTGAAGTTATAATCGATTATGGTTGTGTCCAAAAATCTGGTCTGGAAGGCTGAAAAATATCTAAAACCATTATATAATAATTTGTATTTTAATGTAACCTTAAAATCACTAATTTTTGTTGAACGATGTCATAGTTTTTTAGATAAAGGGAAGTCTAATAATTTTATATAAAATGCTGATTAGAACAACGATTGACAATCAAACATGAGATTCGCAAAAGAGTAAGTATATTATGTTTAGTATGCCTACTTTTATAACGTATTTTATAATTATTTACCGTGCCATGTTTAATTAGAACCCATGGTTAGAAATGGTTAAATATCATCTTATTCCATACTTGATAAGGTCATTCATTGGTTTTAATGGCTAAATATCTGCTGTTTCATTACTTTTAATAGATATTTATAAGTGAACCTGATAAACTATGGTTTTCGCTTGGTTTAGTTCTCATATAAACAAAATTATGGTCATCCTTCACGACTAACGTGTTTCGAGAACGAATACTGAAGTAATCGTGAGCGTATGCAGAGTATGCGGCGGCGGTTGATCGTTTTACTGCACCCAGGGGAAATACAAATGCTCGTACATTGTCTTGGCTACGATCGTACGTGATCGTCGTTTGCCCGCATCCCGGGGTTGCCTAAACTTTAGCACACTTGTGATCTAACTGTGAGCTTTTCGGCCGAAACAGCGAGAACTTGCGATTGCTATTTAGGTTTGTTTGAGATATCTAATTTAGTAAAAGCTTCACTATTTCTCCCAGGAAGCAAAAACCGAGAACATTGATATTTTAAATTAAGCCACGAGAGAGATTTTATCTCGAAAACATTTTTACCCAATCTAATTGTATTCTTAAGATCAAAGCACCTCATATACATAAAGACACAAAGATAGTCAACATAAAGACTAATTTATTTTTACAGTTTATGGTGGGATGTAGTTTTTTTTAATTTTAACATATAAATTCTTATCTAGAAAATAAGAACTTCAGTACCAAACATCTCTTGTCTCTCCAAACCAATAACAATATCAGATAACTTTAGAATTTTTGTCAAAGTTATATCGTAACAACTGCTATATTGTAACGAACAAGGTCACTTCTCTCTCCACAATCTCTTCAGCTCCCTTTAGGGTCCTTCTTATTTCTGTATTTAAAAAATATTTTACTTCATATTTGGTTTTTTCATAATACCTCACAACACGAGGCATTATGAAAAAAACGATCGACATCGATTTCCATCTTTAAAATATCGACATATTTGACAAATATATACTCCCTAGTGAAGTATGTGTTTACAATTCACTACAACACTAATGCTTAGCTCGTGATGCGTTGTGTGTTTGGGAATAAGATGACATTTTTTTAGTTTAGCATACTATGTTAGCGGTTAAAAACAATGAAATTGGACTTTGAAAAAATTAGGAAAGAAGGAAACACGGTTCGCCTGAAAACAATCTGAAACGATCTTTAAGCAACGATTTGCGGGCGGGATCCAAAGTTGATTTATTTTTAATTACAGAATCCCGCCTACAAAGGATTATTTCAAAATGAGAGTAAAATTTATTCGTCTTTTCAGTTTTTTATGGAGACAGCTTTCATTAGTAACGTCATTTTATTCATCTAATTTGTTTTAATTTGGTTTAGTTGTCTTTATTATTCTTACAGAAAGGACGTATATCTCTTAATTTTAAACTCCACACAACATTTTTTGTACAAGGGTTGTTTTTGCATTTCATTCTCCTTAATTTTATAGCTCCCATATTGTTTTTTTCTGTATCTTAATGCAACGTATGATCGGTCATTATGTCGAATCGGTCGATCATACGTTGTCTTACTATACGCGGTAAAAACTACACGAATTCATATTTTAAAACAAAGTCCCTCGCCCCGTTTATCAGTTTCTATTTACGCGATTTTCTCAGTTACTAGTAAACGACTTTCGCTCCGGTTTTGTATTCGGGTATTTTCGGTGGGGATTCAGATATGTAATTAATGAGTATTTTTTTTAAATTACCCAACCTGCAATAATGAATGACGATGAAATAAAAAAAACGTATTCGTCGAATAGGTATTTTGGCATTGTCTGTTAAAATCGTTAGTTATTGGCGAAAATAATTTCTTCGACAATATATATAAATATAACAAATAAAATCCATATCAAATGTTTTACATTAAAAAAACACAATTTTTTAAATCAATTTTGTAAATTTACTAACCAAAACTATCAAATTAAATGCTAGTTACATTTATAACTAATTTTTTCCACATATAAAAGTTGTGACATACACACTATCATCGAGTACCTACGCCTAATGTAACCTCGATAAGTTCATATTACAAATAATTTCTCTTTGCTTAAAGTTCATGTTGAATTTTCCTTTAACCAATAACTTTATAACATGAATATTGAACGTATTGTACATTCTTTACAGATTATACAAAAAGAGTGCATTGTACATTCTTGTACTAAATGCTTTTTGAAGAAGTAAAAATATAACAAAGGAAGAAAATGGTAAGAAGCAGTAAAACTAGTTTTTTATTAGTCATAATTTTTATTAAATATTTATTCTATTTCTTATCGTAATTTCTTTACTTATTAATTTATAAAGTTAAGGTTTATTCATTAATTACGGAACGTATGGAGTAGAATCGGTGCAGTATTTATTCATCTCTACTTCTTGGACTTTTTTATATAATATTTAATCTAAAGAGTTAACAAATCATACAATTTCAGGGCGTTTAATTTATTAATTGGTAATTTTACTTATTACTTCTTATACAAAACTAACTTTTCTTCGCCTGTAGAACCCTTTTCATATAAATGACACTGTAAAAAAACTTTTGCTACGATCTCTAATAAAGTTCTGAAGTTTCGTTTATCGTCTTGCTGCTATTGATTTAGTTAATGTTATATTGGCGGTCATCTGACCGTCACGGTCACTTGCTGTGACATTGATGAATGCTGACATTTTTTTGCTAGTCGACATATTTCTGCTACTAATATTGCGACGTTACATTTATAAGTTGTAATAAAGGTGCTTGCAATTTTACTTTTGCAAGAGAAAAAAAAAGTTACAACAAGTTCATTAAATTGGTTTTACTCTCTTTAAATTGAGACATTCGTACGTTTTATACTTTCGCCAGGGTACTTTTTTAATTTTAGACCTACACTTTGTGTTATAATATAAAATCTTAATATCGTTTTTTATGAAGTTAAATGTTATTATATAATAATAACGTAAAATTAGATTAGTTATTAGAATTTAGATGCCTTCGATATCTTCGATGTTTTGTTGATAATAAATTTAACCGTAGCGTTTTTAATTTTTTGCGACAGCAAAATTTTAAAACTAAGCAAACGTTTTTGAATACTGGATGCATTAACACCATTTAATAAGTGCAGGTATTATAAGAAAAAGAAAAGAAGTAAATGGAAGTGGAAAATGCATTTTATTAATATTCCAGCATACGTTTTTGAATTGTAAGCATAGAGCTACCGTGATTACCGTAAAAAGACGATTTTTGGAATAAATATCTCTTTAATTTAAGATTTTTAAAATTAATACTTTTTTCTCTGACCATGTCCTAATTTTTTATGATTACGTGCCATTACACCCTAAGTGATACTCGCTTCAAATTTACTCGGCGATGGAGTAGAAACGTTCAGCCATACTTGACCCGAGTATGGCCGAACAGTTCTACTTCAGGTGTACTCGGTGAATGCAATCGAACGAGAGGATCTTAGTCAGTAAGTATGCTTTTATTTCGTCACTTTGCCCTGTGAGTCATTGAAGTATTGGCAAAGCAATGGTGTAGAACGCGACTGAAGTCCGAGTTCGAATCTCTGTGTTTTTTTCCTCTTTTCTTTAAGTTTCTTAAAAAATTATTAAATTTTACGTCAGTAATTGAGAAAATACATACTTATATGTAATATAATGAAAAAAATGGATTATTGGTGGACTTTGTTCCAATCCTATTGCTCGGATTTCTTTATATGTTATTTTTTTATAAAAATATTAGTTAAATAAAATTTCTTTCTTCCCGGCTCGTATTATACTTAGTGTATAAAGTCCACGTTTTTAATTAAGACGAATTTGCGCTCTAAATAAGTGTAATTATTTATTTTGACGTGTATTAAGTATGTAACTGTGTACAATTTATAACTAATTGGGGGCATTCATATAAATTATTATACGATCTTTCTTATGATATGATTAGTTTAATAAATTTTGCTTGTTCTTAATTTCCATATTCAAAAATTTTCAAATACATAACATGTTTACATTGGTTGCCAAAGTTGTCACTTCTAAACGTCTTATATAATTAAATAAAATTTCGTTCCCAGCTTTCTCGGATAAGTTTCGTTTTAATTCATATGTTACGGCTAATACTGGCAAAAGGCTAATCTTGATATTACGGTAATTTAAAAAAAATATTTATGAAACTCTGTCCTTAACCCACTAAACTTAAAACTAAGTTCGATGTTATAGTGAAAGTTTAAATTAGTCATGCGACGTCGCTGTCAAACTAATCTAACTTAACGTAACCTCCATTTCAGTTGGTTGTTTTAACCGCAAAGTTAAGATAAAATTGATTAATCACTGTCATTTCAAGAACATTTGAAATAAATATTACACTTGCATTTTAGGTCACAGTAGTTAGTCTAATCTTAAATTTAACCAGTTAAAGATGAAATATAATAACTTCAGATGATTGAAACTGATATTAGGATTAATAGACTAAAATTAATTCTGGCCTAATTATCAAATTAACAGTAATTTATAGATTTGTTACTTAATTGTAAAAACAAATAGTAATTTTAATTAATCAACGATTAGACTTCAATAGCTATCCGTGCACAAAATGCAGTATAAACCTGTAAAACTTTCTAATGCATTGTTCAAATTATGCCAAACGTTTCTTTATAAATTACAAGCTTTTAATTTCAATGCAAACAAATAAAAATAAATAAAAAGTACAGGCAATGACACGCACGCATGCACCAACACACTCACGTTCGCACGCACGCACAAATGCACGGACGCACGCAAGCACGGACGCAGGCACGCAAGCAAGCACGCAAATATGCACGCATGCACACCCATTCGCCCACACGCACGCACGAACGCACGTATGCTCGCACATATGTATATACGCAGGACATGCGTAATCTTTCTATGTAGCCTGATGGAGTTATTTTTCTGTGCCCATTTGTTAGCAAACAAGTTTAAGAAGACCCTTATTCTTGCATATTTGAAAATTCAGATTTCAATCGCTTTCATTATTATGGCCGTTCCTAGATGATCTGTTATAGGTAATATTCTTTGTAAAATGTTCTTTTTCTCTTTAAAGTCTGTTAACATTGAACATTTTTAATTAATTTTTATAAAAATGAAGTTACTTCTTAATTTTCACGCTTATGCTAGTTTTATACTTCGGACTCTGTGGAAGCTTTTCATTACAAAATTTCCTAATAATGCAAAATATTTGCTGAAAAAGAACCAATCTCATATATTTAAGAGACTTTGCGATGACTTGAATAATTTAATAATGAAAACACGATGTATCAATTGAATTTGTCGCTTTATTACTTTTTGAATATTCTCCTGCAAATTTAATTTATATTTATGAACATTTTATTTTATCCCTAAGTTTTTATAAATTATCCATATTTTTCTTTTCTAGCACTTAACTCAATCCTGCACATAGCCAACCGGAAGATAATGGGTAAGAATAAATTAATACAGTTATTTGATTCATTGATATTGTTGTCGCTGCTAACAGCATACTGTTACCGTCACAGGAAGCGTTTAAACGGAATTCGAGGCTCTATTTTGACTGGCGTGACAGTCAAGTTGATTGATTACATTGTTAATTATGTGTACCTAACTGAGCATGATTGGTTGAAACAATTATATTGACGATAGCCGACGTTTGTTATACAAAGTTGCATAAAATATATATTTAAACGGTATAGTGTTTCATATTTATTTCAAATTTAATGTTACTTTACTCGATCTGAATGACGGGCAGGTTATTTTTATTAACATAGTGAAAAATATTAAAACGTTTTTATCAATTGCAATAATATCATAGTGTATTTTCATTTCCGAAAACTGTAATTTCATCTCTCCGTTTATTGCCTGAACTATTATTTATATTGATATCAATTAAAAGGGAATGTTTTAGAATGCTTTAGAATAGCTTTAATTAAAATGGAATGTTTTAGAATGCTTTAGAATAGCCTTAATCAAAGATTTTTATAAATGCACAAACCTTTATATGGTTATTACTTATAAATCAAGCATTTTAGCTAATTCACAGATATATGCTTGCCACAGATATATGATCACATGCGTGATATGCTAAACTGCGATGTGAGAATACTAAACTGCGCCCTATTAAAATATACATAATTACTCGTATTTTACTACTATTTAGATCGTGCAAGGGCAGAGAGTTTTTAATAATAAACATTGTAAATTTTTCATGTATTTATAAGACAAACTAGTTGTGTCCACTACTGACGTCCGCGTTTTTTTCATTTGTCAAGACAGATTATTTTAATAAAATCAAAGGTTTGCTACTGCATAATAAATTGCCCCATGGCATTTCATAAAAAAATTGGTGTAAAGGATTCTGTTACCATAGTATAAAAAGCAGCTTATGGAGTTGGATTCGGGTTCATTTGCCCAGGAAGCAAACTGGAATTTCTGGCTTGTTCTTACGAATAGTTCCAACCATAGTGAGCAGGTGATCCTCCGAAAGTGTATTTGCAAGAGGAACGCTAGTTAACCAATTATCCATCATGATATTTCGCTCAATACTTGAAACTGTTTCGAAAATCCGCTTCACCACACTCACTCTATTATTAGCCATTCCATATGGACCTTCGGGGTGTATTTCAGCATAAATTTCGAATTTCAATGGATAAAATATTTCCGAATCGATAAATGCGTAATTTTTTATTTCATATTTGGTGGGCTTATTAGGCATATAAACCACACCCGACAATCTGCCTCGAAATTCATGTGACATTTTCATACGTAGAATAATTTGATTTCAAATTATTATAATATTCATCATATCCGTGAATTCTTCCAATTCATCTGTCAGTTGTGTTTCTATTCTAGGATTTTTATTGTCAATGGGAATATATTTTTTATAAAAAGAAATCTGTTCAATGATATTGTATTCTGACAAAAATCGATGTCTTTTCTTTCGATAGCCCATAGAATTTTGAAATTCAAGTGAGAAAAATTCAAGTACACCAGACATGTAAAGCAAACCTAAGTAAGCTAGAAGTTCTTCATATTCTCGCATTTTACAATCATGCTAGCATTGGAACTTTCTTTGAATTGATTTTTTGTAATCGTTGGTGTGGTGTAATATTAAATTTGTTTTATCCCTTGAAAACATAAAAGAATACATCCGATATTATACTAATTGCTCAAGCTGTTTCCTTAAGCCTATATTTTGGCTACAAACTCGGACGGACGGCACGCGGCGGCTCTTTTGCCTGCTTTTTACTTTTATTTTTGATATTTAAAATTGATTACATACTCTTACATGACTAGACAGCAGCTCAATACCATCACTACTCCATCCCGAGTCCATTTCATTGGCCATTTCTTGAAAGTCTGAATTGTTGTCACTTCGTTTTCTTAAAAGCCTGAGTTGTGGTCACTTAGTCTTTCTAACCTAAAAACACATACACTTAAATATAAGCCAAAAAACAAACACACAGCGGTAATACACATTTGTCAAAAACAGTCCAATTAGCACTTCACTTTGGGGGTATATATACCCCAGATGTAATCTCTTGACACAACCACATAGTGCGGGGCAACGATCCTGACTTAACCAAGGCGGGGGGAGATACTTAGGCAACTACTGGAAGCGCCGTTACCTAACATTTCAAAATGACGGAGTTATAACGCCTCAAAAACACAATGGGGTAAAGTAAACACCCCGCGAGTAATTAAGAGTTAAAACAAATATTTTGAAGTATAATTCCTTCATTTCTTCATAATATGTCAATCTGTCAATTCACAACATGCTCGATAACAACATAGCTTTTTAGTATGCGGTTTATTGATCTATTATAGTAATATTTGAACATATTCTTTGACTAAATATAGTCTTTACACCATTTTTTGTCCATAATAATAAAATAGTAAAAAAGTTTTGGGTATATTCAAGCAACTAAGAGTGAACTACCCAAAATCCCTTATGTTGTTGTACACTTTTATGTTGCTAATACACCGTCCTCTATTTATCGTAAAGAGATAGACGTTTTTAAATAAATAAATATTTGTTGTTTGCAATCCAATATAACGAGAGTGAAATGAGGAAAGAACCTTTTTAGATTCGAATGAAAAAAATCATCGGAACAGTGGAATGACAATAATCCTCTGTAAAACTCTTGTGATGGAGTAATTTGTGTCGTCCCTAAATCAATTTACAATTACGAAAGTAACAAAGTAAATAAATAAATTACGGACTTTATTAACGTGGAAAATAAGAAAAGTTAATTTGCGCAAACGCTAACGCACTTTTCACATCTTTCGACTGATATAACGATAAAAGTTTGACGGGAAAACCGCAGCGGGCGCTTCGGAAAACTTCACAATCTAATTAGCGGAATAAAATATACAACATATATACAGCTTTGGTGTAGAAAAGTAGAAAGTTCAATCTGCTTGAAAAATTTAGTACAGTCGCTTTATTTATAAGTCTCTGCGGATAAATTTTTGTCAAGATATTATTTTGCGTGCAGTCCTGAATTTTGATAACTCACCTTTACAAAATTTTGGTTTTGATGGTTCGAATAATATTATGATGAATACGAATTTTAGAATAAGTAAGTTATTGCTGAAGCACAATTGAAAGTAACAGAGATTCGAGTTAAATACTATTTACGCCGATAGGATTTCGATTTGGGGTTTTCCGTGGAAGATTTCGTCTTGATATATCTACATATATCACATATAATAATTTGAGGAAAAATTTATTTTTGATGTAAAATTTGACGCAATAATGTTTAAAAAAATAAGCGATTATAGTATATCATTTGGATATAAGAGTAATAGGAATTAATCAAATTGTAATAAAAATACGAAAACCAGATTTTATTATTAGGTTATAATTTTTAATTGTTAATAACTGTTTTAAATCCCTATGTTATATTTAATAAGTTATATTAATATTCTGAATGCTTTAATGTCTAATCATACATTTAAATATTAATATTAACTAGCAAAGTGTTTTTCGCTACTAAACTTGATACATATGTTATTTACGTGTCGGTATCATTTTCTTACTGACATTATATCGATACATACATAAAATACACTGTTCAGAAGTTACAAATATGCCCAAGATTAGCTTAGTGTGACTTTAAAAGAAACACATTTGAATAGGTTATAACATTGATGAGTAAGTTTAATGTTTTTTATTCATCTACTCTATTTCCTTAGAAAATTTTATTTATGAAAAAAAAGTTAATATATATATTTATATACAAATATAGTGAAATGTCCAAAGAGAAACTATTTGTAGAGTTTAAGACGTAACTAATTTTTTTAATAAAAAATTCGTTAATGTTTTTATTAAAATATAACAAAGTGCACAATATATCAAAGAAATCATTTTTTGTATATTACTTTCATGTTTTTTTTACATTTTCATCATCAGTACGTCTGATTGATTAACATTAAATCAATAGTTACGACGTGGGATTATGCAGAAATTTTAATTATAATTAAATGAAAATAAAAAATATTG
Source organism: Druceiella hillmani (assembly GCA_039881145.1). Classification (NCBI taxonomy): domain Eukaryota; kingdom Metazoa; phylum Arthropoda; class Insecta; order Lepidoptera; family Hepialidae; genus Druceiella; species Druceiella hillmani. Next base: position 454,591 of record JAYKKI010000132.1, read on the forward strand.
GAAAGAACTGACCTTAGAAGTTTATTTGCATATAGCAAGAGGATGAGTGGAAAATATTTAAATTATTAGAATCTAATATCAACGTAGTGTTGTTTCAAAATATTGTAAGGAACATTTTCATTACGTTAGCAAATAATTTTTAAGCATATTTTATTCTTGTATCATGTTTAAAATATACGGTGGAGTCTCAAAATAAAGGGTGAAGAATTCTATTAAAACTTTTATAAAATTAATTCCACGTACAACGAATTTTTCACCACTCTTATTCTATTAAAAATGTGTATAATCCTCACCCCATGACGAGTTAACTATAATAAGAAGGAACCACGTTTTTATTCTTCTATTACAGATACAGATAAGTAGAAACTAACTATACAGATAAGTAGAAACTTATCTATATATGAATGAAACTATTAACTATACAGATAAGTAGAAACTTATCTGTCAGTCACACAAAATTCTTCTGGGATGAGAAAATCTATAGACTGATAAAATCTGGAACAAGGTTGCCAAATATACAAAAAGATTAGAATTTTTTCGTTTAACTTCTGAAATTTCGATTAGAAAATATATATGTAAATATTTTTGACAGCTTCCATACCGGTGTTATTTGAAACATTTATCAATTTGAGGATTGTTTTCAGAATTCATTGACATCCGTTAAAATGTTTTATAAAATAATCGACCAAAAAAAAATTAAAATATCCTGTAGCATAGGAAGCCTGGAGCCTGGCCCGCGAGTCTGATCCAATGTGAGTCTGGCTCGTGTATCGAGGTTGTGTAGTGAAATTAATTTATTTAGGCTTTGTAGCGCAATATATAATTAACAACACGTAATATAAATAGTTAGGAGGGATACTCCTTATGATGAACATCTCAAAAACTATGACAACCAAAATCATGGTTAGAATTTTTTTTAAAAGTTTGCAAAGGCTCATAAGATCCTGTTTTTCATAATTAAAGCTGTATTTTGGGAAATGAGGGGATGGGGAATATTTAATTGGGAATACCTATTTCTGATGACGTACTACCAAAAACAACGAAACAAAAGTTCTGACACCTTTATATACATAAGTAGTTCTTACCCCCTTGAGTATTTCATTAGCCACCACCTACACCTCTCTTTCCCCAAAATTTCCATGTATATATTTTTGAGTGCTGTCTATTGAAGTGTAGTTATACCCTATAATTATACCAAATTTAACAAAGATTTTTCCAAAGAATGAATATATTTGACAATATTTGTTACATTCTTTGCTTTTAATTTTTTTTAAATATGATGTAAAAACAAAAGGTAGTAATGAGTAATATTTTATTGAATATTTAAATTATTTGAATTTAATCCTTTCCTGTGTGATCACATTTTTTTTTAAATATGGTGCGGAAAAAAGGTCAACATGAGTTTTAATAAAATGAATGCTCGTAATTATAGTACTCACTATGCATATAAAATCGTAGAAATTTATAAATCATATGCAGCTTTCTTTAATACAATGTGAATTACCTACGGAGCACGATTCTTTTGTATATCCTTTATTCAAAATTCTCAAATTATAATATTTAGATGAATCACATATCATAAACATACAATACATGGCAGATTAATTGACAGTGACTGAAACTGTCTAGAAAAGAGGACGAAAGAAATAAACTAACATATATATATAAAATAAATATGGTGAAATAAAAAAGACCTATCAAGTATGAGTAGAATAGAGTGTTAATAGTTATTCTGATAAGTTTATTTCAAAAATCGATAATACAATTTTTTATAGTATTTAATATTTGAGGAAATAATGAATAGATGTTAAAGAATATTAAATGGCCATAATTCTGATCGAAGAAATGTAAACAAATTTGGCCTGGAAATTTATTTTGATATCCTTGTCTTTTTTTATCCTTTTTATTTAAAAATATGCAAATAAAGTAGATAGAAAAGTCAAATTCACTACCGTTCGCCAAGCCAACAATTTTAAATATAAAATTAATTAATTAGATTCTGTGTTAACTCTCAAAGGAAAAAACTCCTGAATTCAGTGAGAAATTAAGAATAAAAAAAAAACTTTATAAGTAAAAACATTTTTCATTCATATGTTTAGTTTTATGTTCCCTACTCTCCAATTACAATGGAAAAATACATTTGTGTCTACATTTAAAATACTTCAGGTTTTTTAAGAATGTTCTGTTTCCTTAGTATTCAAAGTCGTTTTTGATTTAAAGAAAATGAGATAAAAGGGAATGGAGAGAAGTATCTTTATTAAAAAGCAATTTAATGTTAGATATAACTATTTTAAAGAGAAAATACGAAATTGTTATTCTAAATGGCAACAAATTAATGCTATTATTTAAGATGAATCTTTCATATATGTATTTCATTATCGCTATGTGGAAAATATCAATGCAGTAAATTTAATGCATATATATATATATATTTATATATATATATATATATATATATATATATATATATATATATATATATATATATATATATATGTATTAAGGTAATATTTATAATACATACAAAAAAAAGGAAGAAAAAATATATCTCGACAGAGATATTAGAAGGAAACATGGAAACAAACAAAAGCCGCGTAAGTACCAAACTTACCGTAGAGCGAGTAGAAAATTTTATGTTTAACGTCATGTCCGCTATATAATAAGTAATGGTATGTTTCACTTATGATCCTTCTATTTTTATAAGGTTGAGTAAGAAAAAAAATAAAATAATATTTATTTGAGTTTCGACCATAAATATTGCGTTGCTAAGGCTTTATGTTACTGATTCTTTCGGCAAATGATGAAGTAACAGTTAATTTCGTCTGCCTAGAGCGCTAACGAATGTCCCGCAGCACTAACCATTGACCACTTTCAGAATGCAATTTTGGAATTGCTTGACAGTTCAGGTTAGATGATTACTTACTTTTATGTTTAATTTAAATGGATTTTTTTTATTAAAGTTTGTATTAGAACTATTTTACTTTTGATCCTTGCACATATCCAATGCATACGTTTAACCTAAAAGTTGGATATACATTTTTTGCAGTAGAAAAATTAATAATAAATAAACAAATTTTGTTTTGAATTCGCATTTATCTTAAACGATAGAATAAATTTGATTAAATGTTAATTTTGATTTTAAACGTAGAAATGGAAGAAAAACGAAGCTTGAAAAGTAGCTCGGAGTTCAGAATGTAATTGAAAAATTTACAAAACAGTGATGGAAACACATGCACCGCCATTTCATCGCCTTTTCTAAATAGCCAACCATAAAATAAATCCTTTTTTATTCTTTTTTCAAATTTATTCTTTTGTGACTTTCAAAGGCTATATTTCTAGAACCAAATTTAAAATGAGTTACATTTCCATATTGTTTTTAAATGCGAGCCGTGGCTGTTTTTAGACATTATTAATATATATAACAAACTTCTGTCTGATAATGAAAATTTGAAGGAAATTGCGGAGAATATTTTTCGTATCTGGGTAAACTGATTTCGCTTAAAGCTAACCAATTGTCCAAGGTATGCTGCGAGACTACCGAGTCTTCATATTTTTTGTTTTCGAGGCGTAGAGTCGTATTATGTAGAGTCGTACTTATATAGTAGCGAATGTGTTGATCATTTGAAGCTAAAACATAAAATTATATATTGATTACCTTAAAATCTCTTTATTTACTTCCGTTAGGTTTTAACCAATTTATCTGTAGGAAATAGTGACTTTGAAGATTGGAAATATGATTATGGCTTTAGTCATCAGTTATTTTTCTAAGTAATTAAAATTTAAAGAAAAACTTTGGAAATAATTGGCATCATCTAATTTTTTTGGGCACCACAGATCAAAAGATATATGTCAAGGGGCATGGCGTTTGTCGTCTTGATAGTTATAAATCAGGCATGCAAGCGATCGCTATTGGAACATTACCGCTAGTCGTCAGTACCGTTCCAAAACTTTGTCAATACGTCGAGTTTTTCAATATTTTTGTAAAGAAAAATAGTACAAACAAAAACATTACTATAATTGACATAACAATTAACTGTTAAGTATGACATTCGATAGATTATTTTCTAACTTGTTTGTCATTCTCGTTTTGTTTATAATATACCATGCGGGGCGCATGGTCTTTAATAAATATTATCGTTTGAAATATATCTAGAATTGAATTGCTTTATCGATATTTTTAGAGTTCAAGCTTTTTTCACGTAAAACATCTTTTGTTTCGGACTTGACAGTTAAATAGACAATGTGTAACATATTATGTTATAGCAAGATCGCTTACGATTTTGGAAATGTAGCATATACCGGCATTATATAGTACAATAATTTAGAGGATGGAATTTTTACATTACTCGGCAGTGCATATATCCCTGGCGTGCATATATATCAGAGCTATTTCTGAAGTAGCGTGCAGCACAACTCATACGGAACTAAATTTGCCATCGCGCATTGTGTTCATTAGCGATTACTCAGCAGTACATAATCGAGCGGGAGTGACCGCGTTTGACAGCTGTGATACATAAAACTCATATTTGTGACCATTAGAAGTTGTAAAATTTAAAAAAAAAGTTGTTTTTGTAGAAATTTTACGACTGCTCTATTATGATGCCAACGCGTACGGTACGTAACGTACAAAAGTGGCTTGCAAGAGCTCGGATAGTAAGACAGAGAGATTCCAACCCTCGACGACCCAATGTCACCTCGGCTGTAGATGTTCGTCTCCACGGGGAACTTGTTAGATTGAGCCAAGCGAAGGAACCACAGCCATCTACGAGTGCGGCAGGTTCAAGTGGTGTAAGGCATTCTCTAACACCACTGATGTAACTCTATCTACAATGGTGGCAGAGAACTAGACCACCTCATCAACATCCACAAGAAAGTGCCAGACTACATCCGACAGTAACAGTACAACACCCCAATTAGAGCTGGTTACGCGCGTACAGGGCTAAGGCCGATCGAAGAGAGGTTCCTTTCCCCATAGTTGTCGTACATGCAGATACGACGGTTACCATATGCAGGACAATATGGCATTGTGGAGCAAGTAATTGATATTCCGGTTAACCTAAACAACATGATGCAAACTCATAAGCTCAAGATGTTTCACGTACTCCACTGCAGTTGCATCCCTGATAGTGCCTACTCGATTTTTTCGGTTTCCCAAATGTATTTAGCCTACGATTAAAAATCTATTTTCTTCTCTAGCTTTACTTGTATTTTGTTCGCTAAGTTTAATATAAATTTAATATTTATCGCCCAAATGATTGACACTTACAGTATATATAAAGAGAAATATTTATGTTATTTTTTGACCCCCATTTTTTAATAATATAATTGAACATTATTATAATAATAATTTGAACTGGAAGTTTCTATAAATTTCATATTATTGCCTAATGCATCAGAAACAATATTTTTATCATAAATGCAATATACAATTTATAGATTTTAATTTCTTTTCGTGACTTATTTAATTTATAACCTTTTATTGTTACTCGTAATACCATCAATTCTTTCAATCAACTTTCAACTCCTGTTTTTGAACCCTAAATTTTAGCTTTTATTTAAGTCATAAAAAAAAGAAAAGCAAAATTCCTTTTTTCGATACAATAAGTTCATTATTTATATTTGTGAACTATGGAATTTTCAGTTTTGATTAACTTGATACGTTTATTTTGCCACCATTTAATTTAAAACTGTCAAATACAAAATTACCTAAACGAGAACGTTCAAGGCTGATTTCCATTCCTTATATATTTTTCTTTGTTTTATGGCAATTTCCATTCTTATTCATTAATGATACTCCCAGAATTAGTTAAAGAAAATCATTGACAGAGATTTAAATTTGATAAAATCTTCAATATTACGGCAAAGCTTCTTGAAACTACAAGGGTTTTTAGGTTTATGAGAGGTTTCGGTTTTACCAATAATATTTTAGCAGTGTTATAAAAACAAAATTTTTTAATTAAAATTGAAATTTATTTGTCAATTAATTAAAAAAAATGTTTTTTAATATTCATTTTACAAATCAAACTTTAATAATATGTTTTGTGTATTAATGATATTAAGTCGAATTTTTAATAACAAATATCATATTTTTATTTCAAATATTGCTTTTATTGAACATATTTGTCCGTCTTGTTTCCGCAGACCGAAATATCGTAAATTTACCTATAAATATATTTCGATTTATCCATTATATTGTGTGTGTGTGTGCGTGTGCGTATGCATATGGGTATGTAAGGACGTGTGCGTGTGCGTGCATATGTGCGTGGAAAATGACGGGCGTGAGGCTTAGGTTTATTCTTTGCATGAATAGTGGTAAATTATATGGATGATACACTAACCAGTATTATATATTTTTCACAATATATATTTTTATTTTGTGTTGATCTGTGTTAGGTACACACTTGGTTTACAATAGGTCCACACACTTATTATAACCCTTATATGAATCTTATTTTGGTGTACCCAAAACGGCTTGCAGAAAAGTTCTCGATGCGTACCGTCCAAGGAGCAGGGAAGAAAATGGGAGCATGACCGAAGCTTTATTTGCTCAACTTTTAAAAACCACTTTAAAGATTTATGAAACCACATGTCTTTATCCATTTTTACTCTGTACCGTAATAAACAAACTTCTTGGGTAATATGTTCTTGAGTCAGCTGGTGTTTTTTTCTTTTACAGCTTACACAGAGAGAATCGGACAGTGAAACTTAGATATGTTAAACAAAAGAAGGAATTTGGAAATACCAGTAATGACAGGTAAAATTGTGTCAGCTGAAGAAGTGGAGAGATACTATAATAAAAGTGCATCAAATAAGTCAAGTGGAGTCATTCAGCCAAAAAGAGGGGTAGACCAGCTGGATTCAAAAATACTAAAAAGAAAACAACAGATATATGCAATTTATAAAATAGAAAAACTTTATCTGGTTCCAAAAATTTTAGACACGATTCCAACTTGTACACCACCACCAACTTGTACACCGTGCTGCAAAACTAAATAATCTAAAGAGTCAAGTGATAAAAATTAAAGAAAAAGTAAGTGTTGCATCGGAAACATTGAAATATGTTGTAGACAGAGAATGTAGTGATTTAAAAACTTTAGATTGGGACGATTTAATCAATCCTATTATAAATGTGTACTCTCGGATTTCGGCAGCGATTAAATAATTGTTATTGTAATGGGAACTATATACTGTTATATGTGTTGAAGATTCTGTAAAGGAAGTAAAAATAAAAATTTACTCGCGAAATGACATAACCATGTGATTATTATGTATTAAAAGATGAAGGAACTGTATTTCCTTGGCGTATTCAGTAAGTCAATTTGGATAATGTGACTGTTTCCGTTTTGAAAAATATAATTTAGAACGATGATCGTTATCCTGAAATCCACATAAACGCCAAAAAACAAGTGTAAATTATGACTAAAATTAAATACCAACAATTGAAAAAAGATGTTTATTCACCTAAATAATGTAATCGATTACATGATAGCAACGCTTCAACACTATTAAAAGTTTGGTTTTTGTAATTTTTTTGTACGTATTCTATGGTTAGTTTTCCTATAGAATTGATATTCAATTTTACCCGGTAACAACAAATTATTCATCTGAATTAAATTGAATTCAAATTTATCCAAAAATGCTAACTTTCAATAACACGTTGATGACAATATATTACAGTATATTGAGTGATAAATTAAGATAGAAAGGATAAATTTAAAAAAATAGATATTACAACTCTGTAAACGTTATAAAATAATGAGGTTCAAGTCTACATTGAAATAATTTACTCAGGAAAATAATTTCAAAGTGTTCGAAGGTACTCAAGATGACTGCAGGCATTTTATTGTTCGCGGGACCGTAATAAATAGTAACTCAGAGTGTTAGAAACAAGATCGCATATCATCTATATGTGGGTAGTTGCTAGGTGTGAACAGGCGAATACATGCATTCGGCTAATACAGGTTGTATAAATATTGCAAGTGGAATACTATAACTATAATTTAGTATCGTTATCCCCATTACATGTTTTAAAGACAATATCCAAAATTACTGAATTTGTAGTAATTACAACCATATTGTTCTATATTAGATAATAAAAATATTGTGGCGATTATTGATTCAAGAACGTTTACTAGTTTATAATCAATTTTAACTAATACTGTTTAACATACCATGTGTACCCATACCAACTCTTTCTTATTAAGACTTTTAAAATACCGATACCTACTCTTTCTTATTGAGAGTTTTAAAATAAGTTACTTAAACTAGTCATGGTGATATCTTATGATACATGTGAATGGTTTTACAATTCATGGTTAAATAAATTTGTGCTATTTGATTGAAAAATAAACAACAAACTGAAACACCTCCAAGGCACGTTCTTGCGTTTTAATCAAGTTATTCAAGGAAATACTGATCAAGCTCTGAACACTGTATACATATTTAATTTCCGTCCCTATCTCTTATAGCTATTTTTAACTTACGTAAGTACTACATACTATGATATTTTTTTTTCATCTAACCCAAGTAAACCCAGTAAAAATTTAAAACTAACGAAAATGTATTTACAAAGTGGATGCTTAATTCATGAGATAAAAATGGAAATGAAGGGAAAAATATATTTTAAATTTTACATAAGTTTAAAATATATTTTACATTTTTATTTTACATAAGTTTAAATTATGCTTAAGGAATGAGGAAAAAATTATTCACGATGTGGCAAAACTGAATGAGTAACTATTTATAAATAAACCAAACAATATTCGTAACTATTAATCAATTAAAAATAATCAAATCGAGAAAAATTATATATTACCAAGTCATCATATTTTGGAAAAAAATTTTCAAAAAATATTTTTAGATATTAAAAATATTTTATAGTAGTAGCAAACAGTCATGAAAGTTCACTGCCCGGAATATATCGAATAAATTTCCATGTTAATATAATAAATTAATTTAGTAAACATAAATTTCTCGAAGTAAACATAAATTTAATAAAATGCGTAAAATAACGTATTTGTACTATTTTTACTTCAACAATTAGGTAAAAAAATTTTTCTGACTTATGTTATTGCTAGTAACTCCAATGGAATATATAATGACGGACGTTTTTAATATATACCTATTTTGACAATGTCCTATTCATGTTGATAGAAAATATAATATTAGCGTAACCAAAAGTCGGAGTGTAATAAGTAGGGGTGTGGCTTTAAAAAGTGGCGACGCCTATATGAATAAATATTAATATATAAACGTTTAAACATGTTCAAACTTACCGGAACTTTTATTTGAAACTACACCAATTTCAAGTTAGTTTTGTAGCAAACGTTTTGTTATGTCAATTACCAATATTTTTTTTTTTTTCACAACTAATATTTTTTGGTGAATTTGAAAAATTACATTTTGTGCTTTGACTTCGTGTAAATAAATAGATGCACTATTTTAATTCAAATATTTCAAAATTGCAGATAGACACTTCAATTTCATTTACCCGTTTTACATAGTAGAACTCAATGTCTTTGTGGAAGGAAAAAATAAAAGCATTTCTTGCATACCTCATTTTATTTTTATTTATTAATGTTTATTTAAAATTGCTTCAATATTTTTTTATCAAATTCAAGAAGAATAAATTTTTAGATCTTAAATAAGATCGTACATAAAATAAATTATGTATTAATAATGTATGAAGAAAGTAAAACTTATTTAATATTTAATCACAAATACATATCTCCTTATAACTTAAAAAGCAAATAAAACACAAAAATTTAAATTAGGTACTAAAAAGCTACTTGGAAATGGCCTTAAAATAGAAATAATTTAACTGACAATAAATGTGCAGGTTATTGCAAACATGGGAAACAAAAAAAAACAGAAATATGATGATATAAACGAAATAACTGTAACTGTGTTAAAATTCAAATCCACCCTACATTTTTATTAAAAGATTGACCAAGAGCCAAATTATTATATATATGCAAAACACTGTCTTAGTAGGACATTTGTGAAATTAGGCAATTGTTTTTTGCTGACAATAGATAGTTCATAATTCATTGTCAAAAGAAATTTGTTTATTTTTATTGATCATTCCTTGACTTACATAAATTTCCTTTTAACATAACTATAGGCAGAGTATTCCCACATCGTGCTAAATTCAAACAAAAATATAAAATAAATGACTTCATGTTTATGGTAAAAATTCACTTCACGTTTATATACTTTCATTAGGATAAATAGTAACGTCAAAATGTAGTGTAACTTTGGAATATATTACAAATTAGATTAAGTTTTAAACCTTATATACTATTTAAACCTTATATGAATTTCAATACATATTTCAAAATAAATGATGAGAAAATTGTAAACTAAAACAATCAACATCATACGTTTCAACCTTTCTTAACGTATAACTTCATAATTTTCTATGTTAAATGCTATCACACATATATGTATAAGACTTAAACATTTTTAAGAATTGTTCTTAAATAAAAATAAAACATCAAATTCCACCAAGTTGACATTTTAGCTCGTCAATATAGCGTTCCGATACACGGAAAATTACGGCTAGTGACAATTTTGAGTTAAGAAAACTTATGAAACAAATGCAATCTTGTTCATATTATTAAACATAAGGACGAAAAAAAAGAAATGAAAGTATGTCAGTCATTATGATTTTAGATAGATATTGTCCTATAAGTTATGTGTAATCTGGTACTATGTAGTAATTTTAAATCTGTGGTATTAAGTTTCAATTTTGAACTTCACTACAATATGTTGTGGTCTGCTCTGTTTGCTCGTTGTAAGTCCTTATCAAAATGACTCAATTTTTGTCGAATTAATCTTATTCCACTTACATTTATTTCCGATAGTCAGAACAATGCAGAAATTCTTAATAATCACCGTTGTAGTTTAATCGTGGCAACGTGAAAATTTTAACTTGCAAATCTGTTCTTGGATATCAGATTCTCATCTATTTTAATTTGTTGTAATGAAAAAAATAGCGACATTAACGTTCATGTTCGAAAATATTCTGAATCCTTATGGTTTTTCTAGGCTATTCATGATTTTGGGGACTTTGGTTTTTTTAAATTTTTTTATTTTTTTTAATGAGATGGCAGGAGAAGAATTTTTATTATCAAGCGACATAATAACTTAAGAACTATGAGAAATACCATGACTTTAAATTCCAGTTTTTGCCAAATATTAATAATTTTATATTAAGTATCAAAAATAATATGATATCAAAAAACAATGAATGTATGTGTCCGTGCTTGCATGAATGAATACGCCCGCGTGACACCATACAGCTGATAAACAACTTCGCCATTTAACGTACGTATTTTATAAAATTTTCAGTTTTTGCAACAATTCTTAACAAGGTTTTTTTTTTCTCAAAAAGTATTTGACTTATTTTTAAAACGACTTTAATAGTATTCCTTAGTCTTCCAGTGTTATTAATACTCATATGGCCAAAAATGTTCGTTTTTATTTGAAAAAATATAACGAGAATAAGTTTTATACAAAGTAAAAATTAATTACGTTCGTTCATTCCGAGAGGATGGAGGCGTTAAGTATAAATCTCTATAAATATAATAAATACATTATGAACTTAGCAAAAAATTAAAAAATGCAATCTTACTGAAAATTCATAAACGACATATATGGAGATAATAAGTGCCGCATAACTATACAGTTTGCCTCTCTATTGTCGAGTTACTAAGAACACAAAAGGTGTGTGCCATTCCTGTTTTTAGATGTAAGAAGGAAAAATGCGTTCATTATATATAGTCATAGCCATAAAGAATATTAAAAATGTTTTTTGGTGGCCTACAATAATGATTTATGAACGTCTGTAACGATTAAGATATGTTGGAAAGAGTAAATCGAACAAGGAATAGTGAATTGCTCGAGCATTAACATAAATGGTGAATAAATACCCATTAGGAATCCCATACATATCGATACGCTATCGTTGACTAATCGGTGCTATTAGCCTACAACTTCATGCCAGTCTTTCTTCTCTCTGCGGTGCCTATTACCTTATCCATCGCGTCACTTGGGCAGGACCTAATTTATTAAAAGAAAAAATATAACTTGATTAGTGTTCGATTTAGATTTTGAATCAGGTAATACTAAATATGTTTTAATCATTTGTGTGAAGAGTTGTTTATGTTATGGGTTACCTCATTACAGATATATATATATATATATATATATATATATATATATATATATATATATATATATATATATATATATATATATATGTATATATATTTATCAGCTTAAAATAGGAAATAGATAAAGAAGACATGTGTTACGGTTTTGGTGGAAGGATTCAGTTTATAAAAAAGCTTATGGCAAAGACAACTTTTATACGTTTATTAATGAACAATACATTTATGAAACTTTCAAAGATGGGTTTTTGAAATTTTATAATATTACTTTTGACTTTATTGTTTTCCATATACCCATATCATCATACTAGTACCATAAATCAATTTAAATGGTAACTATATAATTACTTTTTATAAAAATTATAGTTGAACCTATTAAAACTAGAGTAAAATAATATTATAACAAGTCACTTAAATCAAACGACAGTAAAATGGTAAACTTTGCTCACATGATAAGATTATTCCATGTGAAACGAATAGTATATTATATAATTGTTAGTTTAAAACTATTGTAGGCGTAAGCTTTACATGAATAATATTACGGATAAATGGAATTAAAATAAATTTGTAATCGTACCGTAATGTGAAAGCTTCCATTATTTATGGAACCATTTATTTCAGAAAAAACAAAATATAAATAAATTTAACTTTAAAAATGAATTATCAACTTTTTTATGTATGTAAAGTAGTTTCTGTAATACTTATGTAATAAAATTAAAGAAAATATATTCCCCTACTTGTTATTACCAGATTCCTTTTCAATGTTGTACAAAAATTCAAGCTTGTAATTATAGCTCAAAACTGAATTACACTATAGTATAAAGAATATTTGTTCACGGTATATTGAAAATACCGGTTATGTATTCAATATAATATATATATATATATATATATATATATATATATATATATATATATATATATATATATATATATATATACATTCAATTGAATAAAATGTTGCGCAAGTAATAAAAATATAAACTTATTATTGATGAGAGGATATATTTGCTTAGATAAGACCTGAAATGTTTTTTTGATTATGGGCAAAAGTGAGATACAATATTTTTGAATGTTCTTCATTCCTTTGATGTTTAAATTTTATGGTACTTGCTGTTTCCGTTTATAATTTGTAATACTTTAATTTTACTGCTCATTATATTCAAAGTTTACATATTGAAATTACTGTTTTTTATTATTAGTTTCCTTATTTAAACAAATTACTTGTCTAGTTTTTCATAGGCAGAATACGTAATTGAAAAATAGCAAATCCAACAATTAATATTAAGAATCACAAAAATATGAAAAGAAAGAAATATTTTCAAAGACACAAATAACCACTAACAGTAGTAGTAAATAATCTAAATATGAAACATGTCTTTAAAGTAATAAATTTGAAATAAAAAAGTGACCATTAAAAATCATTCTAACACAGATATGAACAAAGCAAGCACTCAAAAAATTGAGGGATCGCAGTTGAATATTTTAAAAATTTATAAATCCTCACTTTACGCTTACTCAGAAAAGTATTAATTTTTACCACAATAGCGAAATAGAGAACAATAAAGATCAATTTGAAAAAGCATTAATTTTCGAAATAATCTATTTTATTTTTGGGGAAATATGAAAACATAAGTTTTACTCGCTCTCCGGAAAAAGATATCAATGACACTTCTGTTATTAAAATGTAAATATAAATTCGTTATTATATTAAAAATATTGATCAAATTTTACATTAACAACTCGATTTAATATAAAATTTAAAACTAAACGTGTACAGCTTTACTTTGCAAAGACACGTATATCATTACTAGGCAACAACATAATAATAGAGTTACTTATTAACTTGGCGAAAGTGAACTACAATTATGAAAGTGAACTACAATTCATTGGGTACGAGGTGTGAACTGTATTTTAGTTTCATTATAAATTGTCTTGTGGTATTTGCTTGATGGTCACATTTGGTTGTATATAAATTCTTAAGTTTATTTCGTTCCTATATATATATATGTATAGCAACGAAATACACTTAAGAAGGAAATAAACTTAAGAATAAAATAAACTTAAGATTACACATAGGATATTGCTTTGTCGTCAAAATTATTTTCACATTATTTTGCTATTAAAAATATTTTACCTCATTCATAATTATGACATTTTCAAATAGTACTTTTGTAATCTGAATAATATTTCTTATCTTACTAATCGTTTCGAAAAAAATATGCAAGAAAGTACCAACTTTCTTGTATGTTTTTTTTAAATAATTCAATTTTAGATTGATTATTATGTCCTTAGGTAAAAAAATTACCACGAATATTTATATCGAAACGTGCCTTGAAAATAATACATACCTTCATAATCAATTATACCTTAAGCTGCTTTTCCATTTTTTTACAATTACTCTATTACAATTTATGTATTTTTTTTAATAAAAACTATATTTTTTCAGTATTACTTTTCTTAGGATGATTTTATTTAAGGCGGAACTAACCGCTCCTTTTCCTTTAACTTACTTAATCAAAAGATATAATGGAAAAATTTAAATAAATAAACGAAATCAATGTTAGGTATAATTCGAAATGTATAGTATATATACAACCCTTTAACTACCAACTTCGTAATGAAACCATCTTGTTAGCCTGAAGTGTCATTACTAACAACCGTTTATTTGCCGGGGCATAATCGCCGCGGGATGAATATATTTTGTTCAAGAGAACTCTGTACGAGTACACCGCTACATCAGTCTCGGCGACTTCCTGGAGAGTTCAGTTCATTTACACAGCACTGCCTGTGATTATTTCAGGCCGTTGCCCTGATCTCACTAGAAAGCGAGGAGGTGTAGTTGTATCAAGCCACAGCTACGTTTTGTTACCACTCCCTAATTGGAGCAGAGGTTTATGTAAGATTGGCTGAAAGTTACTGTCGCGACATCTACCCGTTTAATTAGATTCTGTGTTAACTCTCAAAGGAAAATACTGAATTCAGTAAGAAGTTAAGAATAAAAAAAACTTTATAAATAATAACGTTTTTCTTTCACATGTTTAGTTTTATATTCTCTACTCTCCAATTACGATGTAAAAATATATTTGTGTTTACATTTAAAATTCTCCAGGTTCTTATGAAATTTCTGATTCCTTAATATTCAAAGCCGTTGTGGATTTAAGGAAAATGAGAAAAAATGGGAAGGGAGCGACGTATCTTTATTAAAAAGCAATTTAATGTTACATATAAATTTTAAAGAGAAAATACGAAATTTGTATTCTAAATGGTAAAAAATAATGCTATTATTTAATATGATCCTTACATACATATATTTCAATATCGCTATATGAGAAATGTCAATGCAGGTTTATTTTGCCAAATGTGAGAAAGCGGAAAGGCCACTCGTTCTGAATATTTGTGAATTTAATACACGTATATATATATATATATATATATATATATATATACATATATATATATATATATATATATATATATATATAAATGTAGAAGACATGTGACAGAAAACCTCATTAGTTTTGAAAACAAATATCACGCTAGATACTTCTATTTCTTTGAAAACATTCAAGAATTTCTATTTGCTATGAGTCTGGATGTATTCGTCTTTAGTGAATTTGATTAAATCAACATGAATGAATAATTTTTATATTATGTAAAATATATTTTTTCTAAACTAATTTATCTTTTTATTCAATATTTTCTGCTTATATATCAACAATTAAAATTAATAAATAACGTGTATCCGTCAGCTGTAAGAAAATCTTCGCAAACGGGCAATGAGTTTAGCGAACGCGGATAAAATTAATTAGCCGCTGAACTAATTACAGCAAGGGATATGTAATTAAGGTAATTAGCCCCGAGGATAAAATTTATAAGCAAAGATTCCAAGAAAGGAGTCGCGAGCGGAAAGTCCGCAAGCCTTTACGTAATATAAAACAAAAAGTAGAAAAACCTGGGGGATAAACGTTCGTGTCCAATTTTATCCTTAAAGTTGTTAACTAGTCGGTCAAAGTCGATCACATAGGGAAGTAAATAAATTAAATTAATACTTTTGATATGCGGAAATATCATTCTATTTGTAAATCAAAGAAAAATATTATGTACCAAATAATTTCATCATCTTCATCATCAGGTCCTGTCGCGCCGGTCGGAGCATAGGGAAGACGTAAAATTTCTCCATTTGGTACGGTCAGCGGTCAGTTGCTTAACCTCTCTCCAGTTCTTTCCAGCTGTCTTTGCTTCTTCCTGGACCGTTCTCTGCCAAGTCTCTCTTCGTCGGCCACGTCGTCTTGCTCCTTGGGAGTTCCAGTCGGGGGCTGCCTTCTCGATGGCTTCGTAAGCCTTTCGTAGCGTGTGGCCAATCCAACGCCACTCCCTCTCCCTAATCTGGTTTGCAATGGGTTTTTGGTTCGTTTCAGCCCACAAATCCTCGTTTCTCTTCACCTCCGGCTACCTCACGTTCATGATGCGGCGAAGGCATCTGTTCACGAAAACCTGTAGTTGGCGGGTGAGACCTTTGGAGTCCCTCCACGTCTCACAGCCGTACATCAGGACGAATTTGATGTTGGAATTGAAGAGTCTGATCTTCGTCCTTTTGGAAATGGATCCACTTCTCCATACCGGGTATAGCTGGAGGAACGCTCCATTTGCCTTTCTCACCCTGCTCTTCATGTCCTCCTCGGTACCTCCGTCCTCGTCACCATACTTCCGAGGTACTGAAAGCTCTCCACCTTCTCGACATTCTTGTCGTCCAGCTTCAGGGGTGTATTGGGGCGCATCTCTTTCGTCTTACCGATGTTGATTTTGAGGCCCACTCTCCTTGCTTCGGCCTGCACCCTCTTCAGCTTGTCATCAATGACTCTGATGCGCCCCGCCAGAAGACAAATGTCATCCGCGAAGTCGAGGTCTTCCAGCCTGTCCATAATTCCCCACTGGATTCCTTGTCTTCTGCCATTTATAACTTTCCGCATCACCCTGTCAAGGACAAGCAGGAATAGTGTTGGGGAGAGGATGCACCCCTATCTTACGCCTGTATTGACGCTGATGGACTGCGTCAGGGTTCCCTCGTGCAAGACATGACACTGGTAGTCCATGTATATCTCCTTGATGTTGAGGATTTTCATGGGGATGCCATACTCTGCCAGGGTGTTCCACATGACTGTTCTGTTGACCGAGTCAAATGCCTTCTCGAAGTCAATGAAAGTGAGGTACAGGTTGTTCTGCTATTCCAAGCTTTGTTCTAGGATGATCATCAAGGTGTTTATGAGATCCACGCAGCTCCTGTGTTTTCGGAAGCAAGCCTGCTCTTTTCTGAGTCGCCGCTCCGTCGCTTCCTTGATGTGCTCCAAGATGACGCGGGAGAAAATTTTGCTAGGTACTGAGAGGAGAGTAAGGCCCCCCCAGTTATTACAGTCGGTAATGTCACCTTTCTTGGGCAGCTTGACGATGATTCCCCTTTTCCACTCAGTAGGCAGCTTCTCTTCGCTCCAAATTGTTTCTAGCAGTGGTTTAAGAAGTTCGGCTGTTGTTCCAACGTCGGCCTTGAGCATTTCTGGCGTGATGCCGTCAATGCCTGGTGCCTTGCCGGATTTCATCTTCTTTAGTGCTTCCACAATCTCTTCCTGTGACGGTCGCTACAAAGATATCTCTGGGTCACTGTCCTCTCCCTCACATAGGTGCACTGTTGTATCCGAACCTCGGCTAAGAACTTCGGTGAAGTGTTCCTACCAAATAATTAAATTTGTGTTCATTAATTTTACTTTTAATCGTGACATAACCATTGGAAATAGATTAAATGTTCTAATATTTTACTAACGATACCACAAAAAAGGATTATTGAATAAGACTAGAAAGATGTCCCGTAAAAAGAATGGAAAAAATTACAGTGATGCACGATTCAAAATATTAATCATGAAAAGGATCAAAAAATAAGTTTCCATGTGTCTCCATGAATTTTTATTTTAATATGAATAAACTCATAATCAATGTATGTATATGTACATGTACATCAATCAATGTAAGTATGTATATAAATAATATAATAAACGGTATTGTAATGGCTGAAACATCCTTGAATTATAAATGCAAATACAATTCTTCTTACTTTTTAATATTTTTACTGTTTACACCATTATAAAATTGCATCATCGAAAATTATTTGGGTCCATTTTAAGATACCAGTGGTGCGAAATGCAAGTTCTTCTTTTATTATATATATATATATATATATATATATATATATATATATATATATATATACATATATATATATATATATATATATATATAGTTATACCACTAATTCAGTTTTCTATAAATAAAAATATTGTAGCATTTTTTTTCAGGAATAGATTATCTTTTCATATTCATTAAAATTATATACTTATTAGCCGTTAACGAAAGAAATGTTACACTCCCAGAAGAAATAAAGTTATTAGCTGTTATTTCAATTGTAACCCCTTATTTAAACATCTCTGCTTTATTACAACTCTTCTGCAAATAAATAAAATAATGCAAATAAGTGAAACGTTACTATCAAGTATTTACATTAACGGTGAAAAAAGTTTTCGGAAATAGGTGATCCAACTATAGACTGCAGAGAAATATGTTACCGTTTTACTCACTATATAAAGTATATATTTAAAGAAAATTATTATTTGAAAGATAATTTTTTTTTTGAAACGTTAACACTTTTCCACTAATTTTTCTTATTTCTAGTTCCTTTTTTCTTATTATATCAATGAAATTTACCAAGGTTTCCAATAATTTACTAATATTAGTTATAATAACATGTTAATATTTACAAATTAACGATATCATAAAAAAGGTTTATCAGAAATTATTAAAACTGATTAACTACTTGTATAAAATCATGAGGATTAACGACTTACAAACATTGAAAGACATTTAGGGCTATCACACTCAGTGAATGCTTGTGAATTCAAAAGTAAAATATTTACTTTTTCATAACGAAAATATACAGGTTCAATCTACATTGCACTTAAAATAATTAATGTCTTCATAACTACGGTTTATGCGACCCTAAATTTATATTTTCTTGACTTTAGATTTAATATTTCGTTGAATTTGTTACTGTTTTTCACATTTCAGCTCTAGATTCATAGCCCATTTAGTTTATTATGGATCATATTTCTTAAATATTTTCTTTTATTCCATAGTCTGTGAATACCCCTTACTTTTTTGTGTAATTGTGAAATGAACGGAATAATTGAAGCGGATTATAAACTTATGTATGTTCAAAATTAATTATCCTTTTATTACACACTATTTTTCCTCAACTAAATTCTCATTAACAGCGTTTTTTACCCCTTTTGTTATATCCGGATCAATATTTTATTTACAATTTAATGTATATTATGATTTTGTACCTTTTTTAAATCCATGAGTATTTCATTGTACTTTTGAGAATTCTATGTATTAAAAAAGTAAAAAAACGTATTAATGTCATTTGCACATCTGTCCGTCTATCACATCCGTTTTTTTCTCAAAAACTATAGAACTTTGAATTTATGTAAAAAGATAAAACATATTAAGCCACATAAGTTTCAATAGTTAACAATTACCTAATTGAAAGATCGAGAATAAAGAAATCCTAAGTTTAAAAATTCATGTTAGATATTTCTAGGTATATTATTGACAATTTTATAAAAATTTAACTTACAAACCATTTGACACTAAAACTTTGAATTTGGCATAGAGAATAAACATATAAACCCATATAAATCTCCATAGTTAACAGGTAAGTGAGAGATCAAAATTCAAGTGTTAAAATAACTCCTGTTTTAGAATTTATGTCAGATATATTTATAAACTTTGCTGAAAAGGTTCTCAAATTTTTACTTATAAACCGTTTGAGTAAGAAAATTAAAATGTGATATAGTGATGAAACATTAACCCATATAAATTGTCATAGTTAACAAGTAATTGAAAGATCAAAATTCTAGGATTAAAAAAGAGATTACTTTAAAATCTATTTTGATATTTCTGACAAAGTCCACAAAATGTTACGTACAGACCATTTAACGTAGACACTTTAAATTTGACATAATAGTAAAATATATTAACTTACATAAATCTCTATAATTAAAAGGTGATTGAAAGATTGAAATTCAAGAATTAAAGAACAATTTATTTTAGAATTTATTTTGATATTTCTGACAAAGTCCACAAAATTTTACTTTCAAACTATTTAACATAGACACTTTGAATTTGGCATAATGATAAAACATTATTAGTTTAACCCACATAAATCTCTATAGTCAACAGGTAGTTGAAATAACAAAATAAATTCAAGGAGTAAAAAACAATTTATATTAGAATTTATTTAGATATTGCTTAAAAGGTCCACACAATTGTACTTAAAAACCGTTCAACATAGAAACTTAAATTTGACATAATGATAAATCATATTAACCCACATAAATAGCCATAGTTAACAGGTAATTGATAGATCGAAATTCAAGAATTAAAGAACAATTTATTTTAGAATTCATATAGAATTCTTGAAAATGTCCAAAAAATATATCTCAATCTCTTCTATCTCCGCAGCTACCAAATTATAAATAGTAAAAAGCGTTAATAGAAATTTTAAATATTCACGCTTTTAAGATATCCACCATGTTTTTATGTCCGTGACAATTAAATGGCTAAAAATAAAGTTAATATTTACGTAAAACTTTATGGAAAACCGATGTGAAATTAAATGTTTATATATGCCCAAGTATGTAGAGAACTCTCGTAATGCGAGTTCTATTGATATTTAAAGGATTTTTATTAAGTTACACATTAAATGCAATAAATCTTCACGACATATTCTTTTTAAAAATCACATATATTTAATATGTGATTTTTTAATTTATGTCATTATTTTAACTTTTAGCATTTATGTCTATTTTGTCCATTGAAACATTCTAAAATAATAAACTTATAATTTTTAAATCTAATTATGTAAATTTATATGTTAGAAACAGAAAAAATATCACATAATTTATCTTTTCCACTTATATAAAGAAAGGAGCACATTTTAAATAGAATTCATCTTCATAGACACTCATTATTGAATATGACGATACGATAACTTATTTCAGATAAATTTTTCATAATAATTACTTTATGGCCAGATGCTATTGAAATCTTATTAATTCACAGCCGCAATATGTCCCACGTTTTCGATGTTAAACGGAAATATTTTAAATAATATATAGGGCTGCGACAACTTTTTCGGATGGCACGTGAGCATTGAATTAGGTAAAGGCTGTACGCATTTTCTTACCGACACTTGCTCGTAAAACATTTTCGATAAAAAAGGAAATGGGATGGGTGAGGAGATATGCTTTAGCAAAGAGGCTTAGAACCCAAGGCCTCCGATTTATTTTCAATCGAATGAAAAAAAATTTTTTCTTCTTTAATTAGATCTTTAAATCGATGATGATTGAATGACGTGATACCGACTCCTACAGTAGGTACTGGGTGAAACAGTGGATATGTAATTGTAATATAGAAATTGTGGTAATATAAGTAAGTGTATGTTTATATATATATATATATATATATATATATATATATATATATATATGCAATAATTAAAGGATAACTTTTAACGTAATATAATAATTCATTCCATTTTCCATATCGCTTCTGAAATCACCTGAACAAAATTTATTCGATGTTGTAGTAGTGAGTGGCAAGACTCAATATAGGAGTAAATAAAATATTTAAGCGTGCAATTATTAAGTAAGGTTAATGGCTTATATTCAATACTTTTCAAGTAAATTAGAAGTTAATAAAGGAAGAATTAATATTAGAAGTATGAGGATCAGAAAAACGAATAATTCTAGAATAAAAGTTTTTATGCATCAATATGTATGCAAAAAAATATATTTGAAAACTTGAGTAATATAAAAAAGTTGCAATCCTTCATGTCAATCCGTTCAACTATTTACAAAAATGAATTGTTTTTTGAGAAAAGTTTATTATGCTAATTGAAAAAGGTGTTTATAAATCGGGAAAGAGCTAAAAGACGTTTTGGTATGAAATCAACCTATCCACAAAATTAGGTAAAAAAACTTAATAAGGTAACGGTTCATTTGAGTGCGGCAGAAGACACGAAAAGAAAAATTAATTTTTAGTCATTAATAAAAAAACTTAATAATAATGTCTAAATCTATTAGAAAATAAGGATATGTTTAAAAAAAGAATTTACTTATAATTGAAAACTGGTATCAAATTTTGGAACTTGATACATATGTTTGAAAAGAAAACTTTGATACCTATATAAAGTTGAGATAACCCAATTGGAAATGCATTTCCCAAACAAAAACAATTTCGGTAAATTTGAATGGGATATATATTAATTTTTTTTAATTTATGTTTGACAACTGATAACTAGTATTTGACAATTCTATTGTACCGTACTATTGATGGAGTCATTGCTACAGGAGCAGTCACTTCCAGTCAATCAAACAATACAACATAAAAAATAAAGTATCCATAAAAAAAGAAGAAAAAAACCTTGAAAAAAGACAACTGTAGTAGGTTAAAAAAGAAAATGCAAATATCAATATTAATTAGGTTGGATGAAGGAAAAGACAAGGGTTCAGAAATACTAAGGTTTAGGAAGAGTAGAATATTTTCAATTGTTCCAAAAAAATATTTATGTAGGATATTTTCCTAGCGTCAAGATTCATTTGATTCTAATGTCTTGCTGTTTAGACAGCAGTCCCTACTGCTTTTTGTGAAAGATAAATGTTTGTAAACAACGTTTTTTTTCTAATCTATACAATTATTTTTAGTTCTGCAATGTGTCATAAATATGTATAAAAAAGGAAATCAATGCCTCTGATATATGCTAATAAAATATTTTATAATAACTGTAGACAGAGAAAAATTACATTAAGTACCTACATTTTTTGTAAAAAACCAATGACTGTCCTCAAACTTACATTTTGGAGGTAATGCAAAAATTAAAAAAATAATAAATAATTATAATAAAAAGTTTTGATGGTAAGGAAATGCACGTCAAAATGAATAAATTTAATTTTAGTGCTTAGTTTTACCGAAATAATTACCTTTTCAACTTAAAATATTGAACCTAATGCAATATTTATTTTATGAAATATCTGTACATAAGTGTGACATTAATATGGAATACCCCTACCTTAAGAACCTCTTTATTACCTACTTATCACTGTACATATTCACACGACAAAAGTATCAAAAGATAACAGAGACTTGTACTGAATACGAAATAGCATCAACTTGACCCTAATTCACGCAAGATTTTTTTTAAAGGAAAATATTAATTCCTTTCGATCAATCAATTATGCAGCAAAAGCCTTGTTTTAGAATTAAAACATAGACATTTACACGGTATTTAATAGTCTTTTTACAACATAAATAGTCTTTTTACAACATACACTTAGGAGTTTTGCAATCGAACTTTTTAAATTTTACGTAGGGCTCATCGCAGCGTATGATGCAAAAATCACTGCAGAAGGCAGTGCCTATTCAAATGTTGCAGAAGAATATTTTCTGTATTGTTCGTATTTTTAATTCATAATACAGCATTATACCGCTTGTTAAATTATATAATAGAGCATTATTCATAAAACAGCATTAGACTGCTTGTTAAAGTATATAACAGAGCATTATTCATAAAAGAGCATTATACCTCTTGTTAAAGTATATAATAGAGCATTATTCATAAAAGAGCATTATACCTCTTGTTAAAGTATATAATAGAGCATTATTCATAAAAGAGCATTATAGCGCTTGTTAAAGTATATAATAGAGCATTATTCATAAAAGAGCATTATACCGCTTGTTAAAGTATATAATAGAGCATTATTCATAAAAGAGCATTATACTGCTTGTTAAAGTATATAAATAATGTTTCATAAAAAGTATCTTGCATTCAACTAATTTAATTTTGACAACAGCCCTCAATATAAATATTACTCTAAATCTTACGTTTCGTTCCTTCCGGATATGTTTAGCTTGTAATAATATTGTTTTACATGGTTAAGGCGACGAAATAAGCCAAAAGAGATATTAGAAACTTTAAAACAAATTAAATAGATGCGCTTAAACAATTAATATGTAAAAAAAATTAATCTTGCATTGAAGAGTTCAATGTTTTAAATGAGTGAACTCTATGAAAAATAAACTTAAAATATTTTTTATTAATTTTCGCTTAGAAATGCTTGTTAAATATCTGAATATTTAAAGCTCGGTGAACTTGTCGTAAATTTGCAAACAAGTTGAGGGTGGGTATAGATGGCACGAGATATGAAAAATTACAGGCAATATATGTGAAAATCAAAACATGTTGCGGAAAGAAAGAAATACTTTTATATATTAACCGTGACATATGTTCTTCTATTCATTTGAGAAGACCACACAATAATTTGAATTTCATATGTTTTTTGTTTACGTTTGTATTTATTGTGAACAAAACTAATACAAGAAAAATACTGTCTGTTTTTATTGTTAAATTTAAAACTCTAATTGAATACAGTTTCATCAAAATAGTGAGTTTTTCAAAATCTTTTTCTGCCGTACAAGACAACGACCGAAAATAACATCTCATTCGATTATTTTTGAAATAATCAAACCGATCATCCTCATATAACACTTAGCTCTTTTGAAGTACTTGCGATTAACGGTTCAGAAATGTTAGACAATCAGTATTCATATGTTTCTATAACTTGTGTGCGACAAAATCCGCGATATATGTTCAAAAAATATTCAAAAAATATATTTAAAAATTTTAGTAACAAATTACGTAAATTTACTTGGAAATTAAAAGAATAGAAGCGTATTAATAATGCAAATGAATTACAGGAACCGCAAAAGTATCTGTAGTTAAATATAAGATAGCATCAGTAGGTCACAACCAAGCCAAAATGAAAATGATGTTTTTCACGGGTATTTTAAATAATACAAAAAAGCAAGAAACTATAAGCAGTCGTTTTTATCTTGTATTTAAGATATTATTAACAATATCTTCATGTATTTTCTAAAATGTTCGGAATGGAAACTGTGTATAATGTAAAACAAATCAATAAATTAAAATAACAGTTTCCTAACCGTCAAGATTTCCCCATTTTTGCGGAATCGTTTCCACTATATTTAAAAAAATATTCAATAATATTTACCAATATAATCAGTACTGGTAAAAGTAGCAGTCATTTAAACAAGGATGCCTTTGCAGTAATAGTACTATAATGGATTAATTAGAAAATGTACCTAATTAGAAAACGTCCCTAAGTGAATGTTAACTATTAGAATATATGCATACTCATCTGTTTCAACAATATGCCAAATTTCGACTTTGTATGATAAAGGGTTTTGGACAAAAACAACTTGGATAGATAAACAGACGGGACGTTTATACAGATAAATTCCCTTTAACCGTTTTCATAAAGAATTTTTTTTTTGAAAATCAAGCAATGTACCTACAACGAAGTAATTAGTTAATACTGTTAGAATATTTTGATGACAAATTTTTACAACAAAATCATACATTTTTGTATAAAATCCTTAAATACCTTTAGTACTGTGAAACGCTCTCTAGGTTTTTAGTAACAGACAAATCACTCACTTATTTATCAGTAAACGCAAAATTTTCTAAACTTCTATATTCATATAAGTGGCCAGAGGAGTACCCTGATATAATTTGCACATTCCGAGGATGCAGTGTGTATTGGAATAATGTCTTTACGTGCATGTAGAGGTGTCGTGACTCTAACTTGCGAATAAATATCGTCTTAAAATAAATGCAGAGTACCATTTTAAATTTGTTGAGTATAAAATTGTTATTATGTAATGAGTTAAATAATTTGTACACTATTAAAAAACAAAGAATATAATAAAATACGACAGAAAAAAAATGTAGTGCGTAGTTTTAATTAAGCGAAATAAAAAGACACGATCCCACAATGATAAAAATAATAAAGCTAAATAAAAAAATAATGAATAAGTACAAATCACAAAAAAAAACAAATGATACGTGATGGGAATTTTATTAAATCTAATATAATAATTAATTTTGAATTAGGTTTTAATCGCACCTTTTATATTTTCTTAACTATCACACACACACACACACACACATATATATATATATATATATATATATATATATATATATATATATATATACACATATATATTCATAAATATATAATATTAATTTACTTCAAGTAGAATTATTGTAGATACAGTTTATAACATTTTTAATCACAATATAATAATCTATTTCGTTACTAAATCAATTTTAATCGGATAAAGACAAATGAAAAACTTAAATGCCAACCTTAATTTTTAAAAGTGAATCCTTGAATAAACCTCAAACAAATATTTGTATTACTATTACTTGTGTTTAAAAAATGCTGAACGCATTTAATATTTAAAAATATTATTTTTCTTAGACCATAAACTTTCTTGAAAAAATTCACAAATTATTCGTTAGTAAAAACAGTTTACCGTAAATACTCACAAAGTGAATATGTATAACGATTAGTCCTTAAAAGAGATTGGTATTTACTAGTTATCAATTACTGATTATTTTATCGCCTATTAATTCAGAATTTGATATGTTTAAGTGAGTTTCCATTCAATCAATGCTTTCTGGATAACTTTCAAAATATGTTTAAAATATTTGCAAATAAAACAGCCACTTTTAAAGCGCTGTTGGAAAACACAGACTGAGAGTTGACTGTCATTTTCTTCTATATAATCGTTTAAAAGCAAATGTGGATGGGATAACTTATTCGTCAGTATCTTAAAAGATTAACTTTTCTACACTGATAATGAAAAGTGCAGACCAGAATAAGGAAGTAACCGAGAAATATTTTGTAAAAGAATGTAAAATAGGTATTCGAACCCTTCTGAGCTCTAGAAATTGTTTACTTTTTCTAGACGGAAAATATCTGTTATTACAAGTGTTTTTGAATTAGAATATTATACAATATGTGTAAAATTTGTAATTGAAAATATAGTAAGATAGTATGAAACTAATTTCTAAATATAGATTCAGCGGCATTCTGTTGAATTGGGTTTAATATCTAGTTGCTCAAAGTAGGCGATATCATTCCACTAGAAGCGCTACATAAATATCATACTGCCTTATAATATCTTAATCTTACTGTTACCTACCCGATGCCTTGATTATACGTCACTGTGAATGTATCAACGCATTTTTGAAATGTAACTTCTAATGGCGCGTTTGGATGGGAGTTAAAATGTTCTGGTGGCACGCGCGATTGCTATTCAGCCAGATTTGCGTCTTGGCGATTCTTTACAATTTAACGCTTCCCTCTCTATTATACTAGACATACGCTACTTTAAGTATGTGTTAGTGTATCAGCATTGTTCCTTATTTACTAACGCTTACAACTTGACTAGTTTATATACAATCTCCGTTCAGGTTTCCGACGGTTTCCGTCGGTGTGATCTCCGTTCTGCATCTACTAGGCGTCCAACCATGGCTCATATTATTTTTCTTTTGACCGACACGTTTTTGTTACCACTTTTCCTCCGTGCATCTTCCGTTCATTTAAAACCTCGTATATATATAAGTTCGGCATAATATAAGTTCGTCAGGCTTTGTATACTGAAGTATATTACCCGCATACTGCCATAACGTAGACACTTTTTAAAACTACATTAAATACAACACTATTATTAAATTACATTTTTTATATTTTGCTTATTTGGAAGATAGCCATTGAATTCTACAACAGGACAACATATGTAAATCGTGTTTGTGCTTCTAATTGCACAGTCGTGGAACTTGGCAATTGTTTGTAGTTCTGATGACAATATAATAGAGTGATGCCATAGGACTAATTAAATGAAATAGAACCTAAAGTTAGTCACTGAACTCAATAACGGAACAATGTATCCTAATCGTGTTTGGGTTTCTAATTATTGTATCATCGTAAAACATGTCAGTTGTTTGTAGTTCTGATGACAATATAATATAACGTTACCATCGAACTTATTAAATTAAATCTAACCAGAACTTGGACGCTGAACTCGATAACGGACCAAGGCATCTTAACCCTTTTTGGGTTTCTAATTTATGTACCATCATGAAACTTGGCAGTTTTGTGTAGCTCTAATGACAGCAAAGTAAAATGAAACTATTAAACTGGTTGCTTGCAATTTTCTTGTTTACAATTAAAATACAAATATAATGAAATATGGCCAATTCAATAACTTCATTATCATAAGGAACTTTGGAGGATATTTATGTTCTATAGGGATAACCTTCTTAAACGCAATGAATTTTTCTGAATAAAATTGTATTTAAACAAATTATTTATAATAATTTTCACTTTGACAGTTTTGTCATAAATGGCAATATTTATTAGTATTTCTATGAAAAATAAATGTATTAATCATGAACTAATATTTTCTAATGTAATTACACACATCCCCGCAATAGAAAAGCAAAGGCAATTTTCACGTTGGGGGGGGGGGGGCAGAAAAATAATACTTTTGTAACTTTTCTCTACGATATAAAATTAAATAGAAATTTAAATACTTCTGGAACCAGGTTTTCTCTCTTTCACCCATGCATAAATATAACAATCCAGAGCAAAACAGACTTCTACGGTTTCTACCAAATGTTTAATCCAATTTGAAAATACACATGTAATGAAGTAAGCATAGCGAAATAGTTAAAAATATCAAAACAATAATTCGTGAATGTTTTTAGCAATGACGAAGAAATTTATGATTATAGTTTGCCCCTTGATTATACCCCTTGATTATAGTTTTTAGGTAATTGGGCTTTACTATGGCAATTAACGGAATCGTAATATCAGTACCGGTTAACAAACCTGAAATAAAGAGAAACACTGAAATCCGACCTCCTTAATTTCTAACAACTGGATAACATTATTATTCATAACAATTCAGAAGATAGATTTTTAACCGACGCTGATTATGTCTAAAAAGTTGTAAGAAAAGTTTCAAGTACTATTGTCCCTATGATGAATCCAATTTCCGATCTCAAAGAGGTTACCAGCTCCTGGGACAAATTAACTATATTTAACGATTAATAATACGTATATTGTATCATACCACTTTTCCCTTGCTATCAGTAATTACATATTTGCAGGTCGTAGCTGTTCAAATGTATTATTTAACATTTTAAGTGCAAAATAAATCTGGTCAAGTTTCTGTTGGAATACGCACAAAGTAATATTCCGTACATAACTATATCCCTTGAATTTTTCGACAGAAATCAACTAAATTAAAAACATTGAAATGCTTACAGTCTAAAAAAATTTTAACTTTTAAACTTTTTTTCATTTCCGAAACCTAATCTTGATAAATAAGAGATTAAATGGGTATACATTGTGTCGGATACATAATGATGTAAAATATTTAGGAATTGTGGTTAAATAAAAAAAGTGATGGTTCCTTTCATCATCATTTTATTCATTTTGAAATATTTGTCTGCGCTCATTCTGAAATACCACTTCAAATCTTCACTCGCTTGAATGTATAATAAAATGTTTAACCTTTATTTGTATTCAACACTTACGTCATCACATTGTTAATAGTTTTATGTCTATTTAAACCCCAGTCTGCAGCCCTTATTTAAAAAATTTCATCACTTATCTATTACTGAATATATTTGGCGTTAATTTTGTAGAAATTCATTATTTATAATTAAATGAACCTACGTGATGCAGTATTATTTCTACTTTCTTTAAGTTCTTTACCACGACCTAGGTTTCGTTGTATTACAACATCTTCAGGTAGGCTATTAGCAAAGATCTTTGCTAATACACCACTTGAAGATGTTGTAATACAACGAAACTTAGGTCGTGGTAAAGAACTTAAAGAAAGTAGAAATAATACTACATCACATAGTTTCATTTAATTTTGAATCTCATTACTTATAGATCTAAAATTATAGAAACTGGGAGGCTGATTAGTAGTTCTACAGATGGATCGTTAAAAGCTTTAGGGATTCTCTTTTGTCGTATAACCTAAGGTGATAATATAACGATTACGATTATGTGTCGACTTTTAATTATTTAAAATTGTGTTTTAATAGCAATTACATTTGCGTCTATAGTTCAAAATTATGTGCATGCCATATGTTGTTGTGGTATATTTATAGATAATGGGTATAAAAAGAACATATTTATAATTCATAAAGATGATTATGTATTTCAAATTAAATACACCTGAAGCACGTTTTTGTTAAAATATGTATCTTTTGACAGCTCTTGTCTGAGAAATTATTGAGAATTTTCATAAAGTTCCTTAGTATTATCTTCTCAGCTTGTTCCATAGAACCACTTGTATGAATGACATCTACGTAATTTTTTACATTGTGTACATATAAGTAGGGATAAAAGATATTCGTTTGTAATAAGAGAGGTCGCCACGTCATTAAAGAGTTAACTCGGAGGATTTCATTCCGTCATAATAGTCGAGACGCCTCCAGTAATTACATTCCTATCGCAGCATTTCTCTGGGATCGTTCGCGGTTTATTCCAGTCAGATAACATTCCGTTTAACTCATTGTGGTTCGTTCAATGCGGCGACGACTGTACGTGCACGTAGTCGTACGGAAAGGTGATTTGGCGAAATACGGAATCGCTTTTATAAGCGTTAATAAATTTAGTTTTTATTGAATATTCGATTTTTTAATAAAGGCAATGACACGCACGCTTGCACGCACGGACGCATTCATCCACGCACGCACGAACGTGCGCACGCACGGACGCAGGCACAAATACGCGCACATATGCACGCAAGCATGCCCTCCCACCCTCATGCACGCACTCACGCACGCACGTACGTTCGCACACATGTTCGCACCCACGCGTAGAAAGCCTGTCATTATTGCATATTTAAAAATTCAAACTCCAATAGGTTTCGTTATTGTGTCCATTCCTAGATGATGATGTAATCTGTTATCGATAATATTCTATGGTTTCTTTGCAAAATACTCTCTTTCTCTTGAAAGTATGTTAACACTGAAAATTGTAGATTACAGAAAATCGAATCACTTTTAAATTTTCACGTTTATATTAGATTTATACTCTGATCTATACTAAAGCTTTTTATTGCAAAATGTCCTAATTTAGCAAAATATTTTCTGAGACCAACTTCATACATTTAAGACAATTTGACGATGGCGTGAAAAATTTAACAATGAAAACATAATGCACCAATTTAATTTGTTGCTTTATTATTTTTGCACATTCTGGCGCAAATTTAGTATTATCCACAAAATATTTATATTACTAATTTTTTCCAAATTATCCACATTTTTCATATGCTAGCACTTAACTCAATCTGGCGCATAGCCAACAGGAGATAATGAGTAAGAATTAATTAATTCAGATATTTCATTCATTGATATTGTTGTTACTGCTAACAGCGTCTTGTTACCGTCGCAGGAAGCGTTTAAATGGAAGTTGACGCTCTGCGTTGACTGACGTGACAGTTGACTGATTACATTATTAATTACGTATATCTAATTGAGCATGTATGACTAAGAGAATTATAGAGACGACTGATGATGTTTGTTATACAAAGTTGCATATAATGTCTGTTTAAACTTTGTAGTGTTTCCAAATAATTTCGAGTTTAACGTTAATTTACTTGATGTGAATGACGGTAAGGTTATTTTTATCATCATGGTGGAAACTATAAAAATGTTTTTATCAATTGCAATAATTTCGTAGTATATTTTCATCTCAGAAAATTTCGAAAACGTTTATTCTGTCGCTGTATTTATTGTATTTTATCTACATTCTCAAGAACACCTTGATACACAAAAATTAATTCGCAAGCCGAGTTTCATCGTATTCCGTATTTTTTTCTGTCACAATTTAGGGGAAAAACAGTCAGATTAATGAAAATATACTTTAGACATTGGACCAAGCGTTCTAATTAAAAATTGGTTTAAAACATAACTATGAATTTAATACTTTCAAATAATCAATTCACCTATGAATTTCGTGTACTTTTTCAAATGATGGCATTTCTTCGTGAAAATTAATATTACTACATTTATTTACATATTAAAAAAACCTGGAAACTACGGCATAGAGGGTCTACTTTTGTACCATTAATTACTATATAGTGCCATGATATATTGTAAATAAAAGTATAGCAAAATAAATGCTCGATAAATAACTACAGAATTAATCCGTACTAGTGGTCGCCCAGTGGTCGAAATTCGACCATAATAAATTTAAATTATAAGTTATTTAATAAAAATTATTAAAATATAATGCTCAAACATTATTACGGTTATATTGTCAAAGACTATATACTACCATAATCACAGATTTCGCCAACGCTGTTATTTTCCTATTTAAAAAAAATAAATTATATGGAATTCAAAAAGGAGAAAAATAAAGAATACCTATTTTAAAAAAAAATTATTGAAACAGAACATGCTGTAAGATGATGCGAAATAAAAAAATTATGCGGTAAAAAATGCTCTCCATTGAATATAATTTTTTATCGCATATTGCGATAATATAATTAGCGATTTAAAACTTCTTTGAAAACAATGTTTTTTGTAAAAACTCTTTCATCGTTTGCTAAACGTCCTTGACCGTTATATTCGGAAATATAAAACTTTAAACCATCGAATGAACGGACTCTACTTGCTGCGACATACAATTGCCCATGTGTGAAAACTGGCCGATTCAATAAAATTCCAAACTTTTCAAATTCAAAATTCTCTTACTGCGGGAGGTCCTAGTTAAAACTTCGCAATCTATTGAATTTCGATGCATAAATTTGATGCGCATTCCTGTTCCATTGACTAATGCGTCCTTAGTATTGAAGTTTCTGATCAATAAAACTATTTGTTCAATAAAATTAACTTTCAATACTAACTTATGCGGTGGTAAACCACTAATAGACAAAGCATTTAAAAACTCTACAGGATAGTTATTGATGTCATTGTCATTATCACAAATTATTTTATCATAGCTATGATATGTTCGCTGTTCACCAGGAATTTGATTAACTATATCAGTATTAATCAAAGTACAATCGCCATTTGTAGGTGCTAAAATAACAGAGTTCAATATATTTTCTGAGAGTATGTTACTGGAAATATTTTATAATAATATTGTTTTTATTTCCTATTAATTGATGAGGTATTTCAATAACATTTTTAATAAACTGAGGGAATTGTGGGGCCTCATCATTACCAATTTTTTTCAAGAATTCTACAAATTCTATTTCGTTTGGTAAAGCTCTCATATTTCGAGTAAATGTAACTTTATGAAAATTAGGAAATTCATGCCAACTTGTAACACAATTTTCAATTAAAGTTCCACGTGATCCATGTGGGATTACTGGTAAGATTTGTCAAAAATCACCGCACAGAAGTATAGTTTTTCCTCCAAACACTCTATGTTTATCGTTTTCGTTACATAGATCACGCAATAATCTATCTATGATTTTCAACACTTGCAAAGGACACATAGAAACTTCATCAATAATTATCAATGATGATGAATTTATGAAACTACCGTAGCTACTATTTGCAGTAATATTTGATACAGAATTTTCTAAAATGAGTATAGGCAATTTAAACACATTGTGTAAAGTCCTACCTCCAAGTAATAAAGTGGAAGCTATGCCACTGAACGCAGTTCAAAAACAACGAAGATTAAGCGAATTTAATTTGTGAATTAATGCTGTTTGAGTGAATGTTTTGCCACAATCTGCGTGAGCGGTTAAACAAAAACATTGGATCCAGTATCATGATACAAAATGTCACGAATAACTTGATCAGAGATTACGCTGTTCAATATTTGTACTTTCATAATACTCACAAAACAGCATCTCTTGTCCTATTATATCAATAGTTTTTCTTCTTCTGTTCTCTGCGAGTATGTGGGAACTGGTAAACCGAGAATTTGACAGGACAAATGTAATTCTTTTGATTTATTTAAACATTCCCGCCATTCATTATCATTTGAAGCTATTCCGCGAGCATGGCTCGCTTTAACAAAAGAAGGGTAAAAAAATTCATTGTATGTTCTAACATCCTCGAATTATTTCGGACCACTGACATGTAATAAAAGCAATCGTAAGTAAAAAAGTTCGATATCTTTTGGTGACACTACATATATCCTTGTAATGATTTTATCACCTCCACGACTTCTCTTCTTCCATTTATTTCGGGAATCTTCCCACACATAATGCATAGGAATTTCAGTATATCAATACTGTCGTGCTGATGGATTTGATCGATTCAACTCAAAAATTCTAATAATTTTGTTTGTCTTTCATTATCAATTACTTGACGTTGTTGCCCTTCTCGGAAGTATACATTCTGTCGACGCGGGAAATGAATATCAAATCTGATTATTGTATGTGACTGAAAATGCATTGGTAATTCATAAATGCGCCATATGGCTTCTGTTGATCCGACATAACGACCAATTAAAAAATTGGTAACTTCATTAATTTCTATATTTTGACCTTGTTCATTTCCACCAGACTCTAGTTCAACAGATGCACTGTCATAGCCTTTATACACATATTTATAAATGTATTTGACACTTTTGACTGTAGTACATACTTCAACATTTATATGGCAATTAAATTTAGCAAGTACATATGGATTGTATGGTACAACATACCGATTGTCAAGGCAACTAACACGGACTTCTGAATTAATACCATTATCACGTCTTCTGTATAATGGATACCCATTTAACGATTCACGTGTAGTTTCATTAAATCGTTTTGGATACTCTTTTATACATTTTCCATCTCTCATACATACAGAATTAGGATTAAGTACTCCGCATGGACCATGCATCATATGTTTTACAACATATTTATGTAATGTGGGATGTGTTTCAATGTGAGGAATCTCCGCAGATACAACTTTATCAATATCTATAGCATTAACAATTTTATCTTGCTCATTTAAAGTGAGTAAAAAGGAGCATGAGAAAATACTCTTTTTTGAAATTTTATAAATGAGTGCTTCAACTTTACCAAAGATATTATTTTGTATAACGCCCTCTATGAATGCTTTCAACTTTGACTTGAATACACGCACAATAATATCAGGTCTAAAATTAGTAGTTTCACCTACACCAATGTTGTTAACTATTTCTGGCCAACTTGGATTGCAAGTCATTGTAATAAATAAAGACCGTTTTCCGAAATGTACAATTGACATTGCATCTAAATAATTCTGATTCATATTTTGGTATATGGTATAACATGCTGAAATCATCTCCAATTCCAAGTCGATAGGCTGCGTACTGAAGCATGGTTAATTTATTTCTGGGTGCTCTTGAATTAGATGTAGTTGGTGCATTATGTGCAATATTGATATGCCACCCAGTATTACCGTTGGGAAAAAGTAGTGGGTACGCTAAAGGATCTAATGATGAATCCAGAACTGAGATATTTTTAATTACACCATTAACTTTTGAAAAAGAATTCATATTTTGTTCAAAAGGTGCCTCACCATCAACTGTATTAAATATTATGGCTACATCAGTTTGAACTGCATCATTGAAGCGGCGTAGATCCAAATCATGATTTGCTTTAATGGGCATACAAATATACTTATTTTGATTCTCGATTCTCTGACAATGATCTTTTATTGCAATGAATGACCGCACAAAAAGATTACTGCGTTCCAATTGCAGAGAAATTTCTCGCATTATGGTGTTGTTACATGTTTGATTAAAACGTTCTTGTAATCTATAATTGATAGCAGTGTCAACATCATAAAAATATAATTGCTTATAACATGGTGAGCGACCATATGCAGCAGTCATTGGACCTGATCTGTGATAAAAAACATCATGTATTTTGAAATCATACACTCCACTTGTAACTGTCTCGGAAACTTTGGCTTCTGAGCTAACCATAGCAAAACATGAATTATATTTCCGAATATTATCAAAATTATTTTTCTACTTATTTTTTTATTAAAGGTTCATTATAAGTAAGTCCATAATACAATGATTTGAAATATTAATTTTGACTTAATGGTGGTAATATTGCTTTACCTTTATGACAACACGAAGTGAATGCAGTTCTGTCGCCTAAAGTCATTTCAGATTCAAAATGTTTCGCATTGTAAAACTTACATTGTAAATCCATTAATCCACAATCATAACTATGAAAAAGTCCTGGAATTACATTTAGTGCACATTTATATGTATCTCTAAAAATTACTTCTTCATTTATAAACTATTAATATTATTTAAATTTGCGTTTGGTCTATTAATATGTGTATGCGAAACAAACTATGAATATGACATTATCATAATTATGATTATTTTTGACATTCAGTAAGACTATGGACAAATAATATTAATCTCAGTCTGGCCATAGACTTCAACCATAAACAAAATAGTACATATGTGTGTGTGTCGCACGCATGTATTTCTAATAAAAATCTACATATCTCCTTCTATGTAAAAATATTAGCTTTCAGCACTCTTCTCCATATAAACTTTAACTGTGCCAAATTTCATTATCCTCCGGACGCGTAATTTTCGTAAGAAGGAGTATGAAGGTTTTGCTTCGCATATTAATATTTTGGTTATTATTAACCTTTAAATTATGGCTATTATTAACCTTTAGAAAATTTTTTTTTTTTTTTTCTTTCTGTTTGTATCCTGCGATCAGTCATTAGAACTATAAGCAGGTAGGTTGTGGTATGTATCTTGTTTGGGCGAATATAGGGCCAGTGCCCTTAATCGCTCTAATTATGAAGCACGTCAGCTCTCTTGAGTCTCTTTATCGAGTTGGGCTGCAACAGCATGTGCGAAAGTGGGTTAGGATGGAATGTCAGACGATCTTTGTATGTGGCTGTGTAGCGTTTTGCTTCGTCTACGATGGTTGAAATTTGTAGGTATTCGTGGATTTCCGAATTGCGGGAGTACCATGGTGCACCTGATATGACCCTAAGTATATTGTTTTGGGCTCTTTGTAGGCAGAGTATGTTCGAATTACTGGCCGATGACCACAGTTGAATCCCATATGTCCAAATGGGTTTTATTACGGAGCAGCACACTCTTAGTTTGTTGCTTAGGGATAGTGCTGACTGTCTTCCTAGAAGCCATAGCAAATTTCTAAATCGAAAATTGATTTCGTTACGCTTATTTTTGATGTGGTCTTTCCATGTCATCCTTCGGTCCAGATGAAACCCCAGGTATTTGACGCAGGACGATTGCGGTAAGGTGTTGGTACCTAAGTTGACTGCAGGACAAGTTGCACGTCTCAGAGTGAACGTGATGTGGTGAGATTTTTGGGCACTAGCTCTTATACGCCATTTGTTCAACCATTTATTTGTGTCATCGAGTTGTGCCTGCAGCAATTTACTTGCCTCTTCTGGACTGTTATTACATGCGAGAAATGCAGCATCGTCAGCATAGGTTGCTACTGTAATATTAGGTGTCTGGGGTAAGTCATTCGTGAAGATGTTGTAAAGCATCGGACCGAGTACCGATCCCTGGGGTACTCCTGCGTGGCAACTATACAAGGAAGACCTGGCGTCACGGTGTTTTACTCGAAACATTCTGTCTCTAAGGTAAGAATCCATCAAGGGGTAGAAAGAGTGTGGAAGTGCTTGCTTTATTTTGCATAGTAACCCTTTGTGCCAGACCCGATCGAATGCCTGTTGGATGTCCAGGAAAGCAGCAGAACAATATTCTTTCTTTTCCAAACAGTCTCGTATAGTACGATAGACTCTGTGTACTTGTTCTAGGGTCGAATGTTGCTTGCGAAACCCGAACTGATGATCTGGTATGACGTGATTGATATCTAGGTATGCATGTATCCTAGTAAGGATTATTTTTTCCCACAATTTGCTTAGAACTGGAGTTAAGCTGACAGGACGGTGTGAGGATGCATCGTTGACTGGTTTACCGGGTTTATGGATCATAACTACCTCGGATATTTTCCAAATAGCAGGGACATGTTTTGTTCTGAAGGTTGCATTAACGAGGGTTACCAGGAAGACAATACATTTTCTAGGAAGCTCTTTGAGTACCTTCGGGGTGATCAGGTCAAATCCTGGAGCTTTCTTCGAGTCCAAGCTGGCTATTTCTTTGGACAGCTCCTTTGGGGAAGTAGGTCTTATCGGCAGACACAGCTGCAGGTCCTGATTTAGGATCACATCTATTTCAGGGTCCTCAGGGTTGTCAGATCCGTTAGGTTTGAAGACATTAGCAAGATGACTGGCGAAGGTCTCAGCTTTTTCTGGGTCTGTCCGTGCCCATGTATTGCCATTCCAGATTGGCGGTGAACATTGTTGGGGCTGTGGCATATTCCTGGTAGCTTTCCATAAAGAATGGGTCCCATGGCCATTGGGTGACATCTTTTCCAGTCTTTGTTTAACTGCAGCG
Source organism: Druceiella hillmani (assembly GCA_039881145.1). Taxonomy (NCBI): domain Eukaryota; kingdom Metazoa; phylum Arthropoda; class Insecta; order Lepidoptera; family Hepialidae; genus Druceiella; species Druceiella hillmani. The sequence continues at coordinate 493,181 of JAYKKI010000132.1, forward strand.
TTAGTGACATCAGCAAGAAGAATCTTTAGCTCTTTTATTGCTTTGTTCAGTCGCGTTTTGTCTTTGCTGTTACGGGAAAGTTGCCAAACTCTACGAAGGCGGCGTTTTTCATAAATTTTTTGACGGATTTCAAACGGGAACGGTGTATTCGCAAATGAATGCTTCAGTGTGGGTGTGCTTGTCCACGCTGCCACTTGGATCAGGTTTGTAATGTATAGACATGCATCGTCTACATCTTCAGCAGTTTTTAACCGAAGTTTGAGAGTGATATTTTCGTCGAGATATTCTCGGAAACCATTCCAATCGGTTTTAGCGTTAGTTAGATAGGAGCTATGGGTATCACGGGGTATCGCAATAGGGCTTACAGTAAGAAGTATTGGTGTGTGATCAGAAGATCCATCTAGGTTTGACTCGATTAGGAGATTTTGATGACAAATGCCTTTTGTGATAAAAAAGTCTATAAGATCAGGAGTTCTCTCGGTATCTGTAGGCCAATATGTAGGTTCTCCGGTTGAAATGGTCGCTAGATTGTTGATCTCAGTACTACATTTTAATTCTCTACCTCTCGTAGTTGTTAACCTAGATCCCCAATGTGTGTGCTTAGCGTTCCAATCACCACCGGCTATGAATCGGTTTCCTAAAGCTTTGAAAAACTCCGTAAACATATTCTCCTTAATGGTGTGACGCGGTGGACAGTATATTGCTGAGAGGATGAGGGGTCCGGCACGATCATCGATCCGTACAGTTGTAGCTTGCAGGTACTTGGTTTCCCAAGACTCGAGTAGGCAATGCTTAATGTTCTCCTTTAGAAAATTGAAAATATTTTATTAAATCATAATAACTCTAATTTCAGATAAAAGGTCAAATTTTTTACAACTATATATGGGAAAATAACAAAGTTAAAGCACAATAACTCAGAAACTGTCTGGCAGATAAACTACAATGGAAAGCCAGCGGAAAAATAAAATTATGGACAACCCATATGTCAATATGTGTGTATATATACATGTGTGTGTGTGTGTGTGTCAAACGCATGGTAGTATGTGTAATGTTTTTTTTATTAATTTAATGTGTTTCTAATGCAGTATTATATAAAAATTTTAGCTTTCAGTACTCCTCCATACAAACTTTAATTGTGCCAAATTTCATACTCCTCCGTCCGCGTAATTTTCGTAAAAGAGGTACAACGTTTTTGCTTCACGTATTAACATTATGATTATTAATAATAATGTTACATTAAATGATAACAACTGTAATTCTAGATAAAAGATCAAATTTTTTACCATTATGTATGAGAAAATAACAAAGTTGAAGCACAATTACTTGCGAACTGTCTGGCAGATAAACTACAATGGAAAGCCAGCGGAAAAATAAAACTATAGACTACTCATATGTTAATTGTATGTATATACATGTGTGTGTCAAATGCATGGTAGTGTGTGTAATGTTTTATTTAATAATTTAATGTACTTTATAAGCATTATTATTGAAAAATATTAGCGTTCTGCACTTCTCCTACATATAAACTATAAGTATGCCGAATTTCATACTCCTCCGTCCGCGCAATTTTCGTAAAAAGGGGTCCAAAGTTTTTGCTTCACGTATTAATATATAGATGATTAGGTAAAGGAGGATTAAATGGTGAAAAGAAGTGTCGATATTTTTTTTTAAATCAATGTGAGCGGTGGGTTTTTGTTACATCAAATGAAAAGATTGAATTTTAGTTAGCTTATAAAATGGAATAAACTATTAATAAAATAGAGCAATTGTGAATAAACTGAAATGTATCAGTTAAAACGGAATCAAAGATTTTTGTAGATGCACGAACTTGTATATGGTTGTTACTTATAAATCAATAATTTTAGCCATTTCGTAGATATTTACTTGTCACAGATATATGTTCACATGCATGACTTACTACGAGGTTTCATTTTTAATAAAAAATTTCGAAAATGGGTTCGTAACATTAGAAAGTTTACAGTTAGCTTGAAATTTAAAAGATAAAAAGTTACCATGGGCGAGAAAAATAAATGTTTGCGTACATCACCATCCATCTAGTGGGACTGAATTTTATGTGCACATTACCCTAGAACACAACATGTTGCAGAAATGTTTTAAAATAAAATATAAATGTACCTTTTCGGTCCATTTAAGTAATATTAATCTTTAAAGCGATTTGTAATGCACTCCACTCCCAATTTTTTCAACAAACGTTTCGAAGAATATGAAAAAATTAAAACTTTATATATAATTGTAGTTTTAAATGAAAATAGTTTTCGTCAATTTGCATCAATAATTTTCGAGATATTTAGACAATTGTAGGATATTGCTTTATACGTGTTCAAATACGTATCTAATGAGTTTGTAACTTTTGGGCTGTTGAGTCAAAATTATGCAGTTAAATGATAAGAGAGAATACTAAAGTGTGGCCTATTCAAATATTCATTATCACTCGTATTTTACTACTATTAATATCCAAAGGTAGATCAGATTAGTAAAGAAATATTTCAAATTGTTCATGTATTTATAGTATAAACTATTTGTATCCACTATTTAGTTTGCGCTAAATTTTTTTTTGTTCAGGCGGATTATTTGAATAAGATCAAAGTTATGCTACTGCAACACAGAATTACTCTATGGTATTTGATAAAAAAAATTGGTGTAAAGTATTTTGTTATCACAGTAGCGTATGGAGTTTGTTTTATTACTTTACCCTACAGGTAAGTGAAGTCCCATGAAATATAATCGAAAATATATACATCATTTAAAATATCATATTACATGCTAAAAGAAGAATACAATTTTAATATGGTTTCAATGGGGAAGATTTCTAGTCCCTGCTTTATTTCAATGCATATTTAACCTGCTTTTTGTATACAGTATGGGTTAGATAACGCATACATGTAGATACGAGAACCTCATAAATTAAAAGTATGTAAACATTATTCACAAAATCCAATACCGGCATCATTATAACTTCGGAGATATGACGACGAACTTCTGCAAAATATATATTGAGGTACACAAAATTATTCCCAACATTAGGTTTGTTTGACTACTCGTATATGCAAATGGACAATAAAAGACAAACATTGAAATTCATTTATCTCTATTGGTCATAGATGAAAATTAAAACGAAACTAAATTCATTCAAGTTACAATTACACTGTGCAATGTAGGAAGCAATAATTTTTTTTTTTGGAAAATTATTTTAAGAATATAAAGGCGTCAAAATCTGTACATCTTATATCTTGTCGGTTTGACGAATTACATTACCACACTATTGAATTTAGATAAATAGGAATTATTTTGGGGCATAAACAACTTTCTTGTGTTTTAATTTGACATTTTTGGTAGTCCTTTTTTTAGATGCTTTTCAAAGATAAGAACATTATAAAACAGCAAACCTAGTGAATTATAAATTACCGCTAATTCTTTACATTTAATACAACCAGGTATAGGATTAGTTTTATTTAAGTATCCATACTACATTTTCCGTGGTTACATTTAAAAAGTTTTCAATTTTGGATTACCTTCTTTTTTTACCGTTGGATTAACTTTCTTTTTTTCATTTTATATTTACAGGAGCTCTACCTTTGGTCCATTTCTTATTTTTTATTCATTGAAACATACGCATTCTGTGGCAGTAAAATATTGCCAATTTTATGTTTCTGTTTATTATCTTATATTTTTCTTCTATCATTTATTACAAAATTTATTTATAATTGTAATTTTTAGTCTGCGGTAACCTTTTTTCGGGAAAAAATAATAATTTTTTAAAATAAATTTGGTGCCACAAAAACTCTGAGTTTGAGGTAAAATAGAGAAAAAATTTACGACATTGATAAAAACCAACAAATTTTGACAACATATTTAATTTAATCTATACTAATTTGAAATGCTTTTAATATCAAGAGAGCTGTTATGTCACTCAAGTAATACTTCATTATTTCTGATCTCAAGTTATACTCAATAAAAATTTGAGAAAGTGATTCATGTAGTCAATAATCCTTGGTTTATTAAAACGAATATTTTGATGTATAATTTATGAAATTCAGATGAATTTTGCTTTAAAATTCTATGAATAAAATATATGCACCTCCGTTTCTTTATAACATGTCTATCAGTCAATTCGCAGCATACTTGATAACAACATAGCTTTTTCGCATGCGGTTTTCATTGGATACTTTATGATAATATTTGGATATAATCTTAGACTAAACATAGCCTTCACATTATCTTTTATAGTTATGAATAAAATTGTAAAAAAAGTTCAGGCAAGTAAGAGCGAACTACCTAAGATCCCCTATCTTGTCATACAATTTTATGTTGCTAATACACCGTCTTTTATTTTTCATAAAGAGATAAGTAGTATGTTATTAAAAAAACAAGTACTTGTTTTATCCAATTCAATATTATAAGAGTGAAATAAGGAAAGGACTTTTTCAGATTGGAATTAAATAAAAGTCATCGGAACAGTGGAATGACATAATAATCCTCTTTAAAACATTGGTAATAGAGTAATTTGTGTCGCCCCTAAACCAATTCACAATTACGAAAGTAACGAAGGAAATAAACGAATTATTGACATTATTAACGTGAAAAAAAAGAATAGTTAATTTGCGCAAAAGCTGACGCACTTTTCGCATCTCTCGACTGCGATAACGATAAAAGTTCGACGGAAAAACCGCAGCGGGCGCTTCGCGAAACTTCGCAATATAATCAGCGGGATAAAATATACAACAGATATACTGCCTTAGCGTAGTAAAATAAAAAGTTCAATCTGCTTGGAAAATTACATGCAGTCATTTTATTTATAAGTCTCTATGGAGACATTTTTGGGAATAAATTATTTTAAATTCAGCCCTAAATTTTGATAACCCACCTTTTTGTTATAAAATTTTGATAATTCGAATTTTATTATAATAAATATGAATTTAAGAACAAATAAGTTATTGCTGAAGCACAATTGAAAATAACAGATATACGAGATAAATACTATCTATGCCGATAGGATTTTGATTAGGGTTTCTCCGTTAAAGATTTGGTTATAATATTTCTGTACCTAGAACATATAACTATTTGTGGAAAACTTCTTTTTGATGTAAAGTTTGATGCAAAAATGTATAAAAACATAAACAATTAAAATTATATCACTTCGATATTGGAGTAATAGGAATTAATCAAATTTGAATAAAAAGACAAGAACAATATTTTATTATTTGGTTATAATTTTATTTGTTAATAACTGTTTGAAATTCTTAATTCATATTTGATAGGTTATATTAATATTCAGAATTCTTTAATATTAGTCATACATTTAAATAGTAAATACTAATAGACAAACTGTTTTCTACTACTGAACTTGGAACACATTTTATTTATGTGTCGGTTTCATTTTATTACTGACGTGATAGCGATACATACGTAAAATACATTTTTCAGAAGTTAAAAATACATTCTAGAATACAACCGTGCGCCGTAAATGGATACATGTGTTATATGTTGTATCGACGTATCACATTTCGTATTAAATATTGTTTAATCTCAAATGTCAATGAAATTAGCTTAATAGTTTGACAGCGCTTTTGTATGAATATGAGAATATATTATTATACAAGCAGTCAGTACTGATGAGATGGGAAAACTGATGAAATATAAAAGCAAAAGTTTTGATAATAATTACCAGAAAAATAGTTCAAATTTAATAGCTGAATGCATGGCGATTTTAAAGCAAACACGTTTGAATAGGCTATAATACTACGGGATGCGTAAGTTTATTGGTTTTTTATTGATCTATTCTAGTTTCTTAAAAAAAATTATGAAAAAATAAGTTATAATGTATAGACGATTGTAAGAAAATTATATCTAATTTTTACACAAATAGATTTCTGTTAGCCATAAATGTCAATTATTGAAAACACATTGTATTCCTTTTTATTAGATATATTTTAATCTAAATTAAAACGTTATTTTTCAATAATGTTATGGAATTAAAATATAGAATTTTGCTAGTAGAATTCAATGGAATTACAAAGTTCCTTTTCGCAAACTATATTTGGTGTGTAATGATATCAGTCTTTTTTATTACCACAAACCATTCTCTTTTAAAGTTTTGAATTATTATTATCTGTATTAGTAATTTCGTATTAGTAAATTTATTATTATCTGTAAAGTTTTCAAATGTTCAATACTCCAAATAAATTATACAGTTAAGATTTCTTTTCTGAGAAAATTCCATTGATATTGGAAAGCGTGATTATTAATTTTTATTTCCATACTAAAAGTTATAAAAGGCTGTCTATCGTTTTCATTGTATCCTCTCACCATCTGTATGTGAGAAGTCTTTAGCTTTAAAACAGATTTTTTCCATTTTCATTTATAATTGATTAAGATTTAAAAAAATTGCATTCTTGCTTAGTTAAATTATAGTTTATCGGTGTGAAGGCGTACCTTTAGCAGCCCAATTATGTAAATTCTAGCATATACCATATATTAAGTCATCTAAATATTCTAATAGAACGTTTTATGCGTATAAAAATTAAAAAAGTATAATTATATTATAATATTATTCAAACAAATCGAGTGACTTTTTTTAAATCCGTTGTTATTTTTCGCTATTGGTAGTATATTTACATAATATCAATCCTATTCGAATGAATGGTTTGCTAATTTGAATTCATTTTAAAATAAATATTCTTACAAATTGCCAGACAGCACTATATGTAGTATGATAACCACGGCCATAAAAAGTATCAGACAGTATCGGAAGCATTTGTTACAGTGGGATTTTAAGCGAATAAAGTCGGAGAACCGGGATGCACACACGAGTGCGCACAATTTCCTCTTTTCACAAATTATCCCACGGAAATGCGTCGCAAAATCTGATAAGTTATTCAATCCACGGCCAAGCAGTGTGAGATCCCTCCTGTAATATTTCCACTGCGGATCGGCTGTTTACATTATGCCGGAAATAAAAAGTTGGCCGCCTCCATATTTCAGATCGTTCCTCGTCGCATTATTTTCCGCTGAGGTAATATTACTTTGCCTTATCCTCATTATGATACGGGTAACCCCGTTCGTTTTATCGTATTTTCTTGCAATATATGATAAAGGAGGAGTGTACATACATACACATATATATATGCATATATATATATATATATATATATATATATATATATATATATGTATGTATATGTATATATATATTTGTATATATATATATATATATATGCACGCATGGCTATATTTTTCTAACGTTCATTTCAGCCTCGTTTCCCGTCCATACTTTGATAAAGGTAGCGAAATAAACTAAAGATGTTGAAAAGAAATTTATCTCAGAAGTCTATTTGCATATAGGAAGTGAATGAAAGCAAAAATATTTTAATTAATTACTGAAAGTTACAGACAGATGATTTAGACATGGGTGTATGGATGGAACTAAAAAAGATATACCATTTATATATATAAAACTATTGTTTTTTGCTGTGATTTTAGAAAACTTTTGTCCTTAGTTCCACGTGGGTCAAGAACACCATTACTTGAAAATTGCTTTAAAAAATACAATGAGTTTTTTATATTTAATCATATCACTTTAAACCAAAACATAAGTGTTTTACTATATGAATTAGAGTTTGATGATTTTTTTAAAATAAATTGGTAACGGTAAATCGAGACAATTTAGACATTCGGTGAAAATATTATAGAAACACCTCAGTAATTAATTGCCAATCACAAGATAATTAACGATCTTTACCGTAGTGTCAATATGCCACGTGAAGCCAACATTTATCTTATCTATGGTAAAATAGTTTGTGATAATGATTATAAAATTAATAATTATCCACTATAGCTTTGAATTATTTGTCTTTGTGTGTTTTACCATCATTTTTTATATATGATTGATTAAAATTAAAGGTTAATTTCTTCTCTCTTTTGATAAGAAAATCAAAAGCAAAGATTTGTTAATGGAATGAGAATACGAGTCAAATATTTATATAAAAAAGCTATTAGTTGCGAAGTTTTAACTGGATACACACGAAAAAAGGTTCGCATGAGTCTTTATTTCACTTACAAATTTGACTTATTCAGATAATATTTTACTGTTTACGTTTCAAAGACAATTCTTAATAATTTCTGTATTTACAATTAAAATTAATAAGTTAAAGAGAAATTGGAAAAATTGAGATTTTATTAAGGCAATCAGTTTTTACACATGACTAGTTACTTGTCATATCAAATAGAGTTCGATCTTTCGATAATTTGACGTTTTATATTTCTGAACACAGCGAACAAAATGATTTAGCGACTTATGGAAGAGTATTCAGAAAAATACAGTCTATACTGAAGTTTTGAATCATTATGTCCACTTTACTATTCACTTCTCACAGATAAAATTATGATCTATCTCTTGATTTGTTATGTTATTCTACTTTTAAGTAGTAAAGTTATTTACTTTTAAGCAATTTTTACGTAGACTTAATATTTGTCATCTCCCTCTTTGCTCTTCCCACACTTTTCCTCGTAGCGAAAAGATTTTTTAAGTTTTCTTACCTCAAGGTAAGAATTAGGAATTTGCATAAAGGTAAATTAAAATTAATTATGTAAAAAGCAGGTAAATTTGGCAAAATTTTGATCACTTGTGATATTAATGATGAATTTATTTATAATTTTTTTAAAAATTTAATGTGTCCAAATAATAAATAATGTCATAATTCCCAGATAAAAACATTACAATTAACCTCACGGCCAATGAAGAAATTATAAGATTTTAATATTGTATATATTTGGTGTTAATTTTGTAGAAATTCATTATTCACAATAAAATGAAACTTCGTGATGTAATATTTTGTCTACTTTCTTTAATTTCTTTACCACGACCTAGGTTTCGTTGTATTACGACATCTTCAGGTGGGATATTAGCAAAGATTTGCTAATATCCCACCTGAAGATGTAACCAAAAGACGAAACCTAGGTCGTGGTAAAGAAATTAAAGAAAGTAGACAAAATATTACATCACATAGTTTCATTTTATTGTGGATATTGTAATAAAAAGAAAAATAAGTATACAAACACAATTATATTATATGTTTACATATAGGGTAAGTCAGAAAAGAACAATAAAGTACATTATTAAAAAAATCTAGGCAGACAGAATAAACAATCAAAACAAGGAATTTTTCTCATTCGGGGATGCTAATTATTGATAAAGAATTTCATGTACGAAAATAAATAAAAATCTATTATTCATAAATTATTTTTTTCGAATAATTATGCATGAGAATACATTTTTATTAAGTCATTATTGCCTGATGTATTTAATAATAAACTATATAATATTAGAAAAATACTAGAAAATATACTAGAAAAAATCCGAAGAAATTAATAAAAATGTATATTAGTTCGAGTATAGACAGGAATTAATGGTTTTCCAAAATATATGTCCACTCAGTTCTGTACATTTCTCTCAGGTATCGTGATAAAATAATATATTTTGCATCACACGTAAATTAGAATCATGTTTTTCCCATAATTAAGTGGCACATAGTATGAGAATATCATATTTTTTTTGTTGTACTGATAAAATAAACACTTATTGTTTAACAAGGTAAACTTGAGACTTATTTGTAAAATGAATACGTAATATTTATTTTGCACTGAATATAAAAAATATATATTTATCGCTTTGGAAGTTTTCTATCTTCATATGTACAAGTTAGTAATTTATTATTCAAGACATCTATAAGTACTGACTTTCAGTAACGAAGAGAAAAACTAATATAGAGCGAAGGTAATATATTTATTGCACAATGACACTTTGTTAGGTATTGGAAATAAACATGCAATTTGGGTCCCCGTCTGTATGTCTTCTCTTTAATATCTGGGTATTAATTTGTTTACCTTGATTATTACCGAACAGAAGTTTATTTTTTTTTGTTTGAAAGTGAAAGCTTTTTGGAAATTTATATTTTAGTGATAATTAAAGAGGGACAAAATTGGTATATATTGAATAACAGAAACAATTTTCAAATTAACCAAAATTTAAGTTATACTCGTTTCACTTACATTTGTTTTGTACTCGCCTCTAATAAATATGGTGTGATAAAATATTTCATTCTTGGCCATGATTTTTGTGAACACATTGTATTGATTTTTTCTTTAATTGTCGGTAAAATTATTACATAGTAATTATGAAATAAATAAACTTGGCGTCATCAATCATTGGTTTAGACTATCTATTAAATAATATGTTTTATGTATTGTTAGGAACGATGAAATCGCTGCCTAAGACTGTTTCAAGGTAGTTCAGTTCATCTTTTTTTAGCTTTATGTGTCGGAGAGTGATTTGGGCGTTACATATAACTAAATATTTGTAATATTTTTATGAAAAATTTCACCTGCTAAAAAGGATTTGAAACATTTTAAGAATGAACAGTCTTGTATAATTTATATAGACGATTAAAAAAATATCGAAAATTACAAGAGCGATTTATTTATTCATTATAATGGTGTTATAGTGCTATAATTTTTAATATTGTCATGGTGGCCAACAAATGGAAAAAAATTGTCAAGTGGCTAAAAATATATACTTAATTGAAATAATTGATATTAATTACCTGTGATCATTTTAACTATCAGGGACAGTGCATATCTTTTTATATTTCTAATTTCAATAAAAATTTATTGTAATCCGGAAAGCAGAGTTCGAAATTGCCTGTCAATATCATATTATTAAAACATGAAAGCTTTAATTTTTTCTGCAGAAAGATCATTTTAGTATTAGAGTTTTGAAAAAAATAACTATCAGCTTTATTGGGTGTAAATTTCTTCATACTAGTTGTGTGGCTCGTAGACATTTGTTACAAAAAAAAATATTTAAAAGGCAACGTTCATAAAATTTTTATAAATTACGCCTTTGAATATACAAGAATAAAACTCTCAAATTTGCAACTCACCGTAAGTTTAAAGCAGCATAAAAGTTTTAAAATTTTAATTTACCCTTTCAAATATACATAACTTTTGCAGAGGAACCCCAGTACAACTAAAAGACTGATTTTTTGGCTGTTACAGGTTTAGACATATCACGTTGTAAATGTGCATAATATTTTACGCCGTATATAAAGGTGACAAGAAATTTTCAGGCGGTTCATGCTTTGAAATGGACAGAAATGAAATTATCATGAATTAATAGATAGATATTAAATAAATAAAAAACTTTTAATAATTAGGGCGAAACAGATTTCCAAGCTTGGACCCTTATCGTTTTGTTCGCTCTGCTGAACATCATCAAGTTTTTAATGCTCGTAATTATCCAGATGCTCTCTTTGGAATTCACAATCCTAGGAAAGCCATATACAAACGTAACTATACCTAAAAACTCACAATTACCGACGCTGATATGATTCGATTTTATCTACTAACATCTTTATCGAAAACATTCTGTTTCCTTCCTTTCATAGACTTTCTTCTAGACGGCTGACCCGATGCTTCGATAACTATTCACTACGGAGCTGTGAAGAAATGGAACCAGATTAAAAAGAGAGAACAAACTCAAATTAGAGACATACTTTACCAAAACGAAATAATTTAATATTCACCTTCTTAATGATCGGATTTAACTGTAATCGGTAGCCAACAGATATATTTATCAAGAGAATTAATATCGTAATTCAAATAAGACTATCTAACAAAACTCTATCGATCCACACACCAGATATTTCGAGTAAACTAAGTCAGATAATTGAAAAACTGTGAAAGTTATTGATGTCGAAATGAGCAGTGGGAAACAAGTCGCTTGAAATTAAGTTCGTATTTCCCCAGAGTAAAATAGAAGACGACGAGATAGCACGAACTCTGCAGCGACCGCTTCGTCTAAAATGTAGTACTGTGAGTGATTAGTTTGTGGTAACTTTATTTATTTCCAAAGCAATGAAATAATTAATAAACTATGAAATAAATTGTATATTATTAAATAACCCATAACATGTGACTTGTGCTATTTTCCATTTTTTTTCTTCCTAACTTACTAATGGAAGTTAGTCTTAATAATTTTGCAATGAAGTATCAAATGCGAATTTTTGGGCATATTTGGTTAAACATAAGACGAAGGGATTGGGGCATTTTAAATGATTTGGAGACTATAAAATGATTTGGAGTTCTCGTGAAATAAAAAGCGCACTAGAAAATATTACAGAATACTTGCTTCTACATTTTGAAGATTTTCAATGCGAGAAAAACATTTAATTTCCGAGTGTGATCTCTGTGGAAGTAAATAATAATAATATATTATATATGTGAATATAAATTCCATACAATTTTTTATGTCGATACTTTCCCACTATCTTTCCAGATATTATCTCGTATGAGTAAGTCTTTCTGAAGTAATGTTGTGAGATGTTATACGTTTTATAAGTTAATATTCAAATGGTTCTTGATTATATCTCTTACTACGAAACGTATACGAACACGGTCTACAATCGGTTTGAGTGTGAGCACGTCAATAAAATTTATCTTTTGTTTATATTCCCTAAGGGTGCTTGATTCACTGTAAAGGTAATATTGTGTACTGTAAAATTTACAAAACGTTTTTAATTGAACATTTATATAGAAAGATAAGAGTGTTTGAATCCTGCTTGCATTCTAAAACGGATTTTTGACGGTCTGTATGATGAATTTACTTACGAGGATAGTACACTGATAATTTTCTTTTTACTTTCTGATTCTTTTGTGTTTTATATTTTCTGTCCATTACAAAAATAAAATCCTTCCGGATATTTTAAAATGCAAATGTATGTGTTAATTATTAAATATATAAAGTACTGTTACATATTTGTTTCCATAATTCTCATTTTTTTAAATATTAAGCAAAAGTAATTACTATTGCTAATAGTATCATATTTAATTCTTTTTTCATATTTATAATTCGTAATCATGTTATTAATATTGAAAGTTAATTAAACGTTAAAAATTATTTTTGTCAGCCCTTAAATTTTAAAATGAAGACGTGATGATTAGTTACTATACCCATATTCGTCTTCAGAAATATTTTCTATTACTTAAAAATTTATTAATATTAATTTTTGACTATTATGATTTCCAGGCACCAAAAATACATATGAAAACCGACGATTTTCAGTTAGAGGAGAGTAACAAAATTTTTCCTAAGATTACATTAGACCCTAAATTATGAGGCATATCTTAGCCACATTTCCAAACGTTCCAAGTTAATTTCATGTTTTTAAAATTAAGATGGCTAAACATTTTACGTTCCTCTAAATTATTTACTACTTCAGATATGATGACTTTTGTTCGAAGTGACATTTTTCTTAAAAATATGAAAATAGAAGGAAAGATTAAGATAAAATAAGTTTGAATTCTTGGAAGAAACTCTTAACTTCTAGTGTTACTTTCATAAATATTACTCTTCAATGCATGTATTTTCAGATCGTAACACATACAGATCATATAGTCAGTATTAATATATAATTATGTCTTTAAACCGCTCTCTAGATCTAGTTTGTCATATCATAGCAAATGTTAAAATAGAGCCTTGATATTTAGGATTGATGTCAGCCATTGGTGTTTTATATAGCAGAGTGTAGTTATATAATTTTAGTATGAAGCTTTAAAGTGATACTGGTGGCGGAATCATAAAAATATATCATAAAAAAAGCGGTGTAAAAAATTACCTAACTCATCCATTTCTGGAATTATATAATATACGCTCTCATGCCGACACCCTATTCACTTGACTTGGCATTAGAAGACTTTTCTTAGTTTACCCTGGTATGAACCTATATACCAGGTTTAAACCTAATTCATCCCGAAAAAATCAAAATTTTGGATAATTGACTTAATAAAGACTATTTATAAATTGCAAGGTTGAAGACAAAAGTAATTTATTTTAACTCTATTTTATTTAATTTACCGCTCTAATAAGGCGATAATTCATTAAGGTTGAAAAATATAGTGGTAAAATATTTCTATATTTAATAAAATTTTCTATCATAAGAGTTATCAGCAAGTAAGAATTAACTGCAAAATAATTTAACAACCAGATTGAATTTTTCTCTTCGTTACTTCAACGCGTCACATTGGTTTGACATTTTATTTTGGTAATTAAATTAAAAAGTACTCCGAATACGGCTGTGGTGTTCTCGTTTAACTTTGATCGTTATTTTGGCTGGGAAGTTCGAGGTATTCGAACACTTATCTCTAAATTACCATTTCGTTTCATAAAATTCGTGTTTATACATTTAATTCAATATTTTTTAATAGTGCTATTCGCATTGTGAATTTTCTGTATTTCTTCCATTTTCCTTTAATAATTTCCCACATTACTGTTGCTTTTTCTTTAACATAAGAAAGGTATTTTTAACGCATTTTAATTTATTTACTACAAAATATTTCAATAAAATTTTCTTTGGTTAATATGCTATTTAAAAAAAATATTTTTTTAAAATCTTATGTAAACTTACCATATTTGCATAAGTAATTTAACGATAATTAGTTAAATTATATATTTCTATTTTTTATATATTATATATTTTTTATAAATATTTTTATAAAAAAATGTGCCTAATAAAAGTTTATGAAGATTATCTTTAAATTATCATGATTTTTTTGTCAGAAAGAGTGTGCTATTTTGTTTTCTTCACAAACTAATTGCGTCTCATTTTCTTCAAAATAAAAAAAAAATAGTTCACTTTAAGTTACATATTATAAAATTGTCAAAGTTCCCATGTTATGTACACTAAGGTAAGTCACTGAAGTAAATTTGAAATCGTTTGCTGTTTTGTTATTATTTTAGGGTAGGTAAACGTTCCTTTTATGACATTTGTTATCAGAGACCCAATTGTTGTACAATTGTAGATGAAAGTGGCTGAGCTGTCAGCTATGTTAACTCCCAATTAGCCAACATCTCCTGCTGATCAATAATGTTCATGTATTCAATAAATATGTTGGTTTATTTAAAAAAGAAACTCTATATTTAATTATGAATAATTAATTTCTACAAAATTAACGCCAAATATATTCAATATCTAAATTTATGATCAATATATATGTTTAAAGTTCAGTAATATAATCAACTCACGTCCATCCATTCGTCCATTCATCAGTTACAGATTAAAAGATTTTATTATTTGAAACTTATATGCATAAAATTTTCCATATAGATTTTCCATGCAAGATAGTATATCTCTTTATACGTGGCAGCGAATTTGTTTTCGCATATCTCATCTATTCGGATATCATTGGATGGGTCTTTTGAAATAAAATAGAATAAATGAACAATTCGTTAATACTTTATAAAATATCAACTTCTACCTGTGAAAATAGGGGTTTAAAAGAACCCCTTCTATTACTTTTAAATCATAGCTTTCGAAAACTTATTCCGTCGTCGACATATTGTGTTGGGTTGATCAGAAGGCTTCTGATAACGCGCCAGATCGCAGGGACCCAGCTTCGTTTCCTGGCCGTTCGTCGAGCGGGGTTGGACTGTTACTGTTGGCTATAAGAGATTGCTCTCGTGGCTATAAGTCCGCCATATGTATTATTTAGATGTATTAACGTAGGTAATTAAGTAAGTTATAGATACCACCATTTCGTCAGAACTTTCAAATGAATTTATCGTGGTTAACTTTCATTGACCATTTCAAAAGACCCGCATTTGTACATACAACTGCGGATCGATGGGTATTTAAACATAAATTAAAAACTACGTAGCATAAATATTTCGGAAATGCTAGTTAACACAAGAGGTTCGAAAAATATTTTGCGAATTTATTACATAAATACAAAAGAGAAACTAAATATTACTACAAATTAATTTCAACATTTTTCTAAAAATGCTGTCCAAACTGGATCATAACTATTTAAGTGATACCTGTATGAACAAAGGGACAAACATTTTTAAAATATGTTATGTACATTATATAATTTGCCTTTCATCTTCACAATTCTTTTCTTTGCACACATTTTCAGTATACAAACGCGCGAAGATTACAATTTCATTTCATTCACAGATTTTAGGGTTTTTAAGACTTCAGCAAGATACAGAGTTAATTATTAGCCTACGACTACAGCCCAGTTGTATTCGATTCTGATACTCAAGCAAAGATTATCCTATATCAAATCATCAGCATCACGCAGCCATATTGCTTGAGGGTACATAGAGATAAAAGCCATGTTATGTCTACAGATGATTATAATTCACCTTGAAGAAATGAAAGTTGTTTTTCTGCAACGAAAATATGCAAAGCAAATTGCAAAGAAAATATAAAAGTTGTTGTTCTTGAAAAATATGCCGTTTTGGTATTTTACTTACATATAATATATTGTTTTTGTCTGGCGCTATATGGAACTGAATGACGTGAACAAATCACGGAATTGAATGTTGCAAAATTCAGAAAGTTGCGATTGATTCGGTGCGTCCTTTCTAAACTGATATGCAAAGAAATAAAAAAAAATTGTGGTTAAATTGAGAATATTCTCTTTACTTGCCTATAACATGTTTTTATAATATTTATATTTCTGCAAGGAACGTCACTATGAGATGGTGTTTTTATGCATTCATTCCCGTGGATAGCAAATGATCTAAGCAATAGCTCAGTTATGTATTCGGAAATCAGAAACCGTCGCGAAAAAAAGTGAACCGCTATAAAAATAGACTGGGGGCAATACATGACGGCAGCGGTTCCCAACAGGAATACAGCGATCCGACTAAAATACCATTCTACCGGGGGTAAATATTGTACAATCTTTTAAATATCAAAGCGGGTAAGTATGTCCGTACGTGTAGTGTTGGTCGTTCGTATGTCTGAATGTAAGCAATATAAAATAAGATATCGTACGTTACACGTTTTCCGTGGAGTATTGGTAACACTAAAATAAAATATAATAAAATAAAATGTAAATATATGAAGCTTGTCCATATATTTATGGATGGTGTCGACGCAAAAACAGAAATTTATTATCTCGGATCATTGTTACGGGAGGAGATAGTGGAGATAGTGCACTTATCCTTTCTATTATTCTTCGGGTATACTACTTTACGTTAAATGAAATCTGGGAATTATTACATTCGGGTTTGGAAAAACTTGAGATATTTTAATTTTCTTTGACAAATCCTTGGAGAATTGAGGTAAGACCAAGTCTGAAATTAGAAGATTCGACTGCATCGTGATATTTAGCCCACAATCGTCCATTTGATCCAAAGAGGGTGGCTATGTTGATTTGATCACGTTTGTTGGATACATCTGGATAATTTACCACTGAAGTTTCTCTGGTGATGAAAACAGGCCCCTTGAAAATTCAAAGCCCTGTACCCAAGAAGGCACGAATTAATAACATTGTATAATTGAATAATTACTGTATCATCGTAAAACGTATCAGTTGTTTGTAGTTCTGATGACAATATAATACAACGTTACCATCGGACTTACTAAATGAAATCCAGACGGAAGTTGGACGCTGAACTCGATAATGCAACAACGTATCTTAACCGTTTCGTGTTTCTAATTTTTGTACCATCATGAAACTTGGCAGTTTTGTGTAGTTCTGATGATAGCAAAATAAAATGAAACCATTAAACCGGTTGCTTACAATTTTCTTGTTAACAAAAAAGGAAAAGTTTACAAAATATAAATATAATGAAATATTCTTATTTTCAATAGCTTCAATATCTTATAATTCAATAGCTTCGTTGTCATAAGGTACTTTGTAGGAGATTTATGTTCTATAGGGATAATCTTCTTAAAAACATTGAATTTTCCTGAATAAGAGTATATTTAAACCAATTATTTATAATAATTTTCACTTTGACAGTTTTGTCATAAATAGCAATATTTATTAGCATTTCTGTGAAAAATAAATGCATATATATCATGAACTAATATTTTCTACTGTAATTACAGACATCCCTATAATGGAGAAGTAAAAGCGATTTTCAAGAAGGGGGGGGGGGAAGGGGTAAAAATTCTTTTATCACTTTTCTCTACGATATAAAATTAAATCTAAATTTAAATACTCCTACTACTAAGGCGCCAAGTTTTCTCTCATTCACCCATGCATAAATATAAAAATCGAGAGCAAAACAGACAATTATATTTTCTACTCCCCACTAACTTCATCTCGCTTCTGAGATGCCGTTGTGGTAACCATACAATTTATAATTATTGTCTTAGGGTCGTACTTCTACGGTTTCTACCGAATTTTTAACAAGTAATGAAGTAAGCATAGTGAAATAAGTTAAAAATGTCCAAAAACTAATTCGTGAATGTTTTTGGCAATGACCAAGAAATTTATTGTATATATAATAATAAATTCCCTTGATTATATTTTTAGGGCATTTGGACTTTACTTTGGCAATTGACGGAATCGTAATTTCAGTATTTGTTTACAAACCTGAAATAAAGTGAAATACTGAAATCCGATTTCCTTAATTTCTAACAACTGGATAATATTATTATTTATAACAAATCAGAAGATAGATTTTTAACCAAAGCTGATTATGTCTAAAAAGTCGTAAGAAAAGTTTTAAGTACTATTGTCCTAATGATGAATCCAATTTCAGATCTCAAAGAGGTTAGCTCCTGGGACAAATTATCTATATTTAACGATTGATAATACGGGTATTGTATCAAACCACTTTTCCCTTGCTATTAGTAATTACATATTTGCGGGTCGTAGCTATTTCAAATGTATTATTTAACATTTTAAGTGCAAACCGGATTTATATCCGGTCAAGTTTCAGTCGGAATACGCAAAAAGTAACATTACGTGCATAACTATATCCCTTGAATTTTGAACAGAAATCAACTGAATTAAAAACATTGAAATGCTTACATATAAAACAAGTGGTAACTTTTAAATTTTTTTTCATTTCCGAAACCTAATCTTGGAATATAAGGGATTAAATGGATATACATTGTGTCTGATACACAATGATGTAAAATATTTAGGAATTGTGGTTAAATAAAAAAAATGATGGTTCCTTTCATCATCATTTTAATCATTTTGAAATATTTGTCTACGTTCATTCTAAAATACCACTTCAAATCTTCACTCGCTTGAATGTACAATACAAAATGTTTAACTTTTATTTGTATTCAACACTTACGTCATCACATTGGTAATAGTTTTATGTATATTTATGACCCCAGTCTGTAGCCCTCATTTCTAAAATCTCATTACTTATAGATATAAAATTATAGAAACTGGGAGGCTGATTGATAGTTCTACAGATGGATCGTTAAAAGCTTTAGTGATTCTCTTTGGTCGAATAACTTAAGGTGATAATTTAACGTTTACGAATATGTGTCGACTTTTAATTATTTAAAATTATATTTTATTAGCAAGTCCACTTGAATTTATAGTTCAATATTATGTGCATGCCATGTATGTGTAAGCATTGTTGTGGTACAACTTATAGATAAAGGTTATAAAAAGATCATATTTATAATTCATAAAGATTTTGTATTTCAAATTAAATACACCTGAAGCACGTTTTTGATAAAAGATGTACCTTTTGACAGCTATTGTCTAAGAAATTATTGAGAATTTTCATATAGTTCCTTAGTATTATCTTCTCAGCTTGTTCCATAGAACCACTTGTATGAATGACATCTACGTTATTTTTTACATTGTGTAAATATAAGTAGGGATAAAATATATTCGTTTGTAATAAGAGAGGTCGCCACGTCATTAAAGAGTTAACCCGGAGGACTTCATTCCGTCATAATGGTCGAGACGCCTCCAGTAATTACATTCCTATCGTAGCATTTCTCTGGAACCGTTCGCGGTTTATTCCAGTCAGATAACATTCCGCTTAACTCATTGTGGTTCGTTCAATGCGGCGACGACTGTACGTGCACGTAGTCGTAGGGAAAGGTGATTTTGCGAAATAAGGAATCGCTTTTATAAGCATTAATAAATTTAGTTTTTTTTTAATATTATTTTTTAATACAGGCAATGACACGCACGCTTGCACGCACGGACGCATTCATCCACGCACGCACGGACGCACGCAGACAAGCAGGGACGCAGGCACAAATACGCGCACATATGCACGCACGCCTGCCCTCCCTCCGCACGTACGTTCGCACGCATGTACACACCCACGCGTAGAAAGCGTGTCATTCTTGCATATTTAAAAATTCAAACTCCAATCGCTTTCGTTATTGTGTCCGTTCCTAGGTGATGATGTAATCTGTTATTGATAATATTCTATGGTATTCTATGTAAAATACTCTCTTTCTCTTGAAAGTCTGGTAACACTGAAAATTGTAGATCACAGAAAATCGAATCACTTTTTAATTTTCACAGTTATATTAGTTTTATACTCTGATTTATATTGAAGCTTTTTATTAAAAAATGTCATAATATTGCAAAATATTTGCCCAAGGACCAATTTCATATATTTAAGAAAATTTGGCGGTGACGTCAAAAATTTAATAATGAAAACATAATGCTTCAATTGAATTTGTTGCTTTATTACTTTTTGCGCATTCTGGCGAAAATTTAATATTATCCACATAATACTTATATCACTAAATTTTTCCAAATTATCTATATTTTGCATATGCTAGTACTTTACTCAATCCAGCGCATAGCCAGCAGGAAGATAATGATAACAGCGTATTGTTACCGCCGCAGGAAGCGTTTAAATGGAAGTTGATGCTCTGCGTTGACTGGAGTGACAGTCCAGTTACTGATTAGATCATTAATTACGTATATCTAACTGAGCATGTTTGACTTAAACAATTATAGGGATGACTGATGATATTTTTTATACAAAGTTGCATATAATGTCTGTTTAAGCGTTGTATGTTTCCAATTAATTTCAATTTTAATGTTAGTTTACATGATGTGAATGACGGTAAGGTTAATTTTACTATCATGGTTGAAAGTATAAAAATGTTTTTAACATTTGCAATAACTTCATAGTGTATTTTCATCTCAGAAAACTTCCAAAAACTGTCATTCTATTGCTGCATTTATTGTATTTTATCTGCATTCTCAAGAACCCCTTGGTACACAAAAATTAATTCACAAGCCGAGTTTCATCGTATTCCGTATTTTTTTTTCACAGTTTATGGGGAAAACAGTCAGATTAATGAATGTATACTTTCAACATTGGGCCAAGTGTTCTACTTGAAAATTGGTTTAAAACATAATTATCAATTTATTACTTTCAAACAATCAATTCACCTATAAATTTTGTGCATTTTTTCAAATGATAACGTTTCTTCGTGAAAATAATATTACTACAATTATTTATATATTTATAAATGAATTTTATCATGGAAACTAGGGGCGTAGAAGCTCAACTTTTGCACCAATAATTACTATGCATGTATATTACTGCCATGATATATTGTTAATAAAAATAAAGTATAATAAATGCTCGATAAATAATTACAGAATTAATCCGTATGATCAGGTAAATGGTGAAAAGAAGTGTCGTTATTCTTTTTTAAATCAATATAAACGGAGAGTATTTGTTAGATCAAATAAAAAAATGGAATTTTAGTTAGCTTATAAAATAGAATAATCTGTTAATAGAATAGAGCTATTGTGAATAAACTGAAATGTATCAGTTAAAATGGAATGCTCCTTCGTGCCTTAGAATAGTTTTTAATCAAAGATTTTTGTAAATGCACAAATTTTTATATAGTTGTTACTTGGAAATCAATAATTTTAGCCATTTTGTAGATGTTTACTTTTCACAGATATATGATCACATGCGTGACTTATTACGAGGTTTCATTTTGAATAAACAATTATCTAGTAAAAGAAATTTATACTTCTTTTCAGTCTACCATAGTCTCAAAGTTTCGACAGTTTTAGAACAATATGTATGAAATTTCGAAAATGAGTTCGAAATATTAAAAAGTTTACAGGTAGTTTGAAATTTAAAATATAAAAAGTTACCATGGGCGAGAAAAAGAAATGTTTGCGTACCTTACCACTCATCTAGTAGGACTGATATTTTTTCACGTACACTACCGAGAAGACAACACATTGCAGAACTATTTTAAAATAAAATATAAGTTTAACTTCTGGGTCCATATATATAATTTTAGGAATAATATGGATTATAAAGACGTCGAAATCTGTAAATCTTATATCTTATCGGTTTGAAGAATTACTTTGCCACATCATTAATATGTAAATATAAATATTCAGGAGCGAAAACAACTTTTTTGTGTTTTAATTTGGCATTTTGGTAGTCCGTTTTTTAGAAGCCTTTCAAAGTAAAAACATTATAAAAATGCAAACTTAGTGAATTATAATTTATAGTTAATTTTTCACATTTAATGCAACCAGGCATAGCATTAGTTTTATTGTATTGTTAGTGTCCATACAATATTTTCCTTGATTACATTTAAATAGTTTTTAAAATTACAATATATTTCAAAACAGCTGGATTTTTTTTCCATTTTATATTTGCAAGAGCTCTACCTGTTGTCCATTTACTATTTTTGATTTATTACAACATAGGTATTCTGTGGCAGTAAAATATCGCCAATTTTATGTTTGTTTTGTTATTTTATATTTTTATTAGATCATTTATTATAAAATTTACTTACAATTGTAATTTTTGGTTTGCCGTAACCTTTTTTTTGGAAAATAAATAATAATTTTTTCAAATCAATTTTGTGCAAAAAAACTTTAAGCTTGAAGTAAAATAGAGCAAGAATTTACGACATTGATAAAAACCCATAAATTTTGACAACATATCTAATTTATTCTATACTAATTTGAAATGCTTTTAACATCAAGAGAAACGTTATGTCACTAAAGAAATACTTGATTATTTCTGATCTGAAATTATGTTCAAACAAAAAATTGAAAAAGTAATTCACGTAGTCAGTAATCCTTGATTTATTAAAATGAATATTTCGATTTTAATTGAGTTCAGAAATTTAATTTAAGTATTTTAATTTAAGAAATTAAGATCAGATTTGCTTTAGAATTCTATGAATAAAATGTACACACCTCCGTTCCTTCATAATATGTCTATCTGTCAATTCGCAGCATGCTTGATAACAACATAGCTTTTTCGTATGCGGTTTTCAATTGATCTTATATGATAATATTTGTATATAATCTAAGACTAAAAATAGCCTTTGCATTATCTTTCATACATAAGAATAAAATTCTAAAAAAAGTTCAAGCAAGTAAGAGCAAACTACCTAAAATCCGTTATGTTGTCATACACTTTTATGTTGCTAACACACAATCCTTTATTTATAATAAAGAGATAAACAGTACGTTATTAAAAAAACAAGTACTTTTTTTATCCAATACAATATTACAAGAGTGAAATAAGGAAAGGACCTTTCCAGATTGGAATTATAAACAGTCATCGGAACAGTAAAATGATATAATATTCCTCTTTAAAACATTTGTAATAGACTAATTTGTGTCGCCCCTAAACCAATTGACAATTACGAAAGTAACGAAGGAAATAAACGAATTATGGGCTTTATTAACGTGAAATAAAATAAAAGTTAATTTGCGCAAAAGCTGACGCACTTTTCGCATCTCTCGAATGCGATAACGATAAAAGTTCGACGGAAAAACCGCAGCGGGCGCTTCGCGAAACTTCTCAATATAATTATCGGGATAAAATATACAACAGATATACTGCCTCAGCGTAGCAAAATAAAAAGTTCAATCTGGATGGAAACTTACGTGCGGTCACTTTATTTATAAGTCTCCCTGGAGAAATTTTTGGGAACAAATTATTTTAAATTCAGTATTAAATTTTGATAACTCACTTTGACTTTGACACAACAAAAATTTGGTTTTGATAATTCGAATTTTATTATAATGAATTTAAGAACAATTAAGTTATCGCTGGAGCACAATTGAAAATAACAGATATCCGAGATAAACATTATCTATGCCGATAGGATTTTGATTAGGGTTTCTCCGTTAAAGATTTGGTCATGATATTTCTGTACCTAGAACATATAACTATTTGAGGAAAACTTATTTTTGATGTAAAGTTTGATGCAAAAATGTTTAAAAATAGAAACGATTAATTTTATGTCATTTCGATATTGGAGTAATAGGAATTAATCAAATTTGAATAAAAATACAAGTACAATTTGTTATTATTTGTTTATAATTTTATTTGTTAATAACTGTTTGAAATTCCTATATCATATATGATAGGTAATATTAATATCCAGAATTCATTAATATTAGTCATACATTTAAATAGTAAATACTAACAGACAAACTGTTTTCTACTACTGAACTTGGAACACATTTTATATATGTATCAGTTTCATAAAATACATTTTTCAGAAGTTAAAAATACGCCTAAGAATATAACCGCGCGCCCTAAATATATAACATGTTGTATCGACGTATCACTTTATAAATTTCGTATAAAATATTATTTAATCTCATATGTCAATGAAATTAGCTTAATAGTTTGGCGGCACCTTCGTATGAATATGAGAATATATTAATATACAAGCAGGCAGTACTGATGAGATGAGGAAACTGATACAATATAGAAGCAAAAGTATGCTAATAATTACCAGTAAAATAGTTCAAATTTAATAGCTGAATGCATGGCGAGTTTAAAGCAAACACACATTTTAATAGGCTATAATACTACTGAATGCGTAAGTACAATGTCAATTATTGAAGACACATTGTATTTCTTTTTTCTTTGTTATTTTTCAATAACGTTACGGAATTAAAATATAGAATTTTGGTAGTAGAATTCAATGGAATTAAAAGTTTCTTTTCGGAAACTATATTCGGTCTGTAATGATATCAGTCGTTTTCATAGCCACAAACCATTTTCTTTTAAAGTTTTGAAGCCTTTCGGGACCAACGCATTTCCAAATATCGTCTTTTAAATATATATAATACTAATATTGATTGCTCTCTTTTATTTGCGTCGTTCTTAGGTTGAAGTAAAAAATAGAAGAAAATTTTATTTTGAAACTAAATTTTACTTTTTAAAGAGAATCATTTTTGGACAGATATTTGTACTTAAGAAAAAGATGGTCGTATTTCCAGAACTCACAACTTTTCTCTCTAAACGAAAAGAAGACATGAAATATTTCACTACTTCTTATAAGGAAGTACCGAAAGTAAGAATAGGAAAGCATTAAACACTTAAAATTAATAAATAAAGATACATCACAGCTTTCTTGTTATAAATAATTATAAGAAAAATATTGAAAAAATTGGAACCCCAAAACGGCATTAGTTGTTTTCCATAAATATAACTTACCTTCACAAATTTTTGTACTAATATTTAATTTGGGTATTTTTAAAAATAATATACCCATATATGTTGAGTTCATATTTGTATGGCTATACGGAAATTTGACCTTTTAAACAATTATAAAGTGCGAAATATATTTACAGCGTTCGTGAAAACAATAAGATTTGCACGATATCTTTGAACGTTTACAATGATTTGTATGTAACATGCATTTATTGAAGTTACAGTTTTATAAGATGGTTTTTGGTTTTAATTTTTTTAGATCCGTTTGTATATAGCTTTGCATATAGATATAAGCACATATATTATCATTTTAATAGGCAGAGCCACTTCCTTACAATTTATCATTTTTTAACAGAATTTCAAAAGTTGTGGAAAATTGTGCTATCCACGGAATTTTTATTTATAAATGTTAAAATGCTTTTAATCAAATCGATGAAAGCAGCACCAATATTTTGAAATTTATGAATCGATATTTAAAAACTAAATCTCTATCGCGTATTAGCAAATTTTTTCACAATTAAATGAAACCACCTGATGTAGTATCATTTTTACTTTCTTTAAGTTCTTTACCACGACCTAGGTTTCGTTGTATTACAACATCCTCAGGTGGGCCATTAGCAAAGATCTTTGCTAATAGCCCAAAAATCAGACTGTATCGGAAGTATTTGTTACAGTGGGATTTTAAACGAATAAAGTCGGAGAACCGGGATGCACACACGAGTGCGCACAATTTCCTCTTTTCACAAATTATCCCACGGAAATGCGTCGCAAAATCTGATAAGTTATTCAATCCACGGCCATGCAGTGTGAGATCCCTCGTCTAATATTTCCACTGCGGATCGGCTGTTTACATTATGCCGGAAATAAAAAGTTGGCTGCCTCCATATTTCAGATCGTTCCTCATCGCATTATTTTCCGCTGAGATAATATTACTTTGCCTTACCCTCATTATGATAAGGGTAACCCCGTTCGTTTTATCGTATTTTCTTGCAATATTTGATAAAGGCGGAGTGTACACACATACACACACACACACACACACACATATATATATATATATATATATATATATATATATGTACATATATACATGTCTATATTTTTCTAACGTTCATTTCAGCCTCCTTTCCCGTCCATACTTTGATAAAGGTAGCGAAATATCGAAAAAAAACTATCTGTAGCGTTTAAGACGTAATTATTTTTTTAAACCAAATTATTCATTTACGTCTTAATAAAAATGTATTCCAATGCATAATTAATACAAAAAAATTATTTTTTTGTATATCATTTTTGTGTTTGCATTACATCTTATCTTATACCTTTTTTATATCTAACATACCTTATTATTTCACATTAAGTCAATAGTAACTAATTGCGAACCTGAAAACATTTTTATTGGTTTTCAAATAAAAATAGAAACTAAAGATGTTGAAAAGAAACTTATCTCAGAAGTCTATTTGCATATAGAAAGTGAATGAAAGCAAAAATATTTAAATTAATTATTGAAATATACAGACAGATGAATTACACATGGGTCTATGGATGGAACTAAAAAATATATACCATTTATATATATAAAACTATTGTTTTTTGCTGTGATTTTAGAAAACTTTTGCCTTTAGTTCCACGTGGGTCAAGAATACCATAACTTGAAAATTGCTTTAAAAAATACAATGAGTTTTTTATATTTAATCACATCACTTCAACCCAAAACATAATTGTTTTACTACATGAATTAGAGTTTGATGATTTTTTGAAATAAATTGGTAACGGTAAATCGAGACAATTTATACATTGGGTGAAAATATTATAGAAACACCTCAGTAATTAATTGCTGATCACAAGATAACTAACGATCTTTATAGCTGTAGTGTCAATATGCCAGGTGAAGCCAACATTTATCTTAGCTATGGTAAAATAGTTCGTGATAATGATTATAAAATCAATAATTATCCACTATAGCTTTGAATTATTTGTCTGTGTGTGTTTTACCATAATTTTTTATATATGATTGATTAGAATTAAAGGCTAATTTCTTCTCTCTTTCGATAAGAAAATTAAAATCAAAGGAAGGATTTGTTAATGGAATGAGAATGCGAGTAAAATATTTATATAAAAAAGCTATTAGTCGCGAAGTTTTAACTGTATTCATACGAAAAAAGGTTCGCATGAGTCTTCATTTCACTTACAAATTTGACTTATTCAGATAATATTTTATCGTTTACGTTTCAAAGACAATCCTTAATTATTCCTGTATTTACAATTAAAATTAATAAGTTAAAGAGAAATTGGAAAAATTGAGATTTTATTAAGGCAATCAGTTTTTACAAATGACTAGTTACTTGTCATATCAAATAGAGTTCGATTTTTCGATAATTTGACGTTTTATATTTCTGAACACAGCGAACAAGATAATTTAGCGAATGATGGAAGAGTATTCACAAAAAATACAGTCTATACTGAAGTCGTGAATCGTTATATCCACTTTACAACTATTCACTTCTCACAGATGAAATTATGATTTTTCTCTATTGATTTGTTATGTTATTCTACTTTTTAATAGTAAAGTTATTTACTTTTCAACAATTTTTATATAAACTTAATATTTGTCATCTCCCTCTTTGCTCTTTCCCGCTCTTTTCCTCGTAGCGAAAAGATTTCTTAAGTTTTCGTACCTCAAGGTAAGAATTAACGATTTGCATAAAAATGAATTAAAATTAATTTGGCTAAATTTTGATTAAATTTAATGTGCCCAAATAATAAATAATATCATAATTTCCAGATAAAAACATTACAATTAAAAAATTATAATATTGTAATAAAAAGAAAAATAAGTATACAAACACATATTATATTATATATTTACATATATAGTAAGTCAGAAAAGAACAATAAAGTACATTATTAAAAAATCAAGGCAGACAGAATAAAGAATCGAAACAAGGATTTTTTGAGATCTCTCATTCGGGGATGCTAATTATTGATAAAGGATTTCATGTACCAAGATAAACAAAATATATTGACCATAGATATTATTGCCTAATGTATTTAATCCTAATACTAGAATAAAATATGAAGAAATTATTCAAAATGTCTTTTGAAGTAATTTGACTGTCGGCAGGAATTAATGGTTTTTCAAAAATATATGTCCACTCAATTCTATATCATTTCTTTCAGTTGGCGTCATAAAATAAGATATGTTTCTTCCAAAATTAAGTGGCAGATTGTATGAGAACATTTTAATATTTTTGTTGTTGTACCGATTAAGAAAATTTATTGTTTACCTTGTCAACTTGAAACTTATTTTTTAAATGAATGCGTGATATTTTTTTTCTGTTGAATATAAAAAAAATATAGTTATCGCTTTTGGTTTTCTATCTTCATATGTCTAAGTTATTAATTTGTAATTTAACACATCTACAAGTATTTATTTTAGCAAAGAAGAGAAATGCTAATATTAAGCGAAGGCAATGCATTTATTGCTCAATGACGCTTGGTTAAGTAGTGGAAATAAACATGCAATTTGGATCTTCATCTGTATGTTTTCCCTTTAATATCTGGAAATTAATTTTAATACCTTGATTATCAGCGAAAAGAAGTTTATTTTTTTTTTGTTTGAAAGTGAAAGCTTTTTGGAACTTTATATTTTAGTGATAATTAAAGAGGAATAAAATTGGTATATGTTAAATAATATAAACAATTTTCAAAATAACAAAAATTTAAGTTATACTCGTTTAACTAATATTTGTTTTGTAATCGCCTCTAATAAATATGGTGTGATAACATATTGAATTTTTGATCATGATTTTTGTAAACACATTGTATTGATTTTTTTAATTGCGGTAATTATTATATCGTAATTATGAAATAAATAAACTTGGCATCATTAATCATTGGTTTAGACTATCTATTAAATACTGTGTTTTATTTATTGTCAGGAACGACGAAAAGGCTGTCCAAGAGTGTTCCAAGGTAGTTAAGTTCACCTTTTTTTAGCTTTATGTGTCGGAGAGTGACTTGAGCGTTAGACATAACTAAATATTTGTAACATTTTAGTATTTTTATGAAAACTGTCACGTGTTTAAAAGTATTTGAACTTTGAAATGAATAAATAGTCTTTTGGAATTTATATGGAAGATTAAAAAATATCGAAAATTAAATGAACGATTTATTTATTCATCGTAATGGTTTTACAGTTATAGTTGGCCTACAAATTTAATATTGTTATAGTTGGCCTATATATATAAAAAAAAATTGTGAAGTAGTTAAATATATGTACCAGATTGAAATAATCAATATTAGTTACCTGCGATCATTTTAACTATCAGGGACAGAGCATAGTTTTTTATATTTCTAGGTACGTTGATTTCCAAAAAAAAAATTATTGTAATCCGGAAAGCAGAGGTCAAAATCGTCTGTCAATATCACATTATTAAAACATAAAAGCTTTAATTTTTTCTGCAGAAAGATCACTTTAGTATTAGTGTTATGAAAAAAATAACTATCAGCTTTATTGAGTGTAAATTTCTTCATATTAGTTGTGTGGCTCGTGGACATTTGTTACAAAAAAAATATTTAAAAGACAACGTTTATAATTTTTTTATTAATTACGCCTTTGAATATACAAGAATAAAACTCTCAAACTTGCAACTTATCGTAAGTTTAAAGCAGCATAAAAGTTTTAAAATGTTAATTTACCGTTTCAAATATACATAACTTTTACAGAGGATCCCCAGTACAACTATAAAACTAATTTTTTTAGCTGTAACGGGTTTAGACGTATCACATTGTAAATGTGCATAATATTTTAAACCATATATAAAAGTGACAAGAAATTTTCAGGCGGTTCACGCTTTCAAATGAACACAAATGAAATTATCATAAATTAATAGATAGATATTAAATAAATAAAACACTTTTAATAATTAGGGCGAAACAGATTTACAAGCTCGGAAACTTATCGTTTTGTTCGTTCTGCTGAACATCGTCAAGTTTTTAATGCTCGTAATTAATCAGATGCTCTCTTTGGAATTCACAATCCAAGGAAAGCCATATACCAACGTAAGTATACCTAAAAACACACAATTACCAACGCTGATATGATTTGATTTTATCTACTAACATCTTCATCGAAAACATTCTGTTTCCTTACTTTCATCGACTTTCTTCTGGACAGCTGACCCGATGCTTCGATAACTATTAATTACGGAGCTGTGAAGAAATGGAACCAGATTAAAAAGAGAGAACAAACTCAAATTAGAGATGTACTTTACCAAAACGAAATATTTTAATATTCACCTTCTTAATGATCGGATTTATCTGTAATCACTAGCCAATAGATATATTTATCAAGAGAATTAATATCTTTATTCAAATAAGACTATCTAACAAAACTCTATCGATCAACACACCAGATATTTCAAGTAAACTAAGTCAGATAATTGAAAACTGTGAAAGTTATTGACGTCGAAATGAGCAGTGGGAAACAAGTCTCATGAAATTAAGTTTGTATTTCCCCAGAGTAAAATAGAAGACAGCGAAATAGCACGAACTCTGATGAAGCGACCGCTTCGTCTAAAATGTAGTACGATTGTTTATTATTTTGCATTACAATGGGATAATATATTTTGCTAAAAGGATATAATAATCAATGTTGTTTTAGCTGCGTCAGACGTGCATATAATAATTTTGACTCTTTCATTTCGTGTTTGTACTTATAGCAAAGCAGGCAAACGGATCTGAAAGATTCAATTCAATAAGAAAGACATCAATTTCTGTCAGTGATTAGTTTGTGGTGATCTTATTTATTTCCAAATCAAGGAAATTATTAATAAATCATGAAATAAATTATATGCTGTTAAACAGTCGATAAGACGTAACTTGTGTTATTTTCCATTTTTTTTCTTTCTAACTTACTAATGGAATTTAGTTTTAATAATTTTCCAATGAAGTATTAAATGTCATTTTTTGGACATATTTGGTTAAACATAGGACGATTGGGACATTATAAAATGCTTTCGAGTTCTCGTGAAAGATAAACCGTACTAGAAAATATTACAAAATATTTGCGTCTGCATTTTAAAGATTTTCAATTCCAGACAAAATATTAATTTACGAGTGTGATCTCTGTGGAAGTAAATAATAATAATAATATATGTACATATAAATACACACATTTTTTTTTATTTAGGTATTTTCCCCTACTATCTCGTATGAGTAAGTCTTTCTGTATCGATGTTGTGAGATGTTATGTGTTTTATAAGTCAATATTCAAATGGTTCTTGATTATATCTCATATTACGAAACATATACGAACACAGTTTACAATCGGTTTGAGTCTGAGCACGTCAATAAAATTTATCTATTATTTATGTTCCCTAAGTGTGCTCGATGACCACGTTTCACTGTAAAGATAATATTGTGTTCTGTAATATTATGATACATTTTTAATGGACATTTATATAGAAAGATACCAGTTTTCGAATACTCCTTGCATTCTAACACGGATTGTTGACGGTCTGTACCATGAATTTACTTACGGAGATAATACACAGATAACTGATAATTTCCTTTTTAACTTTCTGATTCTTTTGTTTTTATACTTTCTGTCCATTACAAAAATGAAATCGTTCCGGAAATTTTAAATTAAAAATGTTTGAGTTAATTATTATATATTTAAATCACTGTATATTTGTTTCCAAAATTCAGATTTTTTAAATATTAAGCAAAAGTTCTAACTAATAGTCTAGTGCTAATACCATCATATTTTATTATATTTTCATATTTATAATTCGTAATCGTGTCATTGATATTAAAAATTAATTAAACGTTATAAATTGTTGTCGTTAGCCCTTAATTTTAAAATGAATACGTGGTGATTAGTTACTACACCCATATTCATTTTCATATTATATATATATAATATTTTATATTACATATACAAATTATTTATAATAATTTTTGACTATCATGGTTTCCAGGCATCAAAAATACATATAAAAACCGACGATTTTCAGTTAAAATTATTTCTTATGATTACATTAGACACTAAATTATGAAGCATATCCAAATGGACCAAGTTAGTTTTATGTTTTTAAAATTAAGACGGTTAAATATTTTACGTTCCCCTAGAGTATTACTAATTCAAATATGTATATATGATATGTCGCTGGACAAGTGTCGATTAGCCTTTCGACTTTTGTTCGAAGTGACTTTTTTCTTAAAAATATGAAAATAGAAGGAAAAATTACATAAAAATATAATTTGAATCCTTGGAAGAAACTCTTAACTTCAAGTGTTACTTACATAAATATTACTCTGCAATATATGATCGTAACACATACAGGCAATATCGTTGGTATTAATATATTTATATGTCTTTAAACCGCTCTTTAGGTCTAGTTTGCGATAGCTGATTCCTAAATTTTAAAAAAGAGCCTTGAACTTTAAGTCTGATTTCTGCCACTGGTGATGTATATATCAGATTGTAGTTATCTAATTGTAGTATAAAACTAGAAAGTTATACTGGTGGTGGAATTATATAGATATATCATAAAAAACAAAGCGTAGTGAAAAATTACCTAACTCATCCATTTCTGGAATTATGGAAGTTACGCCGTTATGCCGATTTTCTATCCAAGATAGTATTATCTCCTCATAAGTGGCAGCAAATTTGTTTTCGCATATCTCATCTATTCGGATATCATTGGATGGGTCTTTTGAAATAAAATAGAATAAATGAACAATTCATTAATCATTCATAAAATATCAACTTCTACCTGTGAAAAATAGGGGTTTAAAAGAACCCCTTCTATTACTTTTAAATCATAGTTTTCAAAAACTTATTCCGTCGTCGAGATGTTGTGTTGGGTTGATCAGAAGGCATACGGTCTCTGATAACGCGCCACATCGCAGGGACCCAGCTTCGTTTCCTGGCCGTTCGTCGAGCGGGGCTGGACTGTTACTGTTGGCTACAAGAGATGGCTTTTATAGCTATAAGTCTACCATTTTTATCAGTTAGATGTATCAACGTAGATAATTAAGTAAATTATAGATACCAGCATTTCGTCAGAACTTTAAAGTGAATTTATTGTAGTTAACTTTCATTGACCATTTCAAAAGATCCGCATCTGTACATACAACTGCTAATCGATGGGTATTTGAAATTAAATTAAAAACTAGGTACGTTAAAAACGTAGCATAAACACGTAGCATAAACACTTCGGAAATACTAGTATATAAACTCATTTGACACATGAGGCACGAAAAATATTTTACGACTTTATTATATAAATGGACAATGCGTGTTGAACTTTAGCAATTTTTTGACAAAGGCATGTTTTTGTGAACTTTTTTGCTCAATGGTAGTTAATATTTTAGTCAAAAAATCAGTAACATATTAATGAAACTACCTGTTTTTTAATTCCGACATACGATATTATTAGTATCCTTAAAATTCATAGTTGTAAAGCAAGGTCACTTCACTTAATGATTTTTAAGGTATATTTTCGAATCCTTCTAATTATATTTTGGTGGCATACATTTTAGGAGTGAAAGTTAAGTTATTTTGACGGCATAATACTTAACAAAGTCATCATGTGGATACATTTCTTTACTTTAGGCAGCTTTCTAAATATCTTCGAAACGCAGAAGCCAATGTAAATGATACGAATCGAGTTCGAAGTCATCATAAAAAAATTACATTTTGTTAAATATTAAATAGAAATATGAGACCAAACCAAATTCAAACAAATAACAAATTAACAACTGATTAAGTCACTGTCAAATTAAGAGGTACTGATATATAAAAGTGTTTAAAAACTTGAATATGCAAACACGAAAATTAGACGAGAAATATTAGTAAGAAAGAGCACAGGCTTTTTCTAAATGCTACCTGCCATATAGATGATTAAGTCATAAATTAAAAAAAAACATTTTATTTACAGATTTTAGGGTTTTTAAGACTTCAGTGAGATACAGAATTAATTATTGGCCTACGACTACAGCCCTAAGAAAGCATGGTTTAATTACATTGGTTAGTTGTGGTCGGTTCTGTGATTAGTTGTGGTCGGTTCTGATACTCAAGCAAAGATTATCCTATAGCATCACACAGCCATATTACTTGAGGGTACATAGAGATAAATCGAATGTTATGTCTACGATGGATACAATTCAATAATCCACCTTGAAGGAATCCTGTCGACCCAAATCCAGGAATACACATACACCGGATCATTGGTTCGGTAGAAGATAGTGAAGATAGTGCACTTATCTTTTCTATTCTTTGCGTATAATACTTTGTGTTACATGAAATTTGGAAACTATTAAATTCGGGATTGGAAAAGCTCGAATTATTTAAATTTTTTTTGACATATCCTCAGAGAATCGCAATTTGACCACGTCTGAAATTAGAAGATTCGACTGCACCGTGATATTCAGCCAACAATCGCCCACTTAATCCAAATACTGCCGCTATCTTGATTTGATACGTTTGTCGAATAAATCCGGATACTTTACCACTCAAGCTTCTCTTGTGGGAAAGACCGGTCCCCTGGAATATGCAAAGCACAGCACCTAAGAAGGCATGGTTTAATCACATTGGTGAGAATCTTCAATATTAATGTTTGACTCGAGAAGAAGATACATTCGTCCGCAAAGATCGTCAACTGAAAAAGGAAATAGTCAACAAGGCTCTAAACAGTGCGGCGCCCAGGGCATTGGCTAAGCAATTGCCTTCTTTCGCCTGTTGTTAGATAGAAGAAAAAGAATAAATAAATAACTTTTTTTACACAAACAACAACTTTACAGGCAGTAAACTACTAATCCCTGGCCAAGAAGTGAATATGTATATCAGTTGTGTTATTTTAATACTTTTATGCATTGTTAATTTAAGCTTAATTATACGTAACGAATTACAAAAAAATTAATTTATTGGTATAACAAATAATATTTATTAATTATCTTTTCTATTTACCAATTTTTTTTTATATTTACAATTCTCTCAAAGCTTATTGTAACGGTATAAAGGTATAAAGGTTTAAAGGTTTAAGTATAGTTCAAAAAAGGACCCAGAATTCTTTGACTTCCTTCATTTAAATTGTTATTGCTCATTTACCCACGACATATATAAATGTGTGACTAATCCTAAACGTATACTATAATGTAACGTATACTATATATTAAACGATGTTAAAAACTTCACGTTATTTGAATAAACCGTTTTACCACAAACACTACACACGAACAAACGTAATTTTTCCCTTTTAACATTGATATTATAATTCGCTAAGTTTGTTTAATGAGTAGTTTTGAAATGTTCTTTCCGTGCGCTGTCTATTGATATGATAGTAATATGTTCCAGTCAGTAATATTTTAATATATTTTTTAACGGATGCGGATGAGCTGTATAATAAAAACTGAATTTTGTAAATTATTTCCTTTGAACGTTTAAATTTTTTTGTGCCTGGTAAACTAATCAATTACTCTGGAAGCATGTAATATATCAGATTCACATAGTTTGGAAAAAGGCCCATTTAACTGTTACATACCGTACTATATGCATAATATACACCCATGATTTAAAGTCACAAAAGGCCCCATTCCCAGCTAATAAAACCGCACACGCTAATCAATATTCAAATAGAACTCAATTCCTTGCAGATGCAATCCTTATTTTTGGAATTTCAATCTGAGTCTGTGCCATATATTTACATTTGAAACAGCATACTGCAATTCAAATCTTACTGTATTTACCTAGTGTTAATACATTTTCACTTATCTAAGTAGTAGTACTTTAAAACTGTTAATTAAATCTATCATTTAACCATTTCAGTCTTGGATCCAAAATCACGTAAAATTTTAGCTTTAATGTCAAATTTTATGTCAGGCTAACAGTTAAAATAAACGTCAATATTATGTTAGGATAGGTATGACATAATAGTGGAAATAATGATGTACATTACCTTTAATTGGCGTAAAATGGTGTAAAGGAAATATAGAATACTCTGTGTTTTTATTGATATACGATATTGGAAACCATTTGCAATTTTGTAGAAATTTATTATTCACAATTAGATGAAACTACGTAATATAGATTATTGATACATCTAATTTTTTTAAGTTCTTTACCACCACCTAGGTTTCATTGTATTACAAAATATTTAGGTGAACTATTAGCAAAGATCTTTGCTAATAGCCCACCTTAAGATGTAATACAACGAAACCTAGGTCGTGGTAAAGAAATTAACGGAAGTAGAAATAATACATCACGTAGTTTGATTTAATTGTGAAAATTGGGGTTATTCAATCATTATTTAGGTACTATTCAATCAATTAACAATAAAATGTAGTTTCAGGAATTAAGGTGTAGGGTTTATTGAACAAAAGTCTAAAGTTTTATTTCAAATTAGAAAATAAACTGAATTAATTTCATTAATAATATTAACATGGATTGTCAACTTGATACACCCATTTTTAACACATTTTCTCTTGAAAATTAACAAAAAATACGAATTTGCAGCTAATTGCCAAACAATCAACAATTATTTCAAACAAATCAACAAATTTAATCCAAGTCGCTGGATAACACTTAGCAAATGTAAACAGTATTGTAAGAATTATTTAGACAGAAAAACAAATTAAAAACAATAGGAAAAACGGAGAATATTTTAGGCAAAATTAGATACAGTTTAAATATGAAATGTTTAAAAACTCCATAGTATTATGTTAAATAATAATTTATATCATGTATAATTACTTAATTTTCAAAACGTTCTTTATTTTTTTCACACAAAAATCATGAAAAACATAAGTCTGTTACAATCGTTTGGAAGCACATTACTAAGAAAAGTTTAATTAAAATACGTATTAATAATAAAGAAAGAAGAATCATTATATCCTTAATTCTCTTAATGCTACAAACGAAGACTATTATCAACCCTATGCCGTCAACATACAAATTTGCACTTTCGATATATCTGGAGAATGAAACTGCTCTCTTCTCTCTAATGGAATAGTCTGAACGACATTTTGCCACTATTGGCTGGTTTCTTACATTGTTTCAAGGCAAATATATTTGTAACTAGCAGTTTTCTTCAAATACACTAGTCTTCATCTCTTTCCGTAAATTTTTAAACGTTTCCGCCGGAAATATTTACTCGGGTATGACTGTATCGGAACACCACGACGGAACACACGTCCGACTTATCGGGTAATATTTTCTTTGTAAGCTACGAACGTTTTTTCTTATCGTTGGTATCCGGACGTATCGGCACCATCCTTGGCGGGCTCGAGCGTCGCAACCTTCTTCCTTTTACGACGTTGTTCCTCTCAATCATATGGGGTTTTACGGATATACGTTGATTGCTATTAAAAAGATCTTTACAATTGTAAACGATTACTATAACCGAATTGCCTGTTAGGCGATTATAGACCAACATCTAAAAGGTCTCATATAATTGCAATCCGGAAAATAAAGAAAATTTAAAAAATCCGGATATTTGTGCCTTTTTACTGGACTTCAAAATCCGTATTTAAAAATTTAATCTTCGAACATTAGAACGTCTTTCGAACATTGTAAGTAAAGAAAAACAAAGATTTCATTATTGCTCACAGCGTTCGCGCGCGTAGCCTGCGCCGATGTGTATTTAATCCCGATCGCCGCCCTGTATTGCGGGCGGTTACAGGTGAGTGGGCGGAGGGAGAGATTTATTCATCCGTCGCGGTCATGCACGTCTGTCACCTCATGCATTCGGTAACGAACGCGACTCGCGTTCAATGTGTCAAAAATAATTATTGAGTAGTGTTTCGTTTGAGATGTATTTTATTAACATTAGTATATTCATAAATATCATTACTTACTTAATTATCAATTGTGAATCATGCTCGATGACCTTCGATAATAGTAAGCGCGCCGGCGATCCCACGCGCGTGGCAAGCGTGGATATGTATTACCACTAACACAGAGCAGGATTCATTACTTAATAAGTAGGAAATGTTACTTTATTTTCCTAAGTATTTTTTCGAATTGAATATAGAACAAGTTTTTAGTTTCGTGAGTTGAACTTGCTCTTAACATAGTATGAACTAGTTTTGTCACATATTATATTTAGGGTTCCGTACACCGTAGCCATTGGTTTGTATACAGTTGCTTTCTACCTATTATTAAAAAGATGTATTTTCTTAACTTCTCTAAATAAGACACGCCGCAGTTTTACGATATAATTTTCATCGAACTTAGGCAATATATATAATGAATCTCAAAATTATGTTAAACTTTTATAGAATTGTATTGCATTATATAGTAGTTTCACATAATATGATAGGTAAACATTTTTTTGCCCTTATAATTGTGTTTATATTTATGTAATATTTTTCTTTATCCTATTTCTAATCGTCACATTATCATATAATTCTTAGTTTCATATATATAGGAGTAAAATGATCACCAAAATAGCAATTTGTAATGGTTTATAAATGTATACCAAATATTTAATTTGTTACAGTACTGAAGGTGGAGTTTAAAGATTATAGTTACGTGGAGTTTAAAGATTATAATAAAAAATCAGGAGATAAATCTAGTGTATATGTTTTAAGATCTGTAAATGGGTCAGAAATGAAATGTAAACTGTGTAAACGTATTTTTAAAGTCAGCGGCAGTACTTCAACTTTACATATGCATCTCAGAAAAGATGAAAGAAAAAGATGAAAGATCATTCACTCCATTATAGAAACCGGCACTTAAAGTAATGCTAATGCTGATAACACTCCTCATAGTCCCTTTTAAGTTGTTCTTTACTACAAAAGACCTCAGAAATCAGCTCCACAAAAGCTTTTATAAAGATATAGCAAGTTCTCCAATATAGTCAAAAATGTTGTATTATGAGTCTACGAGGATGTAAAAGTAAAGAGGTAAATATATAAAAATTAAAAAAAACAAATATTTGCATTGACTTTCAATGAGGGAATCGCAGTCAATAATTACCTATACATTTACATAAATATAAATAGTAGATTCATTTGAAATGGAAAAACGTTTCATAACTTATGTCTGATTCCAATTCGTGGATCAATGCCAGTAGTGGTGTATATTTCTCTGATTCAGACTCGATTGGCTTTACACGATCTTTGGATAAACGACTGTGAAGTATCAAACTCAGATGTTCTTGCTATGATAAATGATGGGGCAGGTGTCATGTGCAAAATAGGAAGATTTTTGCCTGCACATTATCAGGTCTACCTGGCACACGGAATGTATTTAGTTATCTCTGACATGCTATATAACAAAAACTGTCCTTTCGTACCAGCCGAAACAGTTGATAATATAATTAATATGATATTGTTCCTTTAAATGAAGATAATGTCGATTTCTCTTGTGATGATTACTCAGAAGGTGATTTGTGGTAGGGAGAACTGGATCCGCAAGTATATTAATTGAAGGCTTTCTGATTCGAAGCATATTAAATGAAGTCAGATCAATAGTAAAATTATTCAAAAACTTCCCAATAAAAAATGATTTCATTCTACAAAAGCATGTCCGTGACGATTTCCGGAAAGAACTACAGCCATTAATTGACTACAATACACGTTGGAGCAATATGGTAATGATGCAAAATTTAAAACATGCAGCCAAAAGTCAGTATTAGATAATAAAAGCGATATTAATTTAATTGACGAAGATATTGACTTCATTATAATAAATCTCTAATGAAGTCATCGCTCGCTAAATTTGTCGCTCGAAATTGATAAGGTAACCAGACAAGCCTTATGCAGCTTATGAAGCCTTATGCCTTATGCGCGATGCTACCTTGATTGCAGCTGATACTATACTCAAACGCGTAATGAAAAACTTAGATAGCAAAGAAAGAATAATTGACTAAGTATTTCTAATGCTCTTAAAAAAAGAGACAAAGACCGACGACTTTAACCTTTTTGGGGAACCTTATTTTATTTCCACAGTCCTAATTATTTTTTGGAATAATCCAACGATGAAATGTTTTACAAGCCATAATTATAGAAATACACAGAAAAATTTGCAAAATAGTAGTATCTTGGCGAGTCATGATCGTGTTGAGACAGGTAAACAGGATTTTACCATAGAATAAGATTCTTCCATACAAGCCGAACTGAGTTACAAAGAAAAATTAGATATCCAGCCTACTGACAATTACTTTGTATTTCAAATAGTCAAAGCGCGTTTTTTTGGAGGCAAGTATTACATGTTACCGAATTCGTAACAGGTTAAATGATGTGACTATTGACGCTTTATCATTTTCAATTTCTTTTTCTCTTCAGAAAAGAAATTTTTTTTTAAAAATTCTAATTTTAGATTCCTTTTTAAGTTTTTATTGAATTCGCGGACCGAATAAGGTATTTTTTAGCCAACTTTCAGTTTTATTTTTATAGTTTAAGTATGTTTGTGCTTTGTACTAGAGGATGTTTAATATATGGATGTTTGCTTTTTTATTTTTGACTAATTTCGAAGAAGACTGGTTGATTGTCATTACAATTTTAATCCTATACAACTTTGACTACAGCTATACACTTATAATGTACGCAATTCAATGTAACACGTTTCTGATCCGTCGACTGTAGGATAGTGTGAGTGAATTTTCGATGTTTGCAACAAATTCCTAGTTCTTTTGCCCAGTTCTACCGTTTTTTGTCATCTGGTTTTATTTATATGCTCTCACTAAGGTAGCAAATTTACAGAAGTATTTACCTCAAAATTATATTAGTTGCCATTGGGTAATAAATTTTTCTTTTTGCTAAATAAATTTTACCATGTTGAAAGGGGTAGAATATCCCGAATATGTCCTCGGTGCAATGCGGAAATATAGGAACGGCGTAAGAGTTATTGAATAGGCATACATGGCTCAGGGCCAGAAAGGATACGCAAGCTCAAGGTTAAATGAACCATAGTCTTACTACACAACACGTTTGCCGGCGCTTAGTCGTTGCTCGTGTATTTCAAAAGTTGACAATATTTTAGTTGCATTTTGTCAGTTATTTTCATGGTAATGTTTTCATATCAAAGATTTTTTCTTGTAATCTTTATTCAATATGTTTGGTTTTATTTTGTGTATGTTATTAATTAGCTAGTTACTATAAGTCAATTCTTTTATTTTGGTTTATACATAGATTTTTATGGATTTAAGTATGAAAAATTATAATCAAATAAAAATTTATAATATAAATAAAGATCCGCATAAAACACAATAGGAACTAATTAGCTTTAAGTAATTTGTTTAATAGTGATTCATTATATTATATTATTCATATTTTCTCTATTGTTAATAATATTTATTCATATTGAGATACTTTATAGATAACTTTTTCGTAACGATAAACAAATAATGTTTCGAGAAATTTTTAATTTTTAAATTAAATCTAAACCCAAAAGTTTACAAGAATTATAAATGATAATGAAGATACATTTCGACATATATACTTTCACTCATCACGTCGTAACATAGACGAAGGTGATGAGGTGGTTGAGCAGTTCGTCAGATATTGGAGAATTTTGATATAATTTGGTTCTAGATGGTGTTATTGTGCAAAGATAAATATCGAATAAGCGCAAGTAATTGTATTGTAAGGCACAAATAATTTAAATTTATTCAATGATCCGGGGCATAGAATTTTTCTGTTAATTACTGAAAGATGAATTTTATAAACCCAACGTCTCATGAGGTACAAGGAATAGAAACCTAACATATCCAAGTGGAAATTGATAGAAAACAGAAAGATCAAACTATATTGGCTTTGTGTAGGCTTCAAATAATCGAGCCAGTTTCTAATTGGTTTTGTACTATTGAAGAATATTTTATTCCCTCCAGTCCACCTGGATTATCTCAGGGTGGGTTATCCCTGGTACCCATAACATTCCTTCAAAGTTCCCTACTTGTGTCTCGTATCTATATTATTATCGCTTCCACCCAACTGAATTAGAGACGTTCTTCGCAGTGTATCATTTAGGATCTTCCTGTTCACAATAATGCACTTAGCGCATGTTCTAAATGATCCAAAGATTGGTCCATTCTCAAGGGAGTCTCGGTGGACTAAAGATACCACGTTTTAAAGCTCCGTGTGACTACCTTAATGTTAAGACCTGCACCGATCTGCCCGCATCATCGTGCTCACTGCACGAATCGGCTTATTATCGGTTAATACGGCTGTCTGGACTAGACAGCCGTATTAACAAATAGAAAACGAAAATTAATATTCCAACTTTTTCAGTTAATTGTTACCTGAAATTGGCCATATAAACATAATTGGATAATGTTGCGGATTTCTCGTATCTATGATGTGACTGGCTGATTATAAACACAGGACCTATGTTGGCGCGGCGCATTGTGGAGTTCCGGATTCGAATTCCGACCACTCGTCATGTAGGGCTAAAGTGATATGTGTAGTCATGTAGCTGAAATTCCACAAACAGGCGACGGGCAGTAGTATTACTGGAACCGAAAACTACGGAAAACCACTCACTGTCATTACCAAATCGCCTATAAACATGGTGATTATGATTAATGATTCCGAAACGTACATTTGGACATATCTATCCTCAGCAATGGATTGACAGGTTGTTGATGACGATTATGGGTTATATTATGGTTTTCGTGTTTCATATATTAGTGTATCTTTCTGTGACTTAAATTCCCTTTATGAGATAATTTATCATAAAAAAAAAAATAAACAACATAAAGTGAGCAACATAAAATCTAATTTACGTGGCCGTAATTTACTAACCTTAAGTTTTATGAAATGCAAATATA
Organism: Druceiella hillmani; assembly: GCA_039881145.1. Taxonomy (NCBI): domain Eukaryota; kingdom Metazoa; phylum Arthropoda; class Insecta; order Lepidoptera; family Hepialidae; genus Druceiella; species Druceiella hillmani. The sequence continues at coordinate 536,222 of JAYKKI010000132.1, forward strand.
GCGTAGGGTAGGTTGGTCTAAAAGCAATCCTAACAGCTATTATGTCGTTTGGGATATACGCGTGTAACTTTAATATTATTTAGAAGTCCAAGCTTGTGGAAAGTGCTATACGAGAAAGTAACCAAAAACCCACAAAAACACAGAAATTACGTAAGTTTAAACGTTTTTGCTTAGTTTCTGAAATATATGTATATATATATATATATATACATACATATATATATATATATATATATATATATATATACATACATATATATATATATAAATATATATATATATATATATATACATATATATAGTATTTTTGCTATATAACTACAAAAATTTAGAAAAAAGTTTTACATGTGCGGTTCGATTTACGAGAAACTGACCTAGGCAAAAAACAATTCCTGTCGATGTCAATAAATACACAAGTGTGTACTTTTGCACAAATTTTGAATATGTGTAAGAGTACGCACTTGAGTATGTTACAAGTATATGCGCGTACGCAATATTTTATAATACTTTTTACGTGCATCCTAATATTTTCTTTCTGTAAATATAAGTAATTTTGAAGTACCAAAAGAAGTCTCTACTCTGTAATAATGGTTTGATGCAAAGACACACGTTGAGGCAGATGAAGGTAAAAGAGTGGTAGCAAAATCCTTAAGAATGCATGAAGAAACTTTTGCGAAAGAGATTAAATAAATCATCCCCAGCCGAAAGTCTGGGCAGATACTCTTAAAACTTTTCTCCGGAAATGAAAGTGAAACTATGTGAGTACATCAAAAAAGTAGATAGCATGTTTTCAGACTAACCAATAATACGAAAATATGAAAAATACGAGAAGTTGCCTACAGCTTTGCAGAGATTAATGGGTTAAAATATTGCTTCAATAAAAAAAACAAAAATGGTTGGCACGGAGTAGCTTCGGCTATTCATGAACAATTGTTGCTCGAGAAATAGGATTTAATTAGGCTCAATGTGATCGCTGCTCTGAAAATATGGTGAACTTTTTGGATACGTACTAGTATCCTTCTCACGCAATTTATAATATGGATGAGACTGCGATTTCCACGATGTTAAACAAATCACGAAAGGCGATTGCAACAAAGAGGAAGCACTGCGCCAACAAAATTTTCTGTGCTGAATGTGGTATCAATATAATACTCGTAAATGTGGTCAATGATTCTGGAAATGTTATTCCACCGGCATAAACATGTCAAATTTATTATTCACTTATGCTCTATAAACCGTAAATAAATTTTCAATAAATCGGTAACAAAAATTTGTGTTTTTGCCAATTTATAATAATGTTTTCTAATAAACTTTCATTTTGTTGGTCTTCTGAATATAACTTATGTTAATTAGAAATAAAGGCTTATCTATTGCCATTTAAACTTAATTCGTAAAAAATAGAAATGCGATGAAAAATTAATTTAAGGTGTACTTTTTCGTGGATATCGTCCATGTACACCAAATTCCTCTTTCATGCTTTAAACATAACAATAAACTACCGCTAAGGCAAAACTATGAGTGTTATTTGACACAACAGCGTCCGATATCATAATTTTTTTATCTCTACGTCTTACATAAATTGTTTTTTTTTTTCAAAAATTTCAAATTTGTGTTCATCCGTCTTGAGCACTTTGAAAAACTTTCAATAGTCTGATGTTTAATGGCCGTTTATGTAGAGAGATGCCATCAAATGAAGACGAGTCCCTCAATCACCTTTTTATTATTGCAATTGTCACTCGTTTCGATCGCGATATATTCATTGTAAACTTCTAAAGAGGCAGTAGCATTTTGCTTGCTTATTGCATTGATGAAATTATTTTCACAATAAGTCGTAACTCTCAGCCAACTTAAGTATGGAAGATTTTAAAGATTTTAATGTCTGCTTACATCGGGCGCTGGTGAATTTCTTATAGACGTTGGATAATTTGAGAGACAACGTACGTCTATAATTTGCCTTTGTCATAAAAATAAACTAATTGTAGTTAATTTTCCGTGCATATTGCAATTTTTACAACATTTTTACGAAGAAGACAAATTTACATTAAACAAATAGTAAAAATATTTAGGTAACTACCTGTGTTTAAATCATGTTAAAGGAAAAGTATATGTTCCAGCAATTAATATTAGTAACCTTTGGTAATCTAAAAGAATAACATGCAAATTCAATAAAAGATCCATAAAAATAACAATTGTACTAATTTACTCACCTATTGATTGCATCTCGAAGTTTCAGCCTGGTAAAATTAACCCAATAACAATTTGATTACTTTAAATTAAGTTAGGTAGCCAAAGATCAAGCCAACTTCCCCAATCGAATGTTAAGTAAAGTAATTCGTATTTCGTATCCTTAATAATTACATAAAATCAAATAATTTATGAACTTTGATGTAAGTTTGAAACATCGTCTCAGCAACAATAACATATTTTCCCGTGTATGGGACTAATAGAAATACGACTGACCTCATCGACCGCAAATTCACGAATTGAAATGACGTAATGATCCTTATCCCGGTGCAATCAACGCTCCGAATAACACGTAAAATATCACTGACCCCATCGACCGCAAATTCACGAATCGACATGACGTAAAGGTCCTTATCCCGGCGCAATCAACGATTCGAATAACATGTAAAATATTACTAATCCCAACAAAAGTCTTTGAAGAAAGTGATGTGACAGAAAATTCGAATTTCAATTTTCCCTGAAACAAGGGTAAGACCGTTTGGCGGGAAAACGTTTTCCACTCGATTAGCTTTTGCCGTCGAGGGTAGACGTGTATATCACTTTCGTGTGAAATAAATGTAAAGAAAATGAAACGAATTAAACGGACCGTAAACTTTCGATTTTTTCGTTCCACTCAACGTTACGATATTACATATAATATACATATGAGTATATAGTCACAAACTGACCTATTCAAATGTGTTACAATGATGAAAGGAGGGTATTACGATTTTTATTCTCATTGGAACTGAAAATGAATGACAAAATCGTATACAATTTTTCAATAACCAGAAATGTTTGAATAATAACCTGAATATTAATTAAATTCGTGTTTAAAGTCAATTACCTTTAGACACAAGACGTTTTGAAAGCCCAAAATGGTAATTCGTTACATTCGGTAATTTTAAAATATTTTTTTTAATATACTTCTAGTCGGTTATTATACAGATAGAGTAAAATATTAATATATATTAGGATCTTGTCCAATCAACGAAATTAAGGGCTGGCTACACAACAGCGTTTCACTTACACGGCTTAGTTGGGACAATAAATACGGCACATCGCCATACACACTGTGCATTTGTGTGACCGTCACTTCGTTGACAGTTTCTTTACAAGAAAGTTGACTCACATTATGCAGTCAAGTCAAAGTAATTGTTACTAAAGTTTTTTTTTTAAATGTTTACTAATAAAAACGACGTTAATGTTACGAAATAGAAGCAAATGTTCTAAATGGTGTAAAACTAGCTTTTGAGAAGAAATATTCTTCACACATTTATAAATAGATTACGCAATAGAATATCAAGACGATTGGCAAGTTAATACATTCTGTAATAATTATATCAAATAACATCAGATATGTTTAAGATAGCTATCTGTAAAATAATAAATCAGCTCTATTTTGAATTGGCAATTAAAATCAGATATGGCTTGAATGACGTTCATACGCTTAAATTTTACCACCCAATCTATATGTACGGAATCACTGGCAGATTGGAGGTAACGAAAGTTGCATTTAACCATTCGTGTGAGCTACTATTTTCTCGTTTAGAGAAACACCCGTACAAACCGTTCGTAGTCGTACACCCAATTTTTGTAGAAGTATGCGATTTAAACTTGTTATAATCAAAAGTCTCTGAGCACACTTAATGGTGAATTTAATTGCTAATCTTTACATATACTGTCAAAACACACGTAAATACTTTTTGCTTACCTGCATAAAGTAATGTTCTTTTAAAGAACGTTACTTTATGCAGGTAAGCAAAAAGTATTTAAAAAAAAGTCAGTATTCTAAAATTTAATTTATAAACCTACAGTAATCGTGCGCCCAATAAGAATCTAAGTGGTCGCACGGAGAACAGTTGCCATCCACTCCTTAGTCAACATTTTGTAATAAATAAACAGAAATCGTCATACTAAACATATGTTTTAATAGTGTATTGCTTTGTCTGAATAAATAAATCAAATAAATCTCTCTCTCTCTATCCCGAAATTATTAATTATAAATTTATCTACTTGGTTTTAAAAATTATGTCGTTTAATTAGGAACTCTTAAATTACTAAAATAAGGTTACCGGTCAAAACGGATATGAAAACAAGTATTACATCTGTATTTACAGTGATTACGGTAAGTAAATTTTTCGAATATTTGACAAGACGTACGCGTTTTTTATTACGTTTATGTCCATAAGGAAAAAGTGATCACTGTATGAGTACTCGACGTCTGTAGGTTTCTATCATTCTATGTGTCCTCATTGCAGATTCCCAAAAAATCATTGATTTTTATTTTCAAAATCCTTGATATATTGATTTTTCAAATCCGTGTTTAGGCTAATAGTTATATCATGCCGAGATCCGTATCTGTAAAGAAATCTTGCAGCGACACGCCTTGTTAGCTTTTATTAATTGTAAACGCGATTAGTGACTAGATATGAGTTTCTGGAAACATGATACAATTAGGATATTTTGTCAACTAAGTCCATTCCATTCTTTATTTAGTTTGAGTAGATAATCATTTTTGGTTTTCATTTTTCTCCAAAGCTCCATCAATAAATCCGTTATTAATAATTGATGTAGCGAGAAGAACTTTATTTGTCAGGAATATACCAAACCAACGTAGCGTATTCATGGAATCGAAATTTTGAAGAAAATACAGCTATTCGAAGTACTTTAAGCACATTTTTTCATCCTTTTTCAATCTACCCACTATTGTAATTTTGTTGTTAAATCGTTTTTAGAGGTTTTTTAGAAATGTATCAGCTGTACTCAGTTTACTATTTCGCCTTGGTTTGGTCAAATTATTCTAAAAACTGCATTACTCCTGATGTCACAAACTTGACAGGGCCCAAGATTACTACCAAAATAAATTTCCAAATTATAAGTGTATGGATTATGAAAATCTACTAACAAAAATCTTTATTCCATAGTTGGCAAGTTTGTTACGAATAAACTAACAGAACCTAAATCTATCCCGGAAAACAATAGGCCGTTTTAAATATATTTTGCGTTAATTTTGGGGAAATTCATGAACACTTGATTTTTATTTACAACTAAACGAAACTAATGTAGTATTATTTCTATTTTATTTAAATTCTTAACCATGACCTAGGTTTTTGTTGAATGATAACAATTTCAGGTGGGCAATTTGTAAAGATCTTTTCAACTTGAAGATGTTCTCATATAACGAAACATAGGTCATGGTTAAGAATTTACATAAAGAAGAAATAATACTACATCTCGTAGTTTAATTTAGTGGTGAATGAAAAAAAGGCTGTTTTCTATTAAAGCTCGATCTACATGTAAAATTGTTGTGAAAATTACTAACAAATTTTTCGAATAGTTCACGGAAAGTTGCTATTTTACGTATTATTATTTTCTCGGATTTGGTTAAGGGGTCAACCAATTAAAGATTTCTCAGGAGGAATTTAATTCATACACAGCTTCAATCATAGATACACCGCTTCAGACGCCAGATTTTACATTGTCGTAAAGATATAAAATACCTACCTAATAGTTTTTTTTCGATTAATTTGTCAGTTTTGTATCCTATTTTCTTAAACATATATTTTTACTATCTTTGTACGTACATTACAGTTTAGTGATAGAATAAATTATGTTTTTACTAAAATCTAAATACAAGTATTCAAGGGGGGAGTTCGCGTTTTGGCTACATCTCGAGGACCAGGCTGAATACATATTACGTTATGATTTCGTATCATATTTCTTAAAAAAATTTATTGTTCTAGCCATCGTATATTATTAACGAATTTACAATAAAAAGTTACCACGTTATTGCTAACTGCGTCAGCTGCATCTGAATCCGAACTTATACTGCATGATTCTCTTCTATTTTTTATATGATTACATGCCTCAGGTCATCTAAAAGCAAAAAAAAATAAAAGTTGTTTCTGTAACACTTACAAACATACACAAATGAAATGTAACATAAAGAAGACCTCCTTCATAATTTTTCAGAAGTAAATGTACTTCATCATTTTTATTCTCTTTGAAGTTGGGAATAAATAGTGAAATCATTCACTTTCGTTTAGTAACCAAAAAATGTTGAAGTCATAATAAGCGTTTATTAAATTCTTATTTGAAACGAAACACCTTTAGACGTAGTACGTGTAGAAAGTCTGTGAAATTAGAATCCATTATATTTCATATTTTTAGGAAATATATTTGACATATTTGTGGTATATTATAGTAAAATACGATTATAGTATATGTAGTAGATTCAGATAAAGTAAAATATCAATAAAGAGTATATGACGATTTTGTCCAATATATAAATTGATATAAATTTTATCATGCAGTCGAGTGAAGAATTATTTTAATAAAGGTGTTTTAATTGTTTGTTAATAAAAAATATGTCTAACTTACGAAACAGACGCGTAAGTTCTTCGCCTTAAAATTGCTTCTGAGAAGAAACATTTATTCACACATTTATTAAACGATATATTAAAGAGAAGATCTAGTAACTGGCAAATCTATAAATTCCATAAAAAAATATTTCAATTAAAGTCCAATATGTTGAGTTTAAGTAATTGTCAAATAATAAACACTTCATTTCAAGCGAGCAACTGTACTCAGGATACTGCTTAAATAGCATCCATATGCTCAAATTTTACTCAACAAACTAAATTTTTGCCTGCCGAATTTTTGGCGGTACAAAATTTACACGAAACGCATTTGTCCATTTGTGTTTGCTGCTGTTTTATAATTCGCATTTACGAACATGCGTGTACAATCCAATCTGTACAAATAATCGCGAGATATAGTTTTAACTTTAGTCAGACCCAGTTTTAATTAATTTTGTTTGCAATAAATAAGGCCCAAATATATACAGAAAGTGAGAGGCAGTTTGAAGTTGAAGGCCCCGTACGTAAGCAAAGTATAAACGTAATATTATCAGAAACTTTTAATGTGAGTAAAATCTCCATCTAGTTATAGCTAACGCTATTACGGGATGCACGCCACACGATGCACTTCGCTCGCCCTTTTGGAGGTTTTGGCGTGATACATAAAAAATAGCTCCAAAAAAAAAGAAATTATGCGATGATCTCTTTCACAAAATGAATAGGGTATCTACTAAAAATTACTACAATGACATTAAATTTGAAACTTATTGTCATAAAACTACGTTGAAATTTGTTAGAAATGCAAGTGAGTATATTAACCTTTGGGGGAACATCCTTCGAAGAGGAGGTAAGGCGAACAGTCCGTTCGCACGCGCGTCCAATCGATCAATTAATCGCCCGTCCGTTGAAAATCATAAATTTATTTTTTCATTTGTTTGTAAAAATTATGTGCGATAATGCCTTAAGCGACTAATGCAATTTTGTTATTGATTTGTGTTGTCATCTGTTGAGTGAGTTCGGAATTGAGTTTGAATTTTGATTTTATTATCGAGTATCAAACCAATAAGTAACTATTTCAATAATTAGGATACTATTTACCCGTAGATTTCTAACACGCACTATCGGATATTTCCTCCATGGCCGTGTATAGTTACAACAATCAGATATCGGTCTATATATTCAAGTTAAATGCAATCTAAACGCTATATGAGACATTCGTTCGAAAATAGTCTAGTCTCTATTGCCTACGAGGAAATGAATATAACAAAAACACTTACTCTTATAACACAATAGACACAGAACAATTCGTCTTTCTGGGCATTTTTACACAGAAATATGGGACTAGTTTTAATATACTGGACAGATGTTGATTTATTCTCTCGTCTACTAGACAAAAGATCTGTTATGGAGTAGGTCATGAGTTGTCAACAAAATAATTCACTCATCTGGCTCTTAGAAGGTAAAGCCAAAAAAGCAAATCAGAGGCTCGCCCCTAAATCTAAATCGGGTATACGGACAATTTATGTTTGAACCACAAACACGAGTAGGAAACTTATTGCTTGTGATTTAAATGAAGATATAAAAGTAAGTAACATTGGCCAATATTTGCTTTAGAATATATCAAAATTGTGATCATTGAACAGATTAGTGAAATGCATCAAAACAAGGAAGGAACTTTTTAATCTATGAACAGACCAGATGAAAACAATAAGGGTCGTCGTTGTTTAACTTCATCGTGGTTTTACTAAAATTTGAACGTGACTAAATATTTAAGGAAATCGATGCTATACTCACAACCAACAAGAAAATATAATGTTTTTCCTGCCGATTGGTTGCATTTGAAAGCGATACAAACAGAAGTTAATTGGTTTCTGGCTTCTGTTAGTGGGAAAATTGAATCCGTAAATATCACAGAACGAATTATCGCTTGAACATTTATTAAAATTTAGAAAAGTTTAAAATATTTTTCATGTGCCTGAAGCTTAATAAAACAATAGATAGGAGAAATCAGAAGAATATCAACGACAAGACCAAGAAATGAAGTAATATTTTACTTTGCCTTTTGAACGTTACACTATTATTAGCCCAGCAAAACCTTGCTTTCTCAATCATTGTGAAAATATTTCATCGGAAAATAGAGGAACTTTCTTGGATTTGCTGCAACTTATATCAAAATATAATGATATCATTTTGAATGAGCATTGTTTGAAACTTGAAGAGTTCGCTGGTGGGTAAAAGAAAAGCACCTTCTTACTTGTCAAAAGGGATATAAAATAAATTCGCTTTTACTTTGAGTGACCATGTTAAGTAAAAATTATTTGAGATATAAAAAATTAAATATTACGGAATAATTTTTGATAGAACTCCCGATTAAAGCAAAACTGACTAAATTATTCAAATTACTCTATAAATCCATGAGAAAAAGACTGCAGAAGATTTGTCATAGAATATTGTACAGCAGCTGAAAAAATATGGGTTCCTTGTTACGTTTTGCAAACTTTAAGGTTATGACAGTGTGGCGTCAGTATCGGAGGTACATGGACGAGTGCAGCGAAAAATCCACTCTTTATTGGGGATGTAAATTCTGTCCAATAATTTCTACAGTTTTCAAAAATAACTTTGTATAAAAAATTCACCAAACCAAAAACCTGAATGAATTTTTAGTAACGAAAGGAACTACGATTATAGATGATGTTGCATTTGGCGCTAAATATACAATGATGTATACATTAATATTGACCGTATAGGTAGAAGGAGGGTAAAAAACAACGTCGGGTTATCATGAACTAATTCGGTGCTGGATTCACAATTCAAGACGAACTTTGTCGATCAATATTTGAATACAAAGATCGATTCATACAAGAATTGTCGCAATAGTACATGGCCATTGAAGAAATTAACAAAATTGTCCATTCTATTGAAACTTATAAAAAGTTATCTTGGATCTACGATTAATCAAGAACTACTGGTCAATATGTCCAATCGAACAATTTAAATAGAAGTTTCAAAGGAAATTGTTATCGAGAGTAACAGTAAAATAAAGGCACTAAAACGTGAAACAGTTATAGAAAATAATAAGCATAAAATACCAGTATTATAAAAACAAAAATAACACTTACTACCTCGGAGCTAAGGTTACGAATCGAGCAAATATTATAATTGTAAAAGATTTGTTTTTTAGACGTATTAAAATTGCTTTCTCATTATATCCTTCATTAACTCTTTGTACTCTAAAGTTAACTTTAAAAGGGAATTGGTTAGACCTTAGCCTTAACTATCACCACTACTGATTTTCGAATAATATGGAGCACTAAATCATAATGTAATTATCAGTGATATGAAGCGCCGAACTTCAAAAAATTTCATCTTATTTTATTCTCGGTGTAACTATATTGGTTTCGGTCCTGAATTCTAACTTTCTCATCTAATTCTTACGAAGGGGTTTTAATATAAACCTTTCCTATGAAGGGGTTATATTACAGTTCTTTATTGCCTAGAGCACATATATAATAATTACTTGTTTTTTTTTCATATTATTAATTTTTAACTTTATTCAATATTATTAATATTTTACAAAATATACACTACAAATACATTAATTTCTAAGCAGACCGGGGGTTTCATTTAATGTTGCCACTCCGGGCTTCTGACGAGTTTAATCGGTCACTGGGTCAGCCCACAAACATCGACGGATAGATTAGTATGTAACACTTGTCGTGACGGCATCAAAAACTTTAGAGAAACTTGATTGGTTATTTCTTTTCGCTTTATAAGGTATAAACAAACATTAAATGGGCAAAGTGTAGATTTTTATAGATATATGCGATGTTACGTTACAAGGTCTTTGAGTAGTTTTTTGGTGAATTTATTGGTTAAACTAGACATATAGTATTAAAATAATGTATTATTTTAAAATCAGAGAAGAAAATTAGACAGTAACATTTATTGTATGCAAGTCAGTACTTCGAAAGGTTGTTTAAAATAAACTGCGTGATGACGCAATCCGTGTGATTTAGTAAGCAAGACAAGCGAGAAATCTAATTATCGAGATAACAAGCGACATGCCTCCATTTTTCTGAACGATATAGTTTACAAAATCAGAAACCGAATGTTCATGTCGGTAGAAAGGAAAAATACCAGTGTTATTTGAATTTTTCCGAACAAACTTAAATGTGAGCTTCCTCTAATATTGGCAGAAAAAAGGCAATGTGATGAAAACAACAGTATGCAATTCCACATAGTGATTTGCTATGACCTACAATATACGAAAAAGCAATATTTTAAGTTATCTACAAAAATAACTGCAAGTTTTACATTTCAAAAGTGCACATTGTTCATAGAAATTTAAAAAGATCTTTTTTTAAAAATTTCTAAATCGAAAATTTATTTCGTTACGGTTATTTTTGATGTGGTCTTTCCATGTCATCCTTCGGTCCAGATGAAACCCCAGGTATTTGACGCAGGACGATTGCGGTAAGGTGTTGGTACCTAAGTTGACTACAGGACAAGTTGCACGTCTCAGAGTGAACGTGATGTGGTGAGATTTTTGGGCACTAGCTCTTATAAGCCATTTGTTCAACCATTTATTTGTGTCATCGAGTTGTGCCTGCAACAATTTATTTGCCTCTTCTGGACTGCTATTACATGCGAGTAATGCAGCATCGTCAGCATAGGTTGCTACTGTAATATTAGGTGTCTGGGGTAAGTCATTCGTGAAGATGTTGTAAAGCACCGGACCGAGTACCGATCCCTGGGGTACTCCTGCGTGGCAACTATACAAGGAAGACCTGGCGTCACGGTGTTTTACTCGAAACATTCTGTCTCTAAGGTAAGAATCCATCAAGGGGTAGAAAGAGTGTGGAAGTGCTTGCTTTATTTTGCATAATAACCCTTTGTGCCAGACCCGATCGAATGCCTGTTGGATATCCAGGAAAGCAGCAGAACAATATTCTTTCTTTTCCAAACAGTCTCGTATAGTACGATAGACTCTGTGTACTTGTTCTAGGGTCGAATGTTGCTTGCGAAACCCGAACTGATGATCTGGTATGACGTGATTGATATCTAGGTATGCATGTATCCTAGTAAGGATTATTTTTTCTCACAATTTGCTTAGAACTGGAGTTAAGCTGACAGGACGGTGTGAGGATGCATCGTTGACTGGTTTACCGGGTATATGGATCATAACTACCTCGGATATTTTCCAAATAGCAGGGACATGTTTTGTTCTGAAGGTTGCATTAACGAGGGTTACCAGGAAGACAATACATTTTCTAGGAAGCTCTTTGAGTACCTTCGGGGTGATCAGGTCAAATCCTGGAGCTTTCTTCGAGTCCAAGCTGGCTATTTCTTTGGACAGCTCCTTTGGGGAAGTAGGTCTTATCGGCAGACACAGCTGCAGGTCCTGATTTAGGATCAGATCTATTTCAGGGTCCTCAGGGTTGTCAGATCCGTTAGGTTTGAAGACATTAGCAAGATGACTGGCGAAGGTCTCAGCTTTTTCTGGGTCTGTCCGTGCCCATGTATTGCCATTCCAGATTGGCGGTGAACATTGTTGGGGCTGTGGCATATATTCCTGGTAGCTTTCCATAAAGAATGGGTCCCATGGCCATTGGGTGACATCTTTTCCAGTCTTTGTTTAACTGCAGCGTTAGTGACATCAGCAAGAAGAATCTTTAGCTCTTTTATTGCTTTGTTCAGTCGCGTTTTGTCTTCGCTGTTACGGGAAAGTTGCCAAATTCTACGAAGGCGGCGTTTTTTATAAATTTTTTGACGGATTTCAAACGGGAGCGGTGTATTCGCAAATGAATGCTTCAGTGTGGGTGTGCTTGTCCACGCTGCCACTTGGATCAGGTTTGTAATGTATAGACATGCATCGTCTACATCTTCAGCAGTTTTTAACGGAAGTTTGAGAGTGATATTTTCGTCGAGATATTCTCGGAAACCATTCCAATCGGTTTTAGCGTTAGTTAGATAGGAGTTATGGGTATCACGGGGTATCGCAATAGGGCTTACAGTAAGAAGTATTGGTGTGTGATCAGAAGATCCATCTAGGTTTGACTCAATTAGGAGATTTTGATGACAAATGCTTTTTGTGATAAAAAAGTCTATAAGATCAGGAGTTCTCTCGGTATTTGTAGGCCAATATGTAGGTTCTCCGGTTGAAATGGTCGCTAGATTGTTGATCTCAGTACTACATTTTAATTCTCTACCTCTCGTAGTTGTTAACCTAGATCCCCAATGTGTGTGCTTAGCGTTCCAATCACCACCGGCTATGAATCGGTTTCCTAAAGCTTTGAAAAACTACGTAAACATATTCTCCTTAATGGTGTGACGCGGTGGACAGTATATTGCTGAGAGGATGAGGGGTCCGGTACGATCATCGATCCGTACAGTTGTGGCTTGCAGGTACTTGGTTTCCCAAGACTCGAGTAGGCAATGCTTAATGTTCTCCTTAATTAATATTGCTGCACCACCATGAGCTTCCCCTTCGGGGTGTGAAGTTGTGTAAACGCAGAATCCACGAATGCATATGCGTGATCTTGATGTAATGTGAGATTCTGATATAAGGCAGGCGTCAAGCTTATTGGTTCTCAAAAACATCTCAAGTTCTTTAGTGTTGGGAGCAAGTCCGTTTATGTTCCACGTGGCGATGTGTAGAGAAGTCATTTTGTCAGATTAGATATCAGGGTAGTTATAAGTCCCAGTAGGGAGCCTATTTGTTGAATTAAGAGATCCATTTTCTCACTTTCTTTGGCAAGTGTATCTTCTAATTTATTAGATTGTTGGTGAGTAGATTGCTGTGTTGTTGGTTGCCTACCTTTGGCAATATCGCCATAAGATGTTTTGTGGGTGTTACTATGACCCTTAGTGTCAAAGTTGGTGGTAGTTGGTATGTTGATAACAGGTGTTTGAGAGGGTAGTCTAGCGCGAGAGGCGAGATTCTTGGTCTTTCGAGCTAGTATTTCTTTGTATATTTGGCATCCTTTATAATTAGCAGGGTGGTCGCAGCAGCATAAAGCACACTTGGCTGGAGTTGTCCTATTCTTTTTGCACTCTGAGGTTTTATGGTCTTCACCGCATTTCACGCGTCTAAATAGTCTCATGCAGTTATTTTTGGTAAGACCATATTGTTGACAGCGTTGGCATTGTACAATGAACTTTGATTTCCGGGGATCCTCAATCTTAGTTTTTTGCTGTGCGATAAATGCAATGTTTTTAACGTCAGGATTGTTAATGCTAGGCTCGATATTGACGAAGAACGAAGAAGTCCGTTTCTTTTCGGGGCCGTATCGTGCATTAATTATTTCACCTCTGACTTTGTTGTTATGTCGCTTGAACTGCCTCAACAATAGCTTCATGAGGTGTGACGTGATGCAAGTTCTTAATGACGATTCGGTAGCATTTGGAGTCCTTAGGCGTAAAAGGCCTATAAGCCCGTTATCTCTGAGGAGATTGATAATTTTCTTATATTCTTCTGGAGTTTTCATTAGCACGTGAAGGATATTTTTGGTAATCATTTTGAGCTTATAATTATCTTTTTGGCTAACAGTTTCAATTAGATTTATTAACTCGTTGACGTCTTCTACACCACTCAGAACTATTGGTGGTGGTTTGTTGGGTTTCTGAGTTTTTGAAAGGGCAATGTCATCATTTGGATCAAGCGGTAAGTTGCTAAACCGGTTCTTATTTACAATTCCATTAGACGGTGGTGGAGAATCGTACATTTTCCTCTTCTTATTGCCACGAGGAAGTGGTACATGTTGCCATATGGGTGGGGCAGGATGTTGAGAGATATCTTTTATTGCTGTAGTTTCAACAGGCAACAGGTCTGATTCAGGTTGTTTTTTTGAAGTTGTTGACTGTCCTCTGCTTATATCAGAGAGGGATGATGATCTTTGCCTAGAGAAGTAGCTTTGATGAAGTACTTGTTGTTTAAGTAATTTCTGTTGTGGTTGTGATATTGTTTCTTGTTTGGAATTCATATTGTTCCCACGAGTAGGGTCGATATAATAGGTCACTCACAGGGTAACGCCCATTCCTGTGAGAGGGCACTTTTCAACGATGTGAGCCAGTTTCATCGAGGTTTGCGCTAGAGACTGACTACCTGCAGCCATTCATCCTATCGGCACGGTCACACCTTAGGATTAGGGTTATTTTTTCAGGTTAAGAGGTTGTCTTCCTCGCGACCCAGGCGACCAAGCCCAGGTCTCCGTTCTTGCGAGACATGACCACAAGATTACGGGTGTGGAGATCATTTCCTACCTCCAACATAAGAAGCTGTTAGGCTTGCTTAGTAGGTTAGTTGACCGCCGCCTACGACTCGGCGTTTGTTGTTCAATCGGCACCACCCGAGGGGCACGTGTAGGGTTATGGTTAGGTAGCTCCTACGGACGCGAACAACATTACCCCCCAACAACATTACCCCCCATCTAAACCATAGTAAAGAAGTTACCTAAGAAATAAATGTGATAGTTTAATATACATAGCACCAAAATTTAAAATAATTTATTTCAAGAAAAAGACAAATATTTCTTTTATTTTCCGTCTTTTACATAATTTTGAATTTTTCTGAATTATTTTCCGGTAATTCTTTACGTGATGATTTACATTTGTTCTGATTGCAACATTATTTTATAAGTTTTTGAAGAAAGTCTTTTCACAGAAAATATTAGTAGATAAGTACAAATCACATAAAAATCTTTGTATGTAGAAATATGTATAAACGGTTTCAAAAGCTTACTTAACACGGAGAGAGGTTCCGATTCAGACTCTCTGGTTTCCGCACGTGTAAATCCTTTCCACCCTTGTATTATGTCAGCGAAAAATTTAAATTGATGTAGTATCTTTTCAAAAATGGGGTAATTTTTTTCAAAATTGAAAACAGATTAGTTGATTTGACCAGTTCTAAATGAATGACTTTTTTAACAACAGCCATGAGGAATTTGAATCAGGAATTTGTGTAATTTTTACACCCGGTTAAGGTAAATCTTCTTTTACGGTTGTAGCAGGTATTACTAAAAATTGTGCGTGCAACTCAATACACGAGATAGAAGTGTGACGCTTTTGGCGATCGAAACTTTGACTTGTAAAAACACAATAATTGGCAAAACTACAGAGAGAGGGAGAGAAAGAGGTAGAGACAGAGAGAAATAGAGAGAAGAAAGTAGCAAACATCTTGAATCATGGTTAATTTATTGCCGTTAAGGAGTTACATTGTTCATTTCCAGAACTCATCATCAAACTCTGACCTGTTCGATGATGTGGTTATTTTATAAAGTAAAAACTATCAGTAGCAAGTATTTCGAATTCCTTCTAATTTGATACCTTTCGTTAAGCAGTTACATTTTTCATCTCCAGAAATTGTTATCAGATATTTGATACTACGACGGTGTAGTTGTTTTGCAATGCAACAACTACCAGCATTAAATATTTTCAATCGCGGTTGATATTTCCTTAAGGAGTTCCATTCTTAATCTCCAAAACTCATTATCAGACCCTAACCTGGTTGATGATGTAGCTATTTTGCAAAGTTAAAACTAACAGTAAAAATAGAATAGAAATAAACTGAAGTATGTGTAACAAATATACCCACGAAATCCTTTCTCCTTTCAAATACGGGAAACTGCGTAAGAACTTGAGTGAAAGTTACTTTCGTCCGAAAAAAATCTGAGTTACTGTCAAATTACGCCTAAAGGAGTATTATTTTAAAAATATAAAATTACTTTTTCATATCAGAGATCAAATTTAAGGTAAACTTAGATTTAAAATGTGACGAAATGTTATTTTAGTCAAGTTCTATTTGGGTTTACACCTGATAATTCGCTTATTCCATGAAGAATGATTATAACATAGATTGTGCTTCTCTTATCTATTAGAATTTCAACCTATAATGTGTAGTCGATTATTAGAGCGAGCAATCGTTGGGAAGCTCCTGTTCCTTTTCTTCCCCTTCTATCCTCTTTTTAGCTTCGCCTGCTCCTCTTGATCGGATATTATCCCCACGAGAGTTAAAGGACCCACGTTACATATTTAGAAACATGAATTATAATGTATCGATATTTCTCTCCAATTTGATTAAAGCAGAATCACTCTAATTAACCATACAAATTTATTGCGTTTACTGTTGTATTTGTTAGCCTCAGAATTGTCAAAAGATATATCTATCCCATAAATCTTCGAAATATGATACGGGGAATGAAAATATAGATGCTGTAATTAAATTTTAGGTCATTTGGATGTAAATTCACAATGCTCAATCCCAATAAATAATATTTGTTTGGGCCAAGACAAACAGATCATGAAGATATCTGTAAAATTGGGCGACAGAATGATTTATTGGCAATTATAATTTTAATTAAACTTTTTGTTTTACTTGCAAAAATAGAACTGATGAATAATAAACAAAATTACGATTGGTTAACGACAATAAACAGAAATTCTTGCAATAAAGTCACGAAAGAAATTATAAATAGTTATTTAAAAATTATACATTTTTATGGTCATATACTTAAAATTTACTTCCGTAGGAAAAACTTGATTAGATAGTTTACTAAAAATGTTAAGCGAATTACAGGGACGTATAAATACAGTTTTTGTAATTATGATTATTTTATTATGATATAAAAGATAAAAGTCGATTTATAAAAATAGTTTACTCAGTCACTTCAGCATATTCGTTAATTTAACATTTGAAGTAGTTATTTTGATTAAATAGATTTTCAATTTGCTAATAATATGCGTGAAGTTAATTTAAGTCTATGTTAATATCAAAAACAGTTAAATTTATTAGGTTTTATTAGGTTTAAAATTATTCAGTTAAAGTGACGAAAATATATAACAAGACAAAAAAGAGTTGATTACTTGAAATGTTGCAAGAAAACAGCTACATGACATACCACATGGGCAAAGATTATGTTTTGAAAAAATTCATTTCAAAAACTTTCTTTCAATAAGATCCGAAATGCGAGAGAAGGTAATGTTTTATTAAAAAATGGAAACTAGTTTATATACGCATATCATTTTCCGCAAAAATTACTCGGAACTTTACGAATTATATTTCAAGCCACTCTTTTATTTCATCCCATCTCAAAAAAAAAATTTGCCCATTTTTTATTCGATTTTAAAAAAATGGAGGGGCTTCTCGATTCCATTGTATTTCTTGACATTATTGACAATTTATTTGATTATTTGAAAAGGGCGGGAAAAATTTTCCGTCTGTCTGTTACAGTTTACCCACGTATTCATTTATTTTGTTTCATTAAATTACGTCGATACAACAATTAATTAGTATTATTCCAGTGCTAGTTCAGATTTCATCCATTTGACTAGGCCATTTACTCAGAATGACACAGTAGAATGATTTTATTTTCATCATGTGTTTTTATTGAGATAGTTGCAGTTATTAATTGACGGTGTTGGTCCCCATTAACCATCAACAACATAAAAGAAAAATTAATACAACAATCACAGGAAAAATATTTTAAGCCTCATTAAATCCTTCTTACTGTGAGCCCAAAAGAAGCCACTAATTATTAAAACTTACCTTCTTGTGACCCTTATAAAACTCACGTTATATGAAAAATTACGAAAGATACTTATTAATTTAAATATACCATGTTTACTTGCGACTCTTTTCCCTTCACACCATCACATATGCGATATCATGTTTAACTCGCAAATGAGTGGAGAAAGCGTCCATTTCTCACAATGACTTGCCTGATGAAGCGCGAATGTTTCTAATTAAAATTAAATATGTCCAAGCAAACATTGTTTTCAAAAAGTTTTTTTTTATTTTTGGGGTTATTTTTACAATAAAATCTTTTCATTTAATGCTCACTTTAGGTGACAAGGTCATTAATAAGAAGAAGTTTCAATAAACTTTTGAAGTGTCGACAACATAATACGACCAACTTATATTCTGATCATTTTCAGTTCTTTGCCTTGAAATTCTTATCACAAAGAGAATGTTATGAATTATTTATCAATTTCATTATTCCGAATTTTTGGGCACTCACTAATTGTGGAAGTGGTTTTGATAAAATTTAATTAAATGTCATTCCATGTTATCTTTCTAAAATTGATCATCTTTCGCAATAAACACGTATCTCAACTGATTAGTACTAGTCCAGACCGCAAAGGAGCAGACATCGTCACCAGTTTTACAAAGCTGGCCTTGTATTTCATAAAACCGCGAATTCTTTTTATTGACATTAATTTTACCACATTTGCATTCCAAAAACCCAACTTTTTGTTTGTTTTTTTTGCTTCATCTTAGTTTTTGTTAGTGAATACTTAATTTATGTAATATCACCTGTGTACTAGCCATATGGTATAGCTCTTAGAAGAAAAAGTGATTACGAATTTATAAACCGTACTCCTCAGTGTCGATATCTAAAGGAGTTTCTAAATTCTGAGTGCAGTATTCGTAGTTTTTCCTACGTTTAATTGATAGTACGTGCTTCAAATAAAATGCTCTAACAAGTGTATTTACTCTTCGTTCGGGTGAAGTAGATCAAGCCTTTAATCAGGATCAATTCCAATTATTTAAGAAACTTTTTTGCTTCTTTATATTTAATATCAATCATGTTCAATTTTCCACAGCTCTCGTCATAGTGAAAGTATTTTAATATGCTTTGCTATTTTTTATTCCCTTGGAATCTCTAGTCATTCAAAGTTTTACCAAATGTAAAAATCTAACTTTTTTATTTCAAGACTAGAATTAGTTTTGAAAATAAATATTTGCACGGAATATCGTTATAAATCTATATTAAAAGGCTCTACCGTAATTGCATATCTCCCATTATACGAACATTGCGAGAAAAGTTAACTCTCTTTCCGCTTATTAATATATAGAAATGCGCGAATTAAAGCATATTTCAATATAATGAGTTTGATTGTGAAAAAAATTATAATTTGTATATGGATAAATAGTACTTATTTCCTAATAAAACGGGTTCTCATTTACGACGTGTTTTATACCAACTTTGCAGAAATTAGGGTTCTTCTTGAATATTACAATGAGTTAAAATTCAAATCAAACTTTTAAAAATAATCGACAACATAATAAAATATGAACGAATTAATTTCACTCAATAAAATAACTTGCCGCAACAAATAAGTCAAATGCACTAAATAGTCGAATAAGTTGAATGAAGTCGAAACTAGTTATTACTAGTTTGATATTAATTCTAGTATCAAGGTAACACTTTAATTGACGTTGCAAAAAGTTTAAAATTAAAACATGTCCATGCATTTGTACAAAATGTATAAAAATATTGTCAAGCACGATTAGAATCCGCTGTACGAGGCTTCTGTATACATTTAGGCAGTTATAAAAATTTAATGATATATAGTATCACTATTTCTAAATATGGATTTTTCGTAATGTAAATATATTGAGTATTTTCGGAAATAAGGCGATAATGTTGAATTTTTGTATGTTGCGGGAGTAATTTCCAAATATATAATTTACATTGTAATAAAATATTTGCGTGTATTCCATAATCAAATGATACCCATATGATATATAAAATAAAAAAATAATTAAGATCTTTATTTACCTAGCCTTTAATTATTTTATGGATTTTGAAAAAAGTTACTTAATACCAAAATATATAGAGAACTAGGCCAATTTCAACTTTCGATATTGCATGGTTTCTGAAGAAATCGGCTGAAAACACAAAAAAAAATATATGTGTTTTCTATTACACCTTTTTTTTACGCCTAACAACCTGGTGTACTTTCAATCAAATATCGTTACAGCTTTCGTTCAACCTCCAATTGGATATTTTTAGCATATTTTTCAGTCCATATATGTATAAATAAAAAAAAACATTTTTCATATATTTTATACCTAAAGTAATGAATAAATATTTTTGACAACCTTGTAATTAGTGTTTTCAAACGATTTCCCATACTAAATCTGAGATATAAAAAATTTCAAGCCTTTAATTAATTAAATTCTCTCTCGGATATTTGTGTGTTTCTGTGTATAAGCTATTAAAACACGTTCGGATTAATATGTTTACTGGAAGAATTAGTTCTACTTAACGAGGTAACGATGCTATTAATTACGTCTGATAATGTAATTAAACAGATATAGGTATATATATATATATATATATATATATATATATATATATATATATATATATATATATATTATGCATGACGTAGGAATCATTCAGAAATAAACATTGTAAAATAAAATATTTCACTTAGATATTTTTTTTTTAATTGGCTAAGAATAGTCAATCAACTACAATTACACCAAATAAGTGTAGTGAATATAGTGAATACGTTTTATTCAGAGCAGCCGCTACACAATTAACTTATGGCGCAACTCAACGCAGAATGATTAGCCGGTGTAAAAAGTGCATTGGAAATTAAAACCATATTTTTGTTACAATTTTTTTTTCTTTTGTTGTGTCAAGCAGAATTCGTTTTAGATGAAATTAAAGCAAATGAGCATTTGGCTATTTTTACTAGTTAATTACACTTACAAACTTACCACTCGATTTTGGCGAGACATTAATTATAAAGGCCGACTTTCATGAAATAAATGTTTCAAAACCAATAAAAAGTATCCTGCTTCAATAATATATGAGGTTTTGGTACATTTATCCATATCAAAATAATGTTCCTACATATTCCGATAGTTTGGGGCAAAGTTGGAAAAATAGGCGATTTTCGCCAAAAACGTAATAACCCTTAACGTTTATATTGACCGCGCAACCGGAACCATAGTTAACAACTGTTGTATTACAATTGAATTTTTAATTAAACGACTTAATAGGAAATGAAAAGGAAATGTAAATTTTTCTACTTTTTAAATTTCTGTGAACAATGTGCACTTTTAAAATGTATAACTTGCAGTTATTTTTGTAGATAACTTAAAATATTGCTTTTTCGTACATTGTAGGTCATAGTAAAATAATACACTATGTGGAATTGCGTACTGTTGTTTTCTTCACATTGCCTTTTTTCTGCGAATATTAGAGGAAGCTCACATTTAAGATTATGCGGAAAAATTCAAATAACACTGGTATTTTTCCTTTCTACCGACATGAACATTCGGTTTCTGATTTGGTAAACTATATCGTTCAGAAAAATGGAGGCATGTCGCTTGTTATCTCGATAATTAGATTTCTCTCTTGTCTTGCTTACTAAATCACACGGATTGCGTCATCACGCAGTTTATTTTAAACAACCTTTCGAAGTACTGACTTGCATTCAATAAATATTACTGTCTAATTTTCTTCTCTGATTTTAAAATAATACGTTATTTTAATAGCATTTGTCTAGTTTAACCAATAAATTCACCAAAAAACTACTCAAAGACCTTGTAACGTAACATCGCATATATCTATAAAAATCTAGACTTTGCCCATTTAATGTTTGTTTATACCTTATAAAGCGAAAAGAAATAACCAAGCAAGTTTCTCTAAAGTTTTTGATGCCGTCACGATAATTGTTACATACTAATCTATCCGTCGATGTTTAGGGGCTGACCAAGTGACGGATTAAACTCGTCGTTACCTTTATTTTACGGTTACTCTCGATAACAATTCGATTGGACATATTGACCAGTAGTTCTTGACTCATCGTAGATCCAAGATAACTTTTTATAAGTTTTAATAGCCTGGAAAATTTTGTTAATTTCTTCCACGGCCATGTACTATTGCGACAATTCTTGTATGAATCGATCTTTGTATTCAAATATTTATCGACAAAGTTCGTCTTGAATTGTGAATCCAGCATTGAATTAGTTCATGATAACCCGACGTTGTTTTTTACCCTCCTTCTACCTATACGGTCAATATTAATGTATACATCATTGTATATTTAGCGCCAAATGTAACATCATCTATAATCGTAGTTCCTTTCGTTACTGAAAATTCATTCAGGTTTTTGGTTTGGTGAATTTTTTATACAAAGTTATTTTTGGAAACTGTAAAAATTATTGGACAGAATTTACATCCCCATTAAATGGTGGATTTTTCGCTGCACTCGTCCATGTACCTCCGATACTGACGCCACACTGTCATAACCTTAAAGGTTGCAAAACGTAACAAGGAACCCATATTTTTTCAGCTGCTGTACAATATTCTATGACAAATCTTCTGCAGTCTTTTCCTCATGGATTTATAGCGTAATTTGAATTATTTAGTCAGTTTTCCTTTAATCGGGAGTTCTATCAAAAATTATTCCGCAATATTTAATTGTTTATATCATAAATAATTTTTTCCTTGACATGGTCACTTAAAGTAAAAGCGAATTTATTTTGTATCCCTTTTGACAAATAAGAAGGTGCTTTTTTTGACCTACCAGCGAACTCTTCAAGTTTTAAACAATGCTCATTCAAAATGGTATCATTATATATTGATGTAAGTTGCAGCAATTCCAAGAAAGTTCCTCTCTTTTCCGATGAAATATTTTCACAACGATTCAGAAAGCAAGGTTTTGCTGGGCTAATAATAGTGTAATGTCCAAAAGGCAAAGCAAAATATTACTCTATTTCTTGGTCTTGTCATTGCTATTCTTCTGATTTTCCCTATCTATAGTTTTATTAAGCTTCAGATACAATAAACATATTTTAAACTTTTCTAAATTTTGATAAATGTTCAAGCGATGATTCGTTCTGTGATATTTACGTATTCAATTTTCTCAATAACAGAAGCCAGAAACCAATTAACTTCTGTTTGTATCGCCTTCAAATGCAACTAATCGGCAGGAAAAACATTATATTTTCTTGTTGGTTGTGAGTATAGCATCGATTTCCTTAAATATTTAGTCCCGTTCAAATTTTAGTAAAATCACGATGAAGTTAAACAACGACGACCCTTATTGTTTCCATATGGTCTGTTCATAGATTCAAAACTTCCCTCCTTGTTTTGATGCATTTCACTAATCTGTTCAATGATCACAATTTTGATACATTCTAAAGCAAATATTGGCCAATGTTACTTACTTTTATATCTTCTTTTAAATCACAAGCAACAAGTTTTTTAGTCGTGTTTGTGGTTTCAACATAAATTGTCCGTATACCCTATTTAGATTTAGGGGCGAGCCTCTGATTTGCTTTTTTGGCTTTACCATCTAAGAGCCAGATGAGTAAATTTTGTCACTAAAACAATGATTGGACTTATTTTGTTGACAACTCATGGCCTACTCCATAACAGATCTTTTGTCTAGTAGACGAGATAATAAATCAACATCTGTCCAGTATATTAAAACTAGTCCCATATTTCTGTGTAAAAATGCCCAGAAAGACGAATTGTTCTGTGTCTATTGTGTTATAAGAGTAAGTGTTTTTGTTATATTCATTTCCTTGTAGACAATAGAGACTAGACTATTTTCAAACGAATGTCTCATATAGCGTTTAGATTGCATTTAACTTGAATATATAGACCGATATCTGATTGTTGTAACGATACACGGCCATGGAGGAAATATCCGATAGTGCGTGTTAGAAATCTACGGGTAAATAGTATCCTAATTATTGAAATAGTTACTTATTGGTTTGATACTCGATAATAAAATCAAAATTTAAACTCAATTCCGAACTCACTCAACAGATAACAACACAAATCAATAACAAAATTGCATTAGTCGCTGAAGGCATTATCGCACATAATTTTTACAAACAAATGAAAAAGTAAATTTATGATTTTCAACGGACGGGCGATTAATTGATCGATTGGACGCGCGTGCGAACGGACTGTTCGCCTTACCTCCTCTTCGAAGGATGTTCCCCCAAAGGTTAATATCCTCACTTGCATTTCTAACAAATTTCAACGTAGTTTTATGACAATAAGTTTCAAATTTAATGTCATTGTAGTAATTTTTAGTAGATACCCTATTCATTTTGTGAAAGAGATCATCGCATAATTTCTTTTTTTTTGGAGCTATTTTTTATGTATCACGCCAAAACCTCCAAAAGGGCGAGCGAAGTGCATCGTGTGGCGTGCATCCCGTAATAGAGTTAGCTATAACTAGATGGAGATTTTACTCACATTAAAAGTTTCTGATAATATTACGTTTATACTTTGCTTACGTACGGGGCCTTCAACTTCAAACTGCCTATCACTTTCTGTATATATTTGGGCCTTATTTATTGCAAACAAAATTAATTAAAACTGGGTCTGACTAAAGTTAAAACTATACCTCGCGATTATTTGTACAGATTGGATTGTACACGCATGTTCGTGAATGCGAATTATAAAACAGCAGCAAACACAAATGGACAAATGCGTTTCGTGTAAATTTTGTACCGCCAAAAATTCGGTAGGCAAAAATTTAGTTTGTTGAGTAAAATTTGAGCATATGGATGCTATTTAAGCAGTATCCTGAGTTCAGTTGCTCGCTTGAAATGAAGTGTTTATTATTTGACAATTACTTAAACTCAACATATTGGACTTTAATTGAAATATTTTTTTATGGAATTTATAGATTTGCCAGTTACTAGATCTTCTCTTTAATATATCGTTTAATAAATGTGTGAATGAATGTTTCTTCTCAGAAGCAATTTTTAAGGCGAAGAACTTACGCGTCTGTTTCGTAAGTTAGACATATTCTTTATTAACAAACAATTAAAACACCTTTATTAAAATAATTCTTCACTCGACTGCGTGATAAAATTTGACCTTTCCGTGTAGCGACAGGGCGATATTTTATATGCATGGTACAAACTCTAACGTACAAGTAAATTGATATCGTGTGTATAATCCATAATTTCGACGATTGGACAAAATCGTCATATACTCTTTATTGATATTTTACTTTATCTGAATCTACTACATATACTATAATCGTATTTTACTATAATATACCACAAATATATCAAATACATTTCCTAAAAATATGAAATATAATGGATTCTTATTTCACAGACTTTCTACACGTACTGCGTCTAAAGGTGTTTCATTTCAAATACGAATTTAATAAACGTGCTTATTATAACTTCAACGTTTTTTGGTTATTAAACGAAAGTGAATGATTTCACTATTTATTCCCAACTTCAAAGAGAATAAAAATGATGAAGTATATTTATTTCTGAAAAATTATGAAGGAGGTCTCTTTTATTCCCCTTTTATTGTTAGCCTAACACAATTCAACCGACCAGCTTATGACTATATACCTACATGTACATTACATCAATATTGTAAGAACGAGTCGAACGAAGAAAAGTGAAAGTTTACGGTCCGTTTAATTCGCTTCATTTTCTTTACATTTATTTAACACGAAAGCGATATACACGTTCACTCCAGAAGGCAAAATCCGGTCGAGTGGAAAACGTTTTTCTGCCAAACGACCTCACCCTTGTTTCACGGAAAATGGAAATTTGCATTTTCTGTCACGCAGTTTTCGTCGAAGCCCTTTGTTGGAATCGGCAATATTTTGCATGTTATTCAGAGCGTTGATTTCGTCGTGAGGAGGATGTTTAGGTTATTTCGATTCGTGTATTCGAAGTCGACGGAGTCAATTTTTTTTCTATTCAGGACCAATACTGGGGAAAATATGTGGCCATTGTTAAAACGACTTTGTTAATTTAGAATAAAATTCGTGAGTTATTTGATTGTGATTGATTTTTCACATATATAATGTGAATTAATTTATGTAGCAATTAACTGCGTAAGTAATTTTTTGATGATAAGACATTGACCAAATGATCGCTAATCAAAATATATTAACGTAATAATTTACAAAACAAATTTAACAATATTTTACCGGAAAAGATATCAAAGTCGTTTTTCATAAAATTTATAAAAAATGAAGTAAAATTTACCGTTTTCTTAATGTAATGAAGCAATAATTAATCTAACAAAACGAACATATCGATACTAACAAATGGAGCGGAGAACTTTATTTATTTCTTTGTTCGCGTTAATCTCTGGAACCACAAAACCGATATTTAAAATGTTTAACAGTTCTGCGAGTTTGAAAATCCATATTTTGAGAGACATTATAGATTATGTATCATTACGTTACGATTCGTAGAGGCAGAGCAGTAATAAAAAATATAACAAAAATCGGAAAACACTGCCAAAACTGTGTAAGGCATGAAAACGATCCAATTAAATAGCGATTGATTAATTTTACGTCAGGATAGGGGTTCAGAAATAGTTTTATTTTATGTAACGGATATTTTGAGAGATTCTTAATACACTAATTGAAGAGGTATTAAAAACTACAATTTAAAATTATTAAATGCAAAAGTTTTCAACGATTTGTTAATAAGTTTTTAACGCTTTAAATTATTTAAATTAACAACGTATTTTAGCAAGGTAATAATCGTTTAAATTATACAAATTTAATTTAACCGTTGTTAAATCTATTTAATATTGCAACCGTTATTTAGATAATGGAATGTACTTTGGAAAATAGATACAGTGCAATCCGATTGAATTTGCTTTGACGAACTGAATTTAACTAACTTTGATTTAATTGATCACATTAATAAAAAATTATATTTTTTGAGCTTGGATAATGCTTGGATAAAACTTGTTTATCGATATCCACAATTGCGTGTCCCAATTTGGTATTGAGTAAAACGTTTTTTAGAAACAATAATATTTTCTTTTGTTTAATCTATGAAAATATGATTATTGAGCCCTTGAGTAGTTCATTTTTAAAATTGCACAATTTTTATTTTGCCTTTAGTTGGTTAATAAAATTTTTCTGGTTAGAAGCATAGAATTAGTTATACAATTATTAATTCTGAATCGATGATAGCTGTGATATTTAATTACAAGAAAAAATATTTACCCTAAGTAAATATATATTGGCATAAAAGTTTTGAAAATCACTAAACAATTTCAATGATTATGAGTAGATTTATTTATTTAAAAGGGGCTCTAGATAACACTTAAGTCATTCGAGCGCCAATAATAACGAATAACCTGTTAAATATAATTAAAATTTGCATCAAGAAATTTAATACATAATTAAGTAAATATAAAATTATGAAATTTTTTTTATTTTTATACATAAGTAAGTGTGTATAAAACTCCCATTCATTCGACGTTAACACGTATTTCTTAGCCGTATATAATATTTTTTTTACACCATTTAGAAATATCAATATTAATTTTTACTGTGTAAATATCCAATTGCTTACTGTATTATGCACAGATATCGAGAAAAATACTTTGTATTGTACACTGAAAGCCCTCTCAAAATTATTTTATAAATAAATATATTAGCATTACTTGCTTGTGAAAAATGAATTTGTAATTTTGGATGTAAAGCTTGTAAAATAGGTTTCAAATTGATCTTTTTGATGATCTCCTACCACCCAAACTTTTGATTTAAACGTTAATAAATCAGTAAAGTAAGACACGCTCAAAGCAATACATCGTTAATATCACTTAAATTCGTTGGCACGAGTTCTCTTTAAATGGTTGATACAAGAGACCACAGTGATTTTATTTGGAAGCTCTAATACAATGGTGGTGTATAGAATATTTTCAAAATTGTCAAATGAATGATTCCGACATTTGTTCATATTATATCACCAAATTCGATATAACTACCGTGTAACTCTCTCAGGGTATTTTTTAAATATCTTTGTAAAAAGAAAACAAGTGTTGTGAATAAAAGTAATAACTTCTGGCATATTTCATATTTATCCTTAACTAAATATTCATTAAACGTAAGGGTTTATTCGACAGTGTTATTATATTTAAGAACATATACCCCCAAAGGTCCCAAATGACAGAATCCCTATTCATCCTTCCATTATGTTTTTTAAAATGTTTTTTAAAAAGGGCACATATATTTCGCTTTCTTATCACATGATTTGCTAGTAACTAATACAATTTTACCCTTGTCAGTATACGAGCAACGTATTGTATTTATGCTTCTTCTTATATTGTTTATTCTTTCTTTAATATTGTTTATTGGATTTAATAAAATATTAGAACAAAATATTCTTTTACATAAGCTATTGCTTTTCTGAAATCATCTGTGGTATCATTGTTATTGGAAGAAAGACCATTTTTATTGATTTTGAAAATGTTTTCAGTGCTTTAAAGAATTTTGGGGAAATTTTTGTGTATTGATATTACAAGTAAAATATTAAGGGGTAAGAAAGTTCAATAGATTTCAATATTTTCGCTATGTGGGAAGTTTTTTAAACCTTAAATGCCCTTAAAAGATACTCTCGTGTCCGTTCATCTATCCGTCTCTAAAAATTGTTCTTTTTTATAGAAAGTGTTTTATGTACAAACTAGGAAATTACCTTATTTATAAAACATACTGTACTCTGCATTATTTAGATTTACACCCACATATATCTTAATAGTTAACACTCAAAAATACTGATATGAAAATTTTAGCGGAGGAACATATAAAGAGAAATTTTCCTTTTGTTTTCTTTACCAGTTGAAAAACCAAGGTTCCAAGATTTCAAGATTAAAATCATTTTATTGGCAGTATTAAAATGTCCAGAAAAAAATGTACCCCGATTTCATCATGGAAATTGCTATTCAATGTCAAAAGAAACAGCTTGGTAAAAATTTCACTAAAATTTACCGACAAACTATAACGATGTTACAAACTTTCATAATTTCTCAGAAATTCACGATATTTCTACGCCTGTGAAAGAACTCGGTTTATCTTTTTTTGAAGTCATGAAAGTTATATAAAAAATTTAGTAAATATGACATATTTTTTACCAAAATCTCCGTTTTAAAATCAAGGCTACTTACTACACATTCTTTATTCTAAGTTCTTTTGTCTTAAAATATACATATAATAATACTTCTGATAAACAATACGTAATAATTAGCTAAATCAATCCTGTGTTTTTTGTAGATTTCATTGTCACAGATAATTCTTTTAAATGTTATTTTGATTATATTTTCTTGCTAAAATTTCTTCCAGTAACAATGATACCACAGATGATTTCAGAAAAGCAATATCTTACGTAAAAGGATATTTCTTTCCAATCTTTTATTAAATCCAATAAATAATATTAAAAGAAGAATAAACAATATAAAAACACGCATAAATAAAATACGTTGCTCGTATGCTGACAAGGGTTAAAATTATATTAGTTATTAACAAATCATGTGATAAGAAAGTGTCAAATATATGTGCCCTTTCTAAAAGACAGCTTGCTACTTCTGAAGTCACTTAAAACTCGATCAACTATTGGAAGGACAAATAGGGATTCTATCTTTTGGGACCGTTGGGTGTATATGTTCTTTAATATAATAATATAACCACTATCGAATATACCATTACGTTTAATGAACATTTAGTTAAGGATAGATGTGAAATATGTCAGAAGTTATTATATATGTAATATGCCTTTATGATTTGTAATATGCCTTTATTCCCAATCTTGTTTTCTTTTTACAAATATATTTACTTGTTTTCTTTTTACAAAGATTCTTTACATACATCTTAATGTAATTTTTTACATAAATCTTAAAGTTGATTTAACTAGTTTTCTTTTTACAGAAATATTAAAATCTAATCTTTAAAGACTTTTCACAAAAATTCTTTCAAATATTATTTTGATTATATTTTCTTGAAAAAATTTAACACCTCTGTTTACATCTGTTAAAATTTAACACCTGTGTTAAAATTTTAACACCTCTGGTTACAGATTGCTAGGTTATAAGTACCAAATATGCCATAAAATACATACTTTTATTCAGAAAATCAATGTAAAAGACCAAAAAAAACAGAATTATTAGATTGTACGATTAAATCACCGACATTTCTTTACACTTATAATGTAAATAATTCAAAAACTTTATAGTCTTACACCGAAATGAAAATTGTTATCATGCGCATTGTTAAAGATCTTCTTTTACTGAATTAAACTCAAAATATCGTAACATTTTTATAATAAAAAAAATGTGTAGAAAAGCCGTTCCGTAAGTATATTCCTATTGCATATTTCTTTGCTATTAAATTTAGATTTTACTAAAGTAGGAGATACCGTTCACAGCTGATATAAAATGAAATATAATATCATTTACTCAACCCTTCAGTCGTTGCGCTGGGTCCCTTGATAATCCTGATGCTATCAAATTATTCGGCCACTCTAAGGGTTTCTTGTCACGTTCTTTCCCAAGAACGGGTGCAATTTCTTACCCTTATCAGGGCGTAAAAGATCCAGTGCGAAGTTTTTTCGGGATAATCTTTCGTCATTTATGAATTAAATTGGAAAAGTATAAAAAAATTTGAGGAGATTTCTGTAAATTGGTCCATTGCAAAGCTTCCCTAAGAAAGCTATAATTCGGGAATTTTGCGGAATTTCTATGTGTTTAAAATATAATATATTCAACGAGAATAAAGCAATCTGAAAGAAATTTTGAAACTTCAAACAAGGAAAGCCAAGTTGTACGAAACCGTACTTGGCATTTCTTACTTTTCGGTACTAAAAAGCCTAATAATGACGTAGCGAAATGTTTTCGTTAATTAATTAAGAATTAAGAAAAAAAGAATTAATTAAGTTTAAAATATTTCATATTTTGCAATATAATAGTATAAGTAACTAAGAAAATGGAAAAGAGAATTGTTAATTTTGGAAGTTTTCAGTGTTAATTTAAATGGTTTTAGTGATCTTAAGAATTTACTCATGGCTTTATTTTGATGAAAGTTATTCACTTCCCTAGACGTCAAACATTTTTCTCGGCTATTATAGTTCAGATATTCTTCATATTTTTTTAAAAGCACAGAATATCAGTTGAAAGGGAATTTTTGTAATGTCTGTACTAAAATTAACAAAATACTTAATTAAACCAAATTTTTATTTTTCCAATATAATGATAAAAAGTTATGTGAATAAGATATGAAAATATTTGGAATAAGTTTCCATTTTTTTTAAACTTGTTTTATACATAATTTTGAATTGTTTAATATCAGTGTATAAATTGGTAAAATAAAACAACAACAACATATTGAAATTTTAACATAATTTTCAGGTATAAATAAAGATATATAATAGCTATTAATAAATTATAGTTAGGCTAAAATTATGTTATGTACTTACTTCCATCTATAAAGAAAATTTTCTACACTCCGAAGGTCAAACACGCAGTATGAAATATTTCTGTTCGTGGAAACAGAAATATTTCATACTGCGTGTCAACGTGTCAACATGTCAATAAATATTAATTAATATAGATAATATTAATTAACATAAATAATATAGATAATTTCTTATCTTTAAAATTATTTACAAAATAACTAAATAATGAAATAACATATTTATCAACCTCGTGGAATATTTAACATATGTTATTCGTCTAAAGTGAAAACTAACATGTTTTGTAAATATACACAGTACTCTTTTAGTAATTTTGTTGTTGAAATATTTTTTATGAAAATTTTTGTGAAAGGAAACTGCATGAAATTTATAACCTGAATGGATAAAATAAAACGTCCTACCCTATTTTTGCCACTGAATTAATAATAAATAAATTTTTTATTTGAAAAAAGATTATTTCAAAGATTTCGTCCAGATAAATGAGCGATCTCCGAAATTAAATACCTATAAATGCAATAATTTGTTAATTTATATTAATAAAATAAGAATACAAATGACAAATAAAGAGTAAAAAGGCAGTTAATTAGGAAATTAAATATAATATTTTATTATACATTTCACCGAAATTTAACATAAAATAGTGCGAGAAAGAGAAAAATATTAATTTTATTTTTCGTCATTCGAAGAATTTTAAGCGTTTTGAAATATTTTTCCGGATTTTCGTTTCCAGTATGTAAATTTTTTTTCTGTATGAATAATTATTTGAAAAATTTTTTTTGCACAAGTGGAATAGAGTTAGGAAGATAAAAAATTTTGGTTTGAATAATATATGTCATTTTTTTTGTCATGTGTTTTTTGCAGGGCCGAGTTTCGTTTGTAATATAAATCATTTAATAGTTTTAAAAATATTCAAGAAGAAAAAACACGCACTCGTCTGGATTGGAATACAGAAAATGATACTTCAACCTCAAATTTAGTAATAAGTAGCATAACGTACTTCTAATAAGCAGGTCATAACGTACTTCTGATCCGCTTCATAATATTCTTGGAAAAGTATTTACACTGAAGAAAATCGTCAGTAACAAAAATATACTAGTCGAAAAGTTAGTGTACATTAGAAGTTGCAATTTTTTTCAGACGGGTAAGTTATTTGAGGACTACTGAAAATTTCTCTAAAAGTTTATTAAGAAATATTTAAATATTTGTAACTGTAAATTATTTTCAGTCAAGGAATCAATATTTTTGGATTATTTTGTTATTAATATTCTGTATTATTATTGTTTTTGTATTATAATTCAAAGTGTAGGCATGTTAATTAAAATAAAAAAAAAAATTATTTTCATAAAAATGTTGATTTGGCTACTTCTATTTATTAGAGTTACCAATGATAAAGACGGGTATTTATAATGCCAAGGAGTTGCATATTCCCTTTCTCCACCCTCATTTTCTTCATTTTGCTGCTACTCTTGATTGTATATCACCCCCGATCATGTTTAACATGATCTTTCGATATGTATCTCTAACTCATAATAGTAAAATAGTACTAATATAATTAATCGTTTAATAATTTATCGCTCGTACTAATAAATTTATGGTCCTTGAAATTGTCGAAAAATATACATCTCTTTTATAGTTTCGGAATATGCTGTAAATGGAAATTTACATGTCAGAATTGAATTTAATATTGATTTGGGAAAAGACAAGCATAAAATAAAGGTATGTGTGAAATCAAGTGACAGAATGATTTATTGGTAATCATAAATTTTCCTCTGTATCACCGGACTTCCTTTAAAATTTAATAAAAATAGACCTGAAGGATATTAAACAAAATAACGATTATTTAATTAATATAATAAGGATTCGTAGGACGGATTCAATCTTTTTCACTTTAAAACCATATGGTTCAGCTTTCTTGAGAATAATACACTCTAGGAAAAGTATATTAATTGGACTGATTCTGCTAGTGTATATATATATATTATTATCTACTATTTTATTATTACTTCTTCGAAGTTCTGATCAATATTTAACAGAAGAAATAAATTTAATTGATTATCACACCCTTTTATAATCTAAAACCCTTTTTTTGTGTCAGTTTGAAAGGTTATCAAATTTCAATAGGCGCTGGAATTCGTTTAGCTGAAAATGTACCCAATTTTTGAACCATATTATTCAGTTTATTTGACGCAATGGTTCACTACTCTTTTGACACAGAAAATATACCTGCTGATTCAGCAGTAACTTGAGAGGGCCTATTTCAACAATCACATTCAGACCGTCATTACTAAATTTAGTTCCGGGTGTCCAAGACGGTCATTCAAAACTAGATTTCAGAAGGGAAACTATTATACTTTTCATTTGATAAAATACCGTATATGTACCTATATTTATATATACATATACATACTAAATATATATATATATATATATATACATATATATATATATATATATATATATATATATGTGTAAATTAAATATTTGTTAGATTAAGCTTGGGGTGCCTATTATAATATGGGCTATATTTTGTCCATATGAAACATTTTTCATGTCTGTCCGTTTCATGTTTATCTTTTTTTATCTTTTAAAATTTAAAACGTATTCTAAAATTTCCTAACATTGAAAACCACAGGTGCCGTGATCGAGATTGGATGAAACACTTGCAACCAATTTTGATGACTTTTTTTTATTTCGAAGGGTGTATTGCAAGAAAATTTTGAATACAATCTTAACAGGAAAATTAAATCTGTACCAAGAAGTTCCTCAATACTGAACTGTACAAGTACCTTAATTGAGTTTTGATCACATAAGTCTGATGATATTTGAATAAAACACGACAAAGAGTGATATAAATTTGCTGTTTAGCTAGATCACGTTGCAATAATGGAGCTAGAAAGCATTAAAAGAAACTCCCTCTCACTAGGAGCAAACTAATTTGCTTTGAACTCGTTTTACTTGTCTTGACGTAGCAGGAAAGTAATAGTGTAATTAGTAGGTAAGTATAGACGAGTACATACAAAATAATTTCAACTTTGATCCATAATTATGTTGCTGCAAATGTATTGCCTGTCTTGAGATGTGCTTTTAGTTACCGTGGTACGCGAAGACGTGTTGTTTTTTAAATTAGTGTTGTGAATCTCAAGCAAAAACTCTACCATTAGACTTTGAATTTTAACTTCTAAATTCTGATGCCGCAGGACTACCGCATGTCTAAGCTGTGAGACTCGAGGACCCGATATTTTTAAAATAGTGTTTAGAGTCACAAGCAGAGACTCTGTCATAGAACATCGGGTTCAAATTCATTTCTGGTGGTGCGGGAGCTTAAAGTTACACCATAAAATTATTCAATAGTGAATAGTACAGGTGTAGTAATTAAGTTTGTGATGATATAAGTATAATGGTAATTTAATAATAAAGTCTCCAAAGTTTTGACTGGACTAAGGGCAGCGTATATTTTTTCATTAACAAAATCAGGATGCTATGTTGGAACCAGGAGGTGGCGCCAGGATTTTCTCATTGATAAGATGTAAATTTCCCGAGTTTGAACTCATTTTATTTTTTTTGATGTAAGAAGATAATAAAAAATAAATAGGTAGATAAAAATATATAATTTTTATTATTCCATTCATCATCTGTTACCGGTTATATTTAGTGAAGGTCATGGCAATATAAATATAAAGAAGTAAATTATTTAAGTGCAAAAGTGTGTGACATCAAGTCACAAATCTGACAGAATTTATTATATTATTGTTTTATATGCTGAATAATAATTCAGTATTCAAAATCATCTATTTTGTATTATCCACAGTCAATTATAATCCTTCATTTGACACTTAAGTGTGTTTTGTTCTCATTGTGAATTTAATTATCACTTTGTTAACATACGTTTTCAGTTTGGCGCCTTTTGATATCGTCGGGCATTAAATAAGTGTGACCATACTTTTTTTTTCCTTTTAGTTGCTGCTACTATGTCTCAATATTCTGAACAGCTCATTGGTTATCATATTCTTTATAGGTTATTTATATTTTTCTTTTGGATGGAGTGCAAAATTATCATGTTATTACAGACTCTTGACACACCTTTGAGATTATAATTTTATGTACGTTTGCTCTTATAAAAAATTATTTATTTTGAGAGTAATTTTGTTTTTTTTTTGTATTGGTACAAGTTAGTATTTACTTGTGATTAACGAAATATAGATAAATTAGTATATTAGCCTATTACAAACGATTAATGAAATATATATTTAATACTACTGCATCATTCTTCAAATTAATTTTTCTAAACAGTAACTGTGGCATTATCGGCGAAAGGACCTAACTATCTGAAAAGATTTTCTATCTACCTAAATTTAATATTCTGAATTGTTTATTTAAGTAATGTCTGTTTATTTATGAAAATATTAAGTGCAAAATATATAATTGTTTATTAAACCTATCTATTTTCCAATTAACATAAATTTTATTACATTGTTTAAGGCTTTGAATTGTAAAATGTTTTTGAACGTCGTGTTGTCACTCATGCTACAGCCGAACGTTCAATCCAAATAAAGGATTAGACCAAATAAATTGGATTGCGAGATTTACGTTTGATATAAATAAATTCGAATTTGTTAGTAGCATTTCGTGAGAAATATTTATAGGCCTTAGGTGAAATTTTTTTATGTACGTGAAGTAAATACAAAAATAACTTCTCTAGGAGTAAGCGGTGAGTGAACGAAATTTAATATTAAACTTATTTATATTCGTGCGCATGCTTGTATAATGAAGGTAGCTGTGAATCTGAAACTGAATTCCATATTTTTTGCTATATTCCAATTTTTTCTTTACTCCACACAGATATGAACATATTTATACGATAACTTTGTGCCGATCTAATTGAGAGAGAGGATGTTAGCTTCAATGCACCATGACATTTACTTTATAAAGTGTTTAATCACGAAAATATAATGGACTCTCGTAATGCCGTTGTTCGATGTTGTTCGTGCCGCGTGCCTTCAGATGCAACCTTGTGTATTGTAACTGGGACAAGTAGAAATAAACTTGATAGAATGAATTTGGAAGGATATAGAAAATTATAGACGAAGCAATAAGTGAAATCGTTTGCTGCGGGACAAGGAGTACGAAGAAATAAAATGGAAGAGGGGAAAGAAATTACCAATAATAGGCAACAAATGATGAGAAAAAAATTAATAACTATAGGAACGAAAAAGGTAGGAGAAACGTAATTGTCGTTTTTAAGTGCATCGTTACAACGAATGATATAACAAACGCCATTTATAATAACTTTCAACTTACCTGTAATGCGGGTTTTGTTGATAATTCCATATTGGTGTTGTAATAAATAGCATTTTTACTTTATATTATATTTTAACTGAGTTATTACTAGATACGTATTTGGATTTTATTATTAGATTTCGTTTGCGGTTACCGCTGAAAAACGTACCGATGCTACTTTTTAGAACTCTACACATCACCCCGTAACACACCCAATTTTTCGAATGGAAAATTTCATTGTCCAGTTGATAATACATGCAGCTCGATGCACATTTATAAACTATTCTTCTGTGGAATTAGTACGCGTTCAGCAGCTAGGTACTTTTTATTGTTTTTGCGAGTATACGCTACCAAAAATTAAGAAAGAAAATTTTTAAGACTTTAATTGTAAGCTTTTTTACATGACATCCCACATAGCATATGGAATTCAAATGAAATAAGTTCAACTAAGTACTGAGAGAGTTTTCCCTAACATTTCCACATAAGTATTTTTAAGTGTAGGCATTTAAACGTGTTATAAATGTATTTTATTTCTATGATAAATTTTAAATATACATGTTATTATGGGTATATAGGTTATCTGAAAATTACGGCGGTGATTATCAAAGAGACATACACGTGTGCAATCACACAAGTGTTCTGTTTTTCTTTTTAGGTTTGGGACCCTAAAAATTTAATAGTGGAATAAATTTTTAATTCATAGTTCCATATAATTGTACAAATATCAGCTTAACTTCAAGACTATAAATTAAAGTAAATGTAAGTCAAAATATTTCAAGAAAGTTAATGAAATTAAAACTTTTATCATTTTAATCCATCTACTTCTCTCAGTGACTAGCCGCTCATTTTCTTTTGATTTCTTTTTCATATAATACTTAATTGAGATTAATTTATTACCTATTTATAACTAATTATGAAATTCTACGGCTCAATCTTGTTACATATAGATACTTAACAAAAACAATTTATGATCGTTATCCATATACATTTTGTGTATTTATTTGTTTATATAAATATTAATTACACTTCTTTTAAATATTATTTTAACGCAATTTAGGGTCAAAAAAATTAATGAAAAATGTACCAAACGAATTTTCTTCTTACTTAACCACTGAATTAAGCTATTTGGATAATGTAAACCGTGGTAAAATTATCACGTTAATCGAATAAACTGCTTTTGCCACAAACTAAGAATCCATAAACGAAAATATTCCCTTTATAATGCCAGTACGATACAGCAATTCCATTATGCCATTTATTTGTTTGTTAAATTATCTCATGTCTAACTTATAATTTGCCCTAAAACGTTGAACACGTGGAAGCACCAGAAGTATCATAGTTTCAAGTAAAATATTAGCAACAATTTATATATCAGAAAAAATACACAATTTTTAATTAAACATAAAACTATCCAACTATCGACGATGAACTATCAATTTTTTCCATAATTGCATTCCGGGAGTAGTCAATGGAGCATAAAAACATCAAAATTGACATTTCTCGCAATACTATGTTGATCAATGTACATTCGCTAAAACAGGTGAGCGCTATAAGATGTTCTAGCGCTCATTAGGCAAATGAAATAAAATACCACTTCGTTCTCTCACCTAACAGTACAGAGCATAAAGCGTTATTAAACCTTAGACCGAGTGACTATCAAACTAATCATTCAAAAATTAAAAAAACATTGTAAAAATCATTCCTGTCTGAGTTAAAAGGAATTACTTCCAGTCAGGCTTGTTATAAAATCTTAAGGCAACAATTAAATCAATTAAACTTTTTTTATATTTTCTCCTACATGAATATAAGTTATTTTCTATGGAGACCACATGACTACATTTGTATCAAAGATACTTTGGATTATAGCGTTGAATAAAAAATTTATTCATTGTCGTGAAAATTGTAGGAGTCCTGCATGACAAATCCTAGTATCCCACATATTTTCTGATAGGTTTTGAGGTTGTAATAATAAAACATTAGATTATCGTCCATAATCACATCGGGGTTCCGTATTAGCGATACTCTTTTGAGTGTCTTTTCATTTAAATCATAACTGTGCACCAGGAGTACATGATATATATACCTTAGCTCACATTAAAATATAAATTGATGTATAAATGTCAAAGGACCTTTTTTGGTATTAACCATTGATTTGGTGGAAATATGTTTGTAGTCAATAACTTTCCAATAGCGAATACAGAAGGATACTTAGGAAAATTATTATTTTTTTAATGTTTTCAATATTTTTACCAAAGAAACAAATACTAAATGCTGGAGCTAATAGCGTATGGGATAAAAATAGTTAAAAAAATAATTATTGAACTTATATACCATTCCAAAACGTATACTTATAATATATACGAGTAGCCACGATTTAAACTTACAAAACCATTCACTCCATATTGATACAACGGTACGACCTAATTAATATTCAAATCGAACTCACTTCCTTGCAGGCTAAAATCTCAATTTATACAATTTTGCTCTTAGTCTGTGGCAGTAATTTGCATTTCAAATAAATTCTTGGATAAAAACAAATTCGAATCTAGTTATGTTTGTTTAGCATTAATGTAACTGTGTTTATGTAACGCATTCAATTTATGCAGTGCTTTAAAATTATGCCTGTTGTTATCATCTAACATTTACTCATGTAAGTGTTGGTTCTAAAATCAGGTTAAATGTCAGCTTTAAATGTTGTCACTGATTACCAGTTTCGATAAACTTCATTGTCATTGATATGACAAAATATATCATAATAGTTGAATCAACTATGTACATCACCTTCCTTAACATAAACTATTACAAATAGGATAGAGTAATACATTTAATGGCATACAAAAGCAGGCATACAAAAGCAGAATCAATTGTGTGAAGTTTGTTTGCAGTTGTGATTTTAATGATCAATTATGCAGAATTCTACGAATGGACAATAAAGTTTAGACTCAGGAAAAAGGTGTATGTTATTGAAACCAAGTAAAAAGTAAAACAGCAGAATAGTAATATAAATTACTTCATGTGAATTATTTATTAATCTTTGTAAAATTAACAAAAAATATATACTTCGATATTAATTTATTTTAAGGCATTTTAAAACTCCAATTTACATACCGCTGAATTGCTAGTGGCAACTATATTAGTAAAGTAGTGACTTATACCAAAAAGCAAAGAAAAACAAAAATAGAGAAATTTAAATTTGTATGATTAAGCCAAAAATATAACATTATGTTTTGAATGAAAAATATAAAAAAAATGTATAGTATTACGCCAAAATGGAAATTTGTATCGTGCATATAATTTAATGTTCATATGTTCTCTTTACTTCTGTTATATAAATAACATTAAAGAAAACCTAAAACCGTTAGAATAATTTTGTAAATTATTAACAAAAAGATTATTATAAAACGTAAAAATAAATAAAAATTAGGTAACTTTGTGTTTAATTTTAGGTCTTTTTTGCTGGAAATTAATATAATTATGTCAATGGGGGATTTTGCACCGCATTGTTTTCGCACTTCATAAATTTTCTGATGCAATTCTGACTACCGGGTATATACAGCCAAAATAAAGTGGTTTGAATGCCATTTCGAAATTACGATTTCGATAATGCCTTTTCGACAATGGCTTTGACTAATATTTTCTTAATTTTTTCAATGCAAGTGATATTATTCGGATATTTGGGTATTTGAATTTTTACCATTTTTTATTTTAAGTTAGTTTTTTTTAAGTTTTTCAAATTATAATCCCTTTTTTTTATAACTGTGAAATGCAATATTTTCAATCAATATTTTATCTTTCCTTATTGGCAATTGAAGTTCAATACAAACTTTGCGCTAATATTTTACACACGCAATCAACAGATGTTAATAAGAGCTATCGAATCAGAGAGATACTGGATTAAAATTGATACTGCACGGAAATGTCCCAAAGCGTCCAAATAAACCTAAAATAGCACCTTTGCACCCCATACGCGATACGTTTGTATCCCCTCTCTAGATATCGAATTATTTGAACCGTTGACCGTCGAATAGTGTGAATTAATTTTAGACGTAGACGACAGTTTCGAAGTTGTAATGCCGGTTTTCTCGATTGCCCTTATTATGGTAGAAAATTGCAATATTCTTCGTTATATGAGTATTTTTGGCCAAATTCATACCAAATTACCTCAAAGAGAAATGAAATAGGTAGGGTTTTCTAAGCTGGCTGCGCGTGGCGAGATGCGGAATGGCAAATGTGATGGGAGTATCAAAATAATAGACCTAAGTAGCACGGGGCAAGAAAGGATGCAGGTATAGCTAGGTATAGCGGTACTGTAAATGGTAGCCGAACACCACAAATGTTTTGAAAATTGATAATGAATTTTATCCAGGTTAGGGTATTTTATATTTCCCCGTGCAATCATTGCTTAACTTATTAGATTGTGTTTTCTGAATATCGTTAATTGATCAACAATTTTACAGATATTTAATTGACTTCCTTAAATACTGTTTACTTTGTTTTGTATTACATATATATAATACTGAATATTTACAGAAATATAAGAGGGGTAAATGAACTATCAAGGCTTTTTAATACATTTTTAATGTATTCCATGTAATTACAGTCGGTCACGTGTGATCAATATAAACTCATAATGAGGTAGACAATAATTAGTTATGTAAATGTTTCGTAGTTTTAATTTGAAATGAGTTACCGAGGTTAATTTTTGATTTCAGGTAGTCATATTAATAAATAAAAGAATTAAAATGATAATTATATAATTAATTTACGTAGCCTTAGTCTAAAGAATTTCTTTCCTTTTACAAAGTTAATGTCCTTGATTTATATTTAATTTTATTTGAGGCAAAATGTACAGTTTCACTAATTCAAACATTGGATGGATAAATTACTTGGCAGACTTTACATAAATCATACCGTAATTTTGTTTAAATAGTGACTAATTATTTTTATAATTATAAATAAATGTAGATTTTCTTCCATCTTTTTTATAGTTTTCATATTTCACTTATAATATAATAAACCTTTTGACGACTTAAACTCATGTTATAGTGTGTAATCAGAAGTGAAATAAAATTAAGAAGGCACATGAAATCTAATTTACGTGGCTGTAATTTAATAAGACGTAGTTCTGAGAAATATAGGCAGGGCTTGCTTTTAAAATTATTGTATGATACTAAATTTTATTACTAATTATGTTCCTAAAGAGTTTAGTAAAAATGAATTTTTCCTTATTCTTTTTCTTTAATAAAAAAGTATTATTTAACGTTTTGAACAGTTTTAAAGATAATAAATTTAATGAATTAAAAAAAATGTTTGCACAAAAATTGTATCTTACACCAATTATCTAGATTATCATTTTATTGTTTTTGATTGATTTTTAATGACAACTTTCGCCGGTTTATAAAATCAAATTTTCAAAATAATTGATACTATAGCGCGTATGTTTTGGGCTTTATTGTCACTTTTTCCTAATAACCGATACAATTTATTTAAAGTTAACAGTGAATCAAGAACGAACGTGGTATAGTTTTGTTCGGTATAATTTTACATTCGTTATAAATAGAAGTGGCAAAATTTGAGAAGAGTTCTTGGAGAAATTTGGATAAATTTGCACAATGTATACATTTTCTAAGAAAGATGTAACCAATAATTCAATAAATTTTGGGATGTACATTCTAATTACATGGTGATCCACTCGATACGTTGAAATTTTATAAATTTTATTATATCTGGTTCTTTAAATAAGCGATTAAGTTTGGTATTAGTTCTCCTTCTTCAAAACCCATTGTCAAAAAAATCTCCAAAGGTAGATTTGAGGATTTTTTGGTCGAAAACGACAAGGGTTTTTTCACCACTTTGGAACAATATCCACGTTTCAGATGCATATGTAAATACTGATTTGATTAAGCTTTTACATAACAGTAGTTTAATATCTCTTATGATATTATTGGATTTCAGAAGTACCCTATTATTAAGAATTAATATATTCAACGAGAAATAAATGTGGAAGAAAGCTTTTGATGTGAATGTGATACAAGTAAAAACTTAAACGGTTTCGATACTAAGAAATTAAACCCACTTGGTTGAGTAAAAAATGCAAGGGCAATAAATTTCTTTTACTAGAACCTCGGTCCTATTTTCTTAATTTCTTCCCTTTCCCAACTTATTCGAACTATATTATTTTTTTTATTAATATATCTGCTTATTTTGCTTCGAATTATATATTATTTTCCATCTACTTTAAATTTTAAAAGGCTGGACAATGATGTAGTAATACGTTAGTTCATTAAAAACAAGTTTTTTTAATGTTTAAAAGCGGGCAGTTTCGTCATGAAAGTAATTAAGTAATCGAATTATAAAACCGATAATTTTAAAACATTTCATATTAAGTTGAAACATTTCTTAATTGCTGTTAAGATTTTGCTTTTTGCTTTATTTCATCTGAATATTATCCATATCAATTTGTTTCCTATTTATCGTAGTTTAGATATTTTTTTTTTATGAAATTCCGACAAAATCGAATGAAAGGCAATTTTTTTAACATGTGCACAAAAATTAACAATATTTGATATTATGCTAATTTTTATCATTTCCAATATAACAAACAATAAATTTTACGAATAAGCTATGAAAAATATACGGCAAAATTTATTTTAAATTTGAATAAGGCCCACTTCTAGATTTAATACATGAACTATTGAAAAAAAGACTAAAAATAATCTTCAAGCAATAATAGGAGTATGGGGACATAATAATGGTTAATGACATATACTAGTAAGGCTAACGTAGCGTATGTATGTGCTTTCATCTGGAAAGTTCTAGAAAGCTAACCGCAGAATAGAAGATCTTGGTGATTGAATAAGGTAATAAGGAAATTTACCATTAATAACGGAATAATTTTCCATAGCTAAAATTATTACAAAAATCAGTTAATATCAATGAAACCAATTTTAATAATAGATATTGCTTTAGTGAATTTAATTCTTTTGTTATATTTGCTTAATGTTAATAAAGAATGTAATGGATTATGAGGAAAAAATATC
Organism: Druceiella hillmani; assembly: GCA_039881145.1. Taxonomy (NCBI): domain Eukaryota; kingdom Metazoa; phylum Arthropoda; class Insecta; order Lepidoptera; family Hepialidae; genus Druceiella; species Druceiella hillmani. Next base: position 580,129 of record JAYKKI010000132.1, read on the forward strand.
TTTTATGTTTTTGTTTTGATATTTTAATGTTTATATCAGATTATTATAATTATGTCACTAACAACAAACATGTAATATTTATTTTTTTGAAATCAAACTTGGTGTTTCTTAAAAAGGTAATTCTAAATATAGGCAGGAATCGGACCATAGGTTACAAGGAGAACATATTTCTTTTTGTGTAAGTTTTTCTTATTTTAATTTTTATTTCATACTATTATAATTACCATTTCTTATCTTATATTTTCTCACGTTTATTTCCTTAAAGTGGAATCTAATATTCTTTTGTGGATATGCGTTGTAAAATTTTCGCAATTTAATCGACGACGTCAAATTTACCAAAATTGTTGCAAATAGAAACTGCTAAGAACCTGTTAGCTGAATTGTTAAAACATCTACTATCCTTTTTCTTGCCACATTATTATAACTGAAAATATGTTTTTAAACAAAACACGATTATTTTAAAAATTTTACGCAGTTAACTAAAGTGATTGCAGAAGTTAAATACATTTAAGTTTAATATTTTGTTAATTTATATCTAGTTAACGACGCATTTGACAATAAACTATACTGAAGGGATTTATTAAGAATACAAAAATAATATTTTATTATACGTTATACCAAAAATTTAATATAATATAGTTAAAAAAAATATATTTGTTCTATTTTTCAGCTTTTGCAGAATTATAAGTTTTGAAACATTTCCCTCTCTTGTTTGGTTGTATGTTTACAATACTTCGATTATTTCAGGTATGAATAACCTTTTGAAAAGTTTTATTATCGAAGTAGAGCACAGGTTCATAGGAAAGTAAAGATTTTTGCATGTGTTAGAACCTACTTTAACCTTCACTGAATATATTTCATCAACATTCAATTATTGCACGCCAAGTGCAATAATTTAGCTTTCTATTTCTGCTTATTGTAATTAATTATTTTCATTTTATTCTATGATATAGTCTGAAACTTTTAGTTATATGAAAGAAAATAACAACATCTATTTTTATTAAAATTATGAATGCATCGGGTTAGCATACAGGAGGGAGTTAATGAAGACAAAAGAGGAAGAGGTTTCCAGAGGAAATAATATTGTGTGAGTACGAATTATATTAGCTTTGTGAATATATATATCTATACATATACGTGCCCATTCAGAGGTTTGCACAATCTGAAGGAAATATTCGATTGACTACGGATATTTTATTTGATAATGTTCAGAGAAATACACAAAAAGATAAACTTTCAAGCTAGAAAATTCATATATGCCACCAAAAATAATAAAAGTATGTCTCATAAAAACTTAATAAAAAACAATTGGATCAAAATCTTACAAATTACAAGCTATTCATATTGGTCCATACATACTATACATTATTTTTAGTTTTGAACGAAAAAGTAAATCCAGAGGTGAAGGAAAACTGCCTCAACTGTTGTAAAAAATTCCAGTCCTCGTAATTTTTTTTATTAAAAATGTACTTAACCTTAAATTTAATTAGAGCGTCACAAAATGCAATTATTATCGAAATTCTATTTAATTTTGCACTATACCAAACGCTCGCCTATTCTACACAAAATAATCCTGATAGAAATGGTGTTTGTTCTAAAATATTGAGGTTAGGAAGATATAATAACTTACAAAACTTTGGAATAAGCCATGATAATTGGAAATCTACTAGTATAATTAAATGTTAGGACATTTGAACATACGAATATTTTACTATATTTCAATATACAAAGGGTTTCGGCTGAAGCAATAGTTTATAAAGTTATTCCTAAAATCGTGTGATATAATGATTTATTATTACCTATTTTACCGAAGTTAGTTTTGATTATTATAGAGATAGGTCTGAAAATCACTAAACAAAGTTATGATTATATAACTTCAATAGAAGATAAATTCATAGGATAGTTTCTCTAATAAGGGTAATTTTTAATTAAAGACTTAAATTATATTTTTAAATGTTTTTTTAAAGGCACTGAAAAATTTGTCATAAGATAATAAAAAGTTTTTGATAGTTTCAGAATATTTGCTTATAACCATTTTATTGTGAGGCATAACAGTATTAAGTCATAAGGTACGGATTTTTTTCTATAGAGTTTCACCTTGAATTACGTTAAAACATAACTTAGCTTGAGTGAAACAATTACAAAAATTATAATGAGAAGCGGCTTAAATATGTCGATTACTCATGCAAGCGAATATGATTTAGTGCAGTAGGATATCCATAGTGCAATAATAACTGAATACTAAAGAAGTAATGCTGAAGTATGGGTAGAAAACTAAGGAGATTATTCATTGGGAGTCGTTTTTTAAAGTATGTACAGTAAACATCATAAAAAAACTAAGCGGTCTATCGAATTGTGTATCTTTTTTTATGAAAACAGCAGACTATATTTACACGATATTCTTCATCTTATGATCACCTGTTCCGAGTTTCGAATAATAAAAAATCAACAGTATGAAAAACTTTAAAAGGCCAAATTTTTTTTGGCAACGTTGCCACATATTTAGGTTGAAGGTAGGTTGTCTATATATGTCAAACGGTGGCAAGTTATAGATAAAGAAAGCGCAAATATATTTTTATTTTATTGTCACATTTAAATTTCAAAATATTTCTATATGAGAACAAGTCGGGATAAAAGCTTATTCCCCAGCCACTATTTTCAGCATTCTTTAATTTATACAAATTTGTTCACCCTCAGAAACATATTGAATTTGCATAGGTTTATTCCACCATTAAAATAAATGTATAGCCTTATGATCATGGGAAATCTAATTTCATCGTCATTAATTATTAAAAATCCCTTATTTATGTTAGTTTAACAAGCTCTTTATGATTTTAGCAGTCGTTAGTATTCCTTCAGCTGATAAATGCCCATTTTTTAAATCACATTATTTTATCCTTTGACTCAAATGCTTCGATACTATTTCGATATCGACAATAAATTAACTTGCTGATGAAGGTGTATATTACACCTTCAAAAGAGTTATTCTTGCTATCACCTTCAGACCTTTAGTATTAAATTGATCTTCGCAAGTTCACGAGGCTCATTCTAAACTATATTATAGAATGGAAACTATTCGATCGGTATTTATCTTATTAAACTTGATTTCTTTTTGTTTTTTCCCCTATTTGTTAAGACAGCATGCAAAACTATTAAGCTGGTTGAAATTAAACTTGTACTAGGGATTTGCTTGGTGTCCAAATGAAAATTTAACCTATCTATGCTTTCCTTTTGAAACATTTTCTATGGAGATTTTTCCAAATCGCTCTGTTTTCGGTTTATCTCTTTTTTGTTAGATAATCACATAAAAATATTGCTAGTGGTAATAAACCATAGAGGTATGGCCGTCTCGCCAATGCACGGTAAGCTGACTGACAAAAACGTTGAGGTAAAGTCAACAGAGAGCGGAAAAAAAAGTCGTCTTTATCGCTTTTGATCTTTCTTTTAATATCTGTGTAAATAATTGAAAAATTGACAAAATATTTTTTTCAATTTTACATTATTCTTATTTCATACAATGAAGCGATAAAAAGTATCAATTTGAAGTATCATTTCAAAGTATCACTTGTTCACCGTGCAAGTTGCTTTAGCTTCTTCATTATGGAGATTTTGCAGCTCCAATTTAGAGATTTCATAGCACTGTACTCGTAATTCTGGTGTCTAAAAATATTTCTATCTGTTATTGTGAATATATCGAGAACAAGAATTGCTTTCCAAAGTAAAGTAAAGTTGTGTTAACAATAGGTATATATAGGTTATGCGGGGAGGTAAAAAATATTCCTCATAGTATTTGCCACATCAGATCGCATTTGTGATTAGTGAAAAAATAATGAAAAAATAAATCCCTACTACTTTGACTATGATTTATTGAGATGTAGCAAGTTTCTTCAAAATTACAATAAGTTTGGATGTAAAATGATAGCGTAATATTTACTGTAGAAACTATCTCCGACTTTTCAAAATATTTTTCGGCTTAGTTGTACTTCATCATAAATTACATAGATACGAGAGGTATTCCGAAGAACCATATTCTCAACAATTCCTAAAGTGAAGAAATTCATTTCTGTTGAAAATATTAAAACCAATATTCGTTGCACAGTGGGTTTTTGCGTGAAGTGACTGGCTTCGAGCTAAGATAACTTCTATAGATGCAATAAGAATACTTATTTTTTTCTTCATGCCCCACGAGCACGACTTATCTTCCTTTTATTTTCTTTCAAAGGTTATATTATTATTTTTATTTTTAGGACGTCTAATTGTATATACCATCAGACACCCAAATTTAAATAATTACTTAAAATGTATGATCCGTGAACATTTGCCATGTTGCTTTGGTATAAAAATATTTGGATTAATGTGATACTTGTACGGAATTGAATTAAGAATTGCGCAGAAAATATTAATTACTTTTCCTTTTCCCCATATTACTGAATTATTATCAATAAATATCTACTAACCAGGAAAATTGTGTAATCTTCCTTCATCCTTATACTTTACACTTTCATCACCCAGCAATGAAAATTGCGCATGATATATTATATTACCACGCAATACATTTGATGATGTATTGCAGATTATGATATATATTATGCGCAATTTTCAATATATACTATATCATACTATGCAATAAATTTGAAGATGTTTTACAAAACTTCTTTGTTATCTAACTGCAGTGTCAATTTAATTACTGTTGATCGCAAATTTGACGAAAAGATATTATTTCATAAGAGAATTTTGTGTAAATTGTTATTAGAAATTGCACAGTTTTTCTCTTGGAAAATCACCATTTTATATCAAAAAAATTGTAAACAAACTACACGTATTTAAAAATGAGGTCATTTAAAATTGTGTAAACCCTATCATAAAATGAGGAAACTGCAGATAAAAGCAAAAGAAATATGTGCAATAATTTCCTCAAATCGTCGTCCGTTCATTCACACGAGTAACCTAAGTAGCAAAAAGAAATTTATATTCGAGTTTGAGTCAATCAAATACTTTTTCCCTTCTAAATATTTTTTCACTTATACATATAGTCAGACATATAATAACCTCAGTAAATGAAAAATTGCTGAGAATATATATAATTAAATAAAAAGGAGACATTATCATACTTAGGAAATTAATGTGAAATTTATCATATGTTATATATTTAAATATCTAAGGTTTATATGAAAGATATGATAAGGCTTGAAATTAGTGATAGTAAATATTGAAGGGATTACTTGGGATGAATACAACGTAATGAGTTTTTAAAAAATATGTTTTATTTTACATTTGTTTACTATATTTACTAACTTTAATTTTCTCTTATCCCTAATTTTCTATAGAGTCTCTGTAATATGTACTTATGATCATGAATGTATGCCAATGTAAGTTATTGGAGTATATACGTGCGTGTATGTATGTATATATACATACACGCACATATATATTTCAATACCTTACATTTCCATACATTTATGATCATAATATATATGTGCGTGTATGTATATGTACACAAAATGATAAATAGATTTACGTATAAATTTAACGATTATATGAACAATGATTTTGATGAACTTAAAATACATAATATGAATATAAAATACATATTATATATATGATATTAAAATATAGTTTCTCGAATTCAACTAAAACGTTTTACTTTGATAAAGATATAACGAGCACGCGATTGCGAACAAAAATGTTTTCAATGTCTCCATGTTGTTTGACTAAGTCATCATTTATTAAAATAAATGAAATAAATTGAAGTAGTTCTAACAAAGAATTCTAAAAATCTCCTGTACCTCTACACAATTGCTGTTTATGTAACATATAATACTGAAAAATGTAACTGTTATTCTTAAGGGTTGTACATTAGTTCATCACTAAAATGAAAAGCTTTTTCTTAAGCCGACATAATATTTTTTCTTCTAAACTCGTAGATATATTATAGTTAACTACTTCATTTTTGCCGAAAGTTCTTCCATTTGTTATGGAATTTTGTAAGAATACTACAAATATCTCCGAGTATACGCGGATCCAAAATTTGATGTATGGCAATAAAAATAATTTGACTCAAACTCTAAAAAAGCCCTGTCTACTAGAATCATTTTCATCAGAAGCCGTGTCTATTATTAAGAAAAAAAGAACAATTAAGTTCGTGCCAAATACACCCTCATGCAATATTCCTAACCAACCAATTTTAATCATTCAAATTTGCCTACCATAAACAATATACTATGTACTTTTTATGTATCATTGTTAAAACACACGTATGGGTAGTAATAGATAATAGAACATTTTTTTTATTGTAACTACAGTTATGTAAACAAACCCATATTTAAATATATTTCTAAAACTTCTAATTATCAAAACATTTTAAATGAAGTAGCAAATGAAGCAAGAAGATTATAGCCATCAAAACTATATGTTATAAATATGACTTTTCATGAAAATGTCCGCAAGCATTTCAGATATTTGAATATAAAAAAATTCCACAAGGCTGTTAGCAACGGATTTTCTTACAAAACGGTGTCACAAGTCAATGCATTTAGTTCGCTTGTAAAATAAAGGGTTCTGTCAAGCTCTGAGGATCGTGATTATAGTCCTAAGTATATTATCTATATTCTGGGTTACAATCATTTTTCCGAAATATTCTTTTGTCATTATTTCAATGATGTGGGCAAAAATTATTATATCGAAATTAAAAAAATCACATGCAACCTCAGTACATGCGACAGAAGTGTAACTTCTTTGACGATCCTTGATTTATAAGTATATAGTAAGGGGTAAAACGGTAGATAGAGAGAACGAGAGAGAGAGAGAGGGAGAATAAACTAAGTACATACATAGATTGTGCTAAGTAGAGAATCAAATACATAGATTGTGCTAAGTAGAGAATAGAAGACTTTAATGCTATAAATTATCACAAATTATTAAAATATAATTATAAATCGATATAAGCATCTGATCTAAATTAACACTTTTATATAAATTTACACAGATAATAGTCAATAAAAAAAACCGCGACGCTATTACCGGAGTAGGGTTAAATGAGATTGAAGGAAATTGGAATATGGTGCTCCCGTTTTAAATTATATTTATGAAATCGGTATTTGCGGGTTCATTGTGAATCTATAAATAAATGAAGTACTTACATTGTTAGTTTAAAATTTTTTTAATGGATGAATTAGATGCGAAATAAATAGTAAATCAATGACAATAAATATGACTAAATTTGAATAGTTTCCCTTGACACACATAATGTACACAGATAAATATGACGAATTTTTATTAGTTTCCTTTGACACCCATAATGTACAAAACAGCTGATAACAATAATAAACGCAATTTATGTCTATTTTTGAGCAAAATTTTGACAGTTTACTTTTGATTCACAAAATGTACTAAACAACTGAGAACAGTATTGAGCGCCATTTTTGTATGCTTTCGCACAAAATTTTAATACTTTACTATTGACACACATAACATACAAAACAACTGATAGCCAGCAGTGCGTTTTTCGTGCAACGGAAATATTGGATGAAAAACGTTGTGCTCTTGAAAATTTTACTCTCGTCGCATCCAAAGGAGTTTCATTTCAATAACTCACAAATATATAACACTTGATTTCAACTTGCTAAGGATATATTCACTGCCATATTCATTCATTTCCTATTTCAAACTATTTCCTATTGGGGTATTGATAGTTTTAAAATTTGACATGTCATGTGTCTTTAAAATATAGTCCGTAAATTCTTTTTAGTCTTCGGAAATATAAATATTTTTAAATTTTTTTAATTCCTTGCCAAAACATTGTTTGAATTTTTCAAAGTTTTTATTTTTAATTTTGGCATTATTTCCCTTTTTAATTTATCCGTCGTAACCAAAATATTGAAAAAAGACGAGAAAATCACCAACTTAAAATTTTATTTATTTATATTTTTTACTATTTAAACATGGTTCTAATTTTGAATTTATGTAACACAATTCTTTTAAACAATCATCCATTCCTTTATTGTATATCTTAGAAGATTGTTTTAAGCCGTAAATAGCTCGAAGCAAATTTTTTGGTTTTTGGATTGTAAAACATTTATTTTGTTACAATGTATATTATCAAATGACCAACTAAATTATAATTGTCCTACTTTTGTCTTATATTTTTGTAAACATTCACTATAACTGGGCTTCCAAATAATCTGATATAACTGAGATCAGGTTTTCAGCTATCCTTCTCGCATGATGTAATTTAACTTATTACAGGAGTCGATGATCCATTCTTGAAATATAGAGAGTTATTAACTATATATGCTTAAAATCCCACCTTGCACGTCCAATCATAGTCTTTTTGAGATCCTGACATTCTGCTCCGGAGAAATGGATGGTCTTTTGATTGATAATATCTGCTGATCTCCAATAGTTATACATCTGATGTAAACAAAACTCCGCTCCGTTTTAGGTTCTGAATGATTTTAATATAGTTCTTCTTTAGTTTTAAAGCATATTTTTAAACTTTTTTAAAAATTGTAGCTCCTAATTTTTCTCACATACTAATCTTCTGCCATTAATTTTCCATTTAAAATAGGGACTACAATTCCAGATATCGCTTTCCGTGGTTCTCAAGATGTTTGCATTTGTAGTACTTTATCGGTTTTTTATCTAATATTGGCACTTTGATAAATTTTGATATTTTGGTTTTGACTAAAGAGGTCTTGATTTCCAGTTCCACTGGAATATTTCTTGCCAATTTTTATCCATATAGTATATTCCATCAAAAATTTCTTCTCTTGTGACCAAGTGCTCTATATAATTTTGTCTTATATCATGTATCATGCTAAACGTATACTTCGCTCTCTTCTTTGTTAACGTATTCACTACGATGTGCAGAATAACCTAATTCTGAATTCGTAAATAAATACACGTTAAATGCAATAAATATTGCTTCATTGGCTTTCATATATGTGACACTCTTTTTTTGACCAAATTTGAGACATGTCTATTAAGAAATAATAAAAATTATCCTATTCCTGAAACTTCCACTCTTCCACCTTTGATTTTATATGATTCGTTTACTTTGGTATAACTAATTAGGGATACATAACTTATTACCATATTTTATCCAACAAAGGATACAGTAATATCATCTCTTTGTGGTTGAAATTGAGCGAAGCTTTTTGAAAAGTTAATTCTTATATACAATAAATTACAATCTTCGAAGTGTTTTTATATTTTCCGTAGAAAGTTTACTATTAGACTAGTTTTCAAGGGCAAGGCTAAACAAAGTTGCCATTTCATTAAGATGAAGTGAAACAAGCGTTGTTTATTTTATGCCCCATATTAGATTGTGAAATCTTTTGGAATTTCAACGGTGGTTTTTCCGTCAAACTTTTATCGTTACCTTAGCCAAAGATTCTAAAATGTAAATTCACTTTTCTTACTTTTACCCTCAATACGGCCCATATTTTATGTATTTTTTTTTACTTCCTTGAGTGGTTTGCAAATTTGTTTAGGGACAACTTGTGTTATATTTTCGTAAACGTTTTCAATTGCATTGGAATGTGTAATTTTTCTCTTTTCATTTATTATTGCTTTTAGGTTGTCAAATGTTTTGAATCCTGAGAGAAATTTTAACTTTCTTGAGTTAAATACTCAATAATGTATGTGTATAATTACTAATAATATTAAAATTTTATGATTGTTATACAGACTTAACATCGCTGTTAATTTAATATTTTTTTATGTCATAAAGTTGAAACAAAGGAAACTGTTTTGTTTATGATGCATGATCTTTCTCTTTTCTTGATATATTTATAAAGACATATTGCGATAATGGAAATTATTTTTAGTGACAATTATGAATATATCTCAAAAGTTAAAACCTGACTAAATATGTATGGTAATTTCATGTATCGTGTAGAAAATTGTTAAGAAGGCTAGTTTTTGAAACTCAAAAACATTGTTTTCTATATTTGTAAGCAGCATACCTCCATAGATAAACTGAGAATATCCAAAACATACCCCTCTCCCTTTTTATTTTCTAAACCATTGAAACTAAGACTACTAAAATAAGAGTATTCCTTTCTAGAATCTTCTCCTTAATATAAATTTATGGGAAATCTTTCATATGAGTTTGGAATACATTAAGGTACAAAATAAATTAAAGTTTTTAAAGTAAGAGGATCCTGTACCATAAATTCTCTTTCAACATTAAAAGTATAAAATTTTGGTTTATGCGCGATTTCTATTTAACTAATTACTAACTGTACTTACTGCTTCATTCATTAAAAATGCACACCCTCGCACATAAATGACACGCACACACACACCCATACATGAATATATATTGACACATTAGTTGTTAAATATCAGCGATATGAGGTAACCATGGAGGTTGACATACACGAAAGAAATGCAGTCGAATTGAGACCTTCCTCCGGTTTATTACTTTGGGAGAAAATATGGTTTATATAATGTAGGAGGCATCTGAGTAAGAATTATTTTAAAATTGAACCACTGGAAGGCTGACACAAAGTTTAAAAATTTTGCATGGATAAAAAATATAAGATCTTTCTGTGAACTTAATACTTCGTAAAAGTAATCTAAAAAATAAATATTCAAAAACATGTTTCACAATTTTTTTGGAAATCAATTCCTGAAAAAGTGTTTCAAAATTTGTGTGGAAAAAATATATTTTATAAAATATTTCTCTTATAATATAATATATTTTCATATAATATATTTTCTCTTAACATAAGTTCATCAAATATTCCCATAATTAATAATTAAGCTTAGAATTATAAACCCTAGCTAATAATATAGCAATGAAAAATGATAGGAAAAAAATTATAAATATTATAATGGTAATTTATAAATATTCAAAATATCACTTAATAAGCACATTTTATATCTCTGTATCGTTTAATTCAACGAAATGTAGTTAAAAGTTTATCTATACATCCTCGACTTGTACATATTTTCCAGTTTGCATTGTTGTTTGGTTTGCTTTTGCTCTTTATTGACTTTATTTTATTAGATGGATTAATTTGCATTTTGATTTCAAATTCGTTTCGTTTGCATCAATTTTGATATTCATTAACTTTGATTTGATCTACTTTATAGATTTCGAATTTGTTTTTATTCAGAATGATTTTGAAATTTATTTATTTTCGTTTGGCTTTCGATATTGGACTTTTTGGTTTACATTTTGATTGCGGTGTCTTTTTTCCATGGTTATTTCCTTATTTTGACAAATGACTCGTAAAATGATAAGTATTATTAAGGAAATGGGGAAATATTCCATCCTGTCTTTAATTGGGGATGAAGCTCACCTATTCCGTTTAATTTTGTATATTCGGCCTTCGAGAAATGTTGCGGGTGAACGAAGTGTCAATTTTACGGTAAATAACCGTAATGAATTTTCAATTAAATCGTACAAAAGAAACAGTAATAATTAGAGCGCACCAAACAGATGTTATGTCGATGTGATTTGGCCTCTAACTTGTGTTAGGTATGAGTGCGACTGAGGCCAACCCATTCGACTGATGGATTGAGTAAAATCTTAGTGCTACAAACTTAATTTATTATTGAATAAATATAAATACGCTTATGTTAATATTTCACAATATCAGTAGCTTGTCTAAGTTTAGTTTTGTAGGAATCAAGTTAATAAAAACTACTTTGACTGCTGCAAGGCCCCTCCATTTTTTTACCAATACTTTCTTATATATTTTACCTTATATGTAAAATTGCAAAAACCATTTGTTTGTTTATTTATTCTACATTCATAGCATTCTTGTGCCATAGAGATAAACAAGGAAGCTTCATTCCTAGATAGTATTTTTAACCTTTTATCCGAGCGGAATTATTAATTCCACATAAGCTATATCCTGCACAGCAGATATTTGCATATAAGTTTTATCACTGTTTATTTTATATAGAGAAGTGGAGTGTAAAATAATAGACATTTCCTTTTTATAGTTTCAAATTACAAAAAGTAAGAAAATCAGACGGCCGTCACTGCAAAAATATACATTTAACAATTTTCTCAACAGGACATAAAATGTTATACTCTAAAAACTGTGGACATTTAGAGAAATTTATGTTCACTATATTCACATCAACGGGGAAAATGTTCACGTGAATCTCTCAACGAAGCACTATCTATAGAAGTCGGTGTTAAGCTATTTAAAGTCATTTATTGTAGCGTGAATTTGAGCTGTAAATTAGAATATCCTATGTTTTATTAATTTTATCGAAAGAGTCGTCTAAAGGGTAGTATAATGTAACGGATTTAGGAAAAAAATTAAATTCTTTAAAACTTATGGCTGTAGATAAACTTTAATACTTATTTGAATATTTTAATTCACATAAATAAGAACAAACTTCACTCCCAAAATCTATATATATATAATATAGTATATTATTATAAAAAAAGTGTTACATTTTTGAAACAGTGATAAATTTAAATAATTCGTCCTTTTTGTGGATGAACTTATTGTGTCCCTAACATATAATCTTCAAAGGATGTTTTTGGATTCCAATTTCTTCGTCCGATTTCTTTCTTGCTTTGTTTGCTTACAGAAAATTAATTAGATTGCAACATCGGTTTGTATTATTCTTAAGTATGACGTTGACTTGTGTCTGTGTCAATTTACGTAATAAGAAGTTATTTTGTATACTAACAATATATTTGGCACAGTACACTTAGCTTCGAACCTTGGCAACGCTTGCTTAAAAATTTTAGAACATAACGAGTTGAAGTCAATAATTATGCAAAAATTAGACTAAATCAATTGAAACACGTTTGTTTATGATTTTGATAAATGAAACCTAAATAAACAGGTAAGTCATTTTAAAGTATTTTGATAATCCCAAGATAATGCTAATTTAGTGATACACCCTATGAAATTTTACGGATTGGCGATACATACAAATTTTACCTCGCGATTACTTCCCTAAACTGGTTTATTTCTAAAAAGTACATGTCGACGACATAACGGTAGCTTGCACTAAACAGTGTTTACAAGATATTTAATACGTGCTAATATAGTTTCTGAGGATAATTTAAAAAAGGGTATTTGAACGTGTGGGTGTCGTGCAAGCCGTGTTCGAAGTTCAGTCGCTTATTCAAAAGAAAGTGTTTTTTTTTCTTACTATTTGACAGTTACTTAATTTAATAATACCCGACGTTTTTTTTATCCGGGAATTTATTACCTTGCTAATCGCTCGTACGTTCTCATGAATCCTTAGTTTAATAAACATCTGACTTAAAGTATTATTTTCAGAAGCCATTTTAACGCTAAAAATATAGACGTTTCTTTCGTAACGTGGACGTAGCAATAAAAAACGAAAACATATCTTTAGTAAAAACAACTTTTCACTTGACTTCTTTATAAAAATTAACTTTTCTGCAACTCAACATTCAATTAATTGATTCAATACATTCCCACCGTGTTGCTACAGGCGCTGCTTTGTATTTATTGCGCAAGCTATACTATTTAAGTAAAGCGCTGTGGTGCAGCCTTTGGTGAAAAATCATTATATATCTCGTTCTGACAATTTATTCTAACTGAAATAATTTACTATAAACATGTTAAATTAATTTCTCTAAGATGCTGTACTTAAGGGGTTTTCATTTAATGGCCTTTCAACACCGTATTTAAAGGTGGTTTACTTCGAAAACGAATTTAATAAATGCTGATTGTTACAACTTTTTTAGGTAGTTTGCATATAAAACGAGTTGTCAAATATAATATTCGCTAAATTTTTGATACATTATTAAAACTATAAACTATTTACATACACAAATTATTCAAAAATTATTTACAGTTTAGTTTTAGTAAAAATCGCTCTCAAAAGTTGTAAAATTAACATTAGAGGAAAAGTACTAATTTTTACAGCATTAATTTTTTTTAATCTGTGGAGCAATTTATCTAAAGACTAAGTCAATGTAGAATAATGTTATGTTAAAATTTTGATAAAAAAAGTATATACCTTTTTGCTTTGGTAAAAATCGCTGTCAAAATTTGTACAATTACCATTACAGGAAAAGTAGGTATTTCACCGCACCTCATTTTATTTAAAAAACGTAATAAAAAAACAAAAATATTTTCTTCTAAACTGTTAAAGTGATGTTTTATTAACAATTTGGAAAAAAAATTATTTTAAATAAAAAATTTTGTTATAATTTTTTGATCTCACTGACACATGACAAATATCTTAAACAATCATAAAGGCTTTTGTCATCTGTTTTTAGCTCAAAGGAAAAAAACATTTAAAGATGGCAGGAACACTGCTCTATTTTACAATTTTTTTCACGGTAACACACTTTAACACGTCAGTTTGTAACTTTACATGTATACGTTTGTAAATTTATAGGTGTAATCCCCGATAGATTGTAATAACATAAGGTCGACTTGAACAAAGAAATGTGAAAGTATACGGTCCGTTTAATTCGTTGCAATTTTATTACTTTTATTTAAAAAGGAAGCGATATACACATCGCCTCCGTACGCAAAAGCTGATCGTGTGGAAAATGTTTTTCCCCTAAATGACCTCACAGTTATTTCTTGGAAAATAGAATTTGTATTTTCTGTTACGTCGTTTTTGTCGAATTCATTGTTGGAGTTGATAATATTTTGCATGTCGATCGGAGTGTTGATTGAGCCCTGATTAGGGCGTATCGGTTATTTCGATTCATGAACTCTAGATCATTGATAAAAATGGTGCTTTTTAGCTCTTACACGAGAAGAACATGCTTTCTTTTTTAAAACATATTTTTACTTTGCATCTAAAATTATGAAGTATTTGAATTTGTGTAACATTTGAAATTTCAAACAACGAATCATAAAATACGTTTTTGAGTTTTTTGTTATTTTATAATAATTAACTTTACTATTTGTTTCCGTTTAAATTCGTTGTTACTTTATATATATATATATATATATATATATATATATATACATACTTACATATATATATATATATATATATATATATATATATATATATACACATACTTACATATATATATATATATATATATATATATATATATATATAATTTATTGCAATAATTAATATGTGGCAAATTCACTTCTATATGTAACTCGAAAAATTAACTACGATCACATTTTTCATGCCGTTGTTATGTTCTGTTCTTTTTTTGGCTCAAATAATTTTGGACTTGTGTATGTAAATTTCTAAATTAGTATAAATATTTTTAAATATACCTAACTAAATGAATTCGACTATTTCCGGCAGATTTTTTTAGAGTGAGTACTGGGACACAAATTGTTAAGGAATAAAATTCGATACAGAATTTGTGACCAAAAAAATTATAAACAGTTATATTAAAAATTATAAACAGTTATAAACAGTTAGATTTTCTAATCTCTACCTTGATTTACTAATAAAGAGGCCAAATGGAATACCGACCGTAACATACTGTTAATAAAATAACATACCGTAGCCGTTTACATATCTTAAAATTATTTGACAAAAATTAACCTAAATAATTTCATTTAAAATTCTAATCAAATATGCGGTTGCATATTGTACGTTATATTGAGGTTTCATATTTTGCCATCAGGGTTTGAAAATAGTAAATATAACCTCAATTAGATACATATATGCAAATATATATGTTATTTTAAAAGATCTATGCAATAGTCCCCCACTTGATGGGATAGGCGAAAAAAAAGCTCCTACTATGCATATTCAAACAAATATATTAAAAGAAGGTTATTTATAATTTACTACATGTTAGCTTTTAACCAATAATTAATCATTTTTATTTCAACCATATATAATTAATTTTCCTGGAAAAAAGGATGTTATTTTTCGACATCCATCTTTATATATATGGGACAACCCATATATACAAGGAGGGATGGATTTTGAAATTAAATGGTATTACATATCACAATTGTTTTCTATGAAACCATTAAGATATAAATTTTAAGGTCGTAGCTTGTATTTTTTGCGGTGAGAAACTTTTTAACAGCAGACAGACCTATAGACGTACAATGAACGTTACTATGACAATACGATTCCGTTCGAACCCTTTGTACGCTAAGGTTTTGATTGCAACCGCAAAAAAGCTAAATTAATAACAAGATGAATTAACTGAATTATTTATAAAAAAAAAATAATTTTAAAAATTTACAAATACACGCCCTGAATATGATTATAATAACATTACAAGAGATTGTAAAATTGATTACAAATAACAAGCACCTTCTTACCTTTATGAATTTATGCCAATCATCGCTATGCAAATTAAATGTTTCTTTTTATGCCATTAATCAACTGATTACCATAATGTGTTGAATAATAATTTTTATACTTGATTTCGTAATAGTGACCAAGCAACTTTAAATAGTTTATTGAGTAATACAATGAGTGCACAAAATTTATTTTCTTTAGCATTAAGGTACGATTTGAAAAGCTAATTACATTACGAGAACAATGGTTCAATAAGGTAACGGCCACAATGGCTTTGTTAAATTATGGGTAGATAGCTATTTAAATTAATGAGGTGTTAACCTATTTGGGACATTGAACCATTTTTAATGACGTCATATTTCATGGTACGCATTGGTCATATAGCTATGGTATTGTACACATCATTGAACGTTTCAACAAAAAAATGTTTATTTAATTACCTTAAGACGTTTTCAAAGTTTGTTTTTTATAATCCTACTTATATATTTATTCTTAGTCCTAAAATTATTGAAACGAACTGATTTCCGAGCCTTTGGTATAGTTAAGTTTAATATTCTCTGACAATTTTTTTTTATTTTCATTCTCTGTCATATCTGGAAACAATTTAAATACGTTAAGAAAAATGAATACCAGACGAAAACCTGGAATCAAAAAAATGTGTGAAAATTCTTTTGTTTTTAGTTTTTATACTATATTTTTCATAGATATTACCAGGAGAAAATGAATTTTATATAAACAGTTTAAAAGGGGCGTTACACTGAGAATATTTTAGTAACGATTGAAAAAGTTAAAGGCAATGTTGCTCTTGCAAATGATTAACGATTTAGTGAACCTTATTGTTAAATTTGATTCTATCTGAAACTTTTTAGTTAACGGTGTTTAATGACACCATTCATCGTTAGGTCTTTGGCCACGTAATTTTTTCTGACATAAAATCTATATTTCCCGTTGTCTGATCTTGCGTTGTATTTATAACTGTATCTCCTTTTAATAAATTTTGTTATAAGTTTTATTTTCTAACATTCTTCACTTTATTACCAAATTTTTATATTTCTTTGTGTAATATGTAAATATAATAATGCTACTAAATTCTATATAATTACGCATGATATTTTTATGGTACTTTTTGCAATATATTTACAAGAAAACCCAAATGTTAACAAAAGGTATATATTTCTGTCCTATTTCATGTTTCGCCTTATTTGAGTATTATCTATAGTTAAACTTCTAATTCACTTTTTATATGATATTTAAAAAATATATGTTTTTGACGGCCAAAATTGTTACACCTGTAAGACAAAAGTAAGTTTCTAGTTCGTTCCTCGACTACTTAATCTGATTCTTAGATAACCTCGGAGGTAACAAACTATATATTCGCCAGGATATATTAGGGAGGTATTTTAGAACTTTTGGTTATATTATTTGTCAATAATCAATACAATGCTTCACTTTTATCAATATACAAAGAACGTGTTGTCTCCATGTTTGCCTTTATGTAATTCTTATATTTTTCCTAAAATGTTATATATTGTGTTTATGGAGAATTTGGATATGAATATGTATTTGTGGAAATTTTTGGTATTCTGTAAATACATGCATATATATATATATATATATATATATATATATATATATATGTATATATATATAAATATATATATATATATTTATATATATATATATATATATATATAAATATATGTATATATATATATATATACGTATATATGATATTCTGTATAAATATCTGATTGACCGTGTGGAAAACAAATTGAAATTGTTTTTTTCAATTTTATATAAAACAGTTTCGGAGTTATTGCAAACAATTTCTGTCTCTTTCCTGAAAAAATTCGAAGCCCCCTCCATCTCTGAAACTTTAAAGTCGACATTATGAAAATAAAAGTATTACTGTAAGCTTAATTCTTGAAATTTTAGATAGACTCTAAATTTTAAATAGCGATGACTCTGTACTAACTGTAGCGATGACTCTAAATTCTAGATATTTATATATTTGTGAAAGGAAGACTAGATAACATGCTTACATGGTTAAAAATAATATAGGTTTTGTATATAGTTTAATTCATACCCTGATTACCATTAAATATTTATATTAGTATAAGTGTGTACAGACCTCGTGTACCCTCGCATTGCTAGTTTTACTTATCATTAACCGATTTATTATTACATGCTAACCAGCTATTATGTGTTGTTGTATGGGAAATATTATGCTAAATTACACATTTCTAGATCTTCAACTCTAGAGTGATAAATAAGGATGATGCAGTATTATCTAATAAATAAATATAAGCGCATTATTACATTAATGACATTTATTGAAAATGTTTCACTAAAAGTAGATCATGGACTAACACTTACACGGAAATAAATGTTTATGAATATTAATAACATGTTTGCCATTGCATTTATATAGCTTAGTGTATTTTTGTCGGGCGTATAATTATCGTGAATATCTTAAACAATGTGACGTTGAGTAATCTCAAGTAGATTTCCTATAGACGTAAAACAAACTTCTAGTAATATACTTCTATTGAAAATTTTTGTAGGCGCACCATGTGCATTTGTCTAAGCAGTGAACGGAACTAAACCGTCACGCTTGGGTCAGTGATGTGGAATCGGGAAAACTCAGTTATATTTGGCTTCAGCCAAGCGAGTTCACCGTCTAACGCGGAGGACATTGTTTCAAGAATAACGTTTATATAAAAAATCCACGTTATTCTTGATGATTTCAAAAAATCCCAGTTTCCATTATCTTTAAATGAAATATCCAAAATAGCATCTACTACTGCATACCAGTATAAAATATTCTGAATACTCTTTATCCCATGTAAACGGATTTATATTAATTAAAGACGAATTTATTTCAGTTGATACTGGTGCCAAATTTTTGCTCATGATGGATAAGCCCAAAATTGTACGCGATTTTAGGGCCAACACTTACATGGGTAAATTATCAGCAACTAGCAAAATTTTAAGATACTTCATCTAAGAAAAACATTCCACCCTAGCACAGTTACATTGTTAGTATACAAATAAAGTAACATTCGAATTAGGTTACCAGCAAGAAGTTATTTGAAATGCAAATATCTGGCACAGTTTCAGAATGGAATTGCACAAACTGAGATTGCATCCTGCAAGAAAGTGAGTTCGATTTGAATATTAATTAGGTATACGATACTTTTAGCATGGAGTTAAGGTTTCTCTAACTTTAAGTCGAGAGTACATGTTATGCATATATGCATATATGCTACGATATATAAAGTGTGCGGCATTCGAACTTTTGTTCAGTTTGCAATTGAGTAATCAGCGGGTAAAAAATTAATTAAAAATGTAATTATTTCTTAGTGAATTTGGAGAACTCTTTCTGTCGCTTAGGGCTAAACACAAACGAAGCATCATATAGCATATAAACATCATGGGTTAATGTATGCCCTCTTACGACATAGCCAGGCGCGGGTTCCGAAGATTCAAAAAAGGGAATTTTGAGCTGCCCGATAAACCTCATATAAAGCGACCTCCAGCAATTGATTTAGAAAAAATTAAATGCATCATTGAATCAGATGTAAATAATAAAATGTATAATCCAATGTTAATAAACGTAGAGCTAAAATTAGATTTTTATAAAATAGCATTGTTTAAGAAAGGGAC